>VZSV01000017.1:6005086-6054702 GCA_013398735.1 Nothocercus julius
CTGTCCCAGTAAGAGGCAGGTCTTAAGCATGGCTTTCTGCTCTTGTAAGCCACCTCATAAAGTGAGCTGCTTGCTGAGCTCTTGTTAAGAGTACTTTTTGACTTGAGGTTTTATCCCAGTGTTCAAATGTGGCCTCCGTGGCGGAAGGTAAGTTGGCATAAATTGAAGTATATGGACAACTGCATGAGGTTCTCTGATTTTTTTTATTTAGCGAGGACAACTTATGTCAGTAATTCTCAAAAATTATACTGGCTCTGCATAATTTGCAACTAAGACTTTGCTTGTAAAGTACATCAGATTTGATGTTTCAATTTCTAGTTTCTAAGCATCTAATTTGATGTTTCAATTTCTAGTTTCCAAACTATCTGAACTGAAAATTTCCCAAAGCTTCTGTTACAGGAAATATACCAGGTGCAGGTTTCGCACTGCAAGAAAAATCTTGCTTAGCAGAGTGCTATAGAAATTCATATGGTGCAAATGAGGTGAAAATGTTTCTTTGTGCCATAATGTTCCTTCCAAGTATTAGAACATGTTTTTTGAAAATGGGACACCTAATGTTGTGTTTATTCTTCTGGTTTGACTACTACTGATGCTTCATACCTGCTTCCCGCCCTCTCCCTCCTCCCACTCTCTCCTCTATTCCCCCCACCACACCTTCTCCTGGGGAGGGGGGGTGGAGGGGGGAGCAGAAAACTTCTCTCTCTTCTAACATCCGCTCTTTATTATATGAGAGCCTTATGATCATTTGTCATCTTCCATCTCCCACACATGCTGTAACTAGGTCCGTTGTCTAAGTTTCACCTTGAATAGCAGTCACCACTCTCAGGAGATGGAGACGAAACATTCCTTCATATAGATGGACTCATCTGAAAGTTAGTGCCAGGGTGACTAACTTTGAATGAGTTATGGCTGTCTTTTATCTTCTAGCTGATCACTACAGAAGAAATGCTGTGTTCTCAAGGTCTGTCTACACAGCAAATTAAAGATGTTGTTGCTTTTTGTGCTAGCTGTAATTAACTACCAGAAGTAAGCAACATTTATGGCAGCATAGACTAGGGGGGAAAAAAAAAAAAAAAAAAAAGGTATTTAATGCCCAAAGATTGGTGACTTTTGCTACCACTTCATTGTTCCTAACATTATTGACACTGAGATTAAAGTAATTACTAGTGTACCTAACTCTGTTAGACTTCAATCTTCTCAGCCATGTTTCTAGGAATAGGTTGTAGTTCTGGGTAGGTTCTAGGAATAGTTTTTGTGTTGTAAAGTGGCTAGTGGCAAATACCTTGAGGTTTGTTTTACTAGTGGAAGTTGTCTTTGTTACTGGTACAGTTAGTTATTTGTTTTGCAAAATTTCCCATGAGCAGAAGTTGTTAAAGAACAAGGGATGCTGGTTGCAGGGTGCTCGACTGCTATTATGCAAGTGCAGCCAAGTGGGATGGTAGTAACGGGTACCAGCTGGCTCTCTGGCAGCAAGGCCATGTTCCTGTAACAGCCTCCCTCTGCAATGTTATCTTCCTGCATCTGTATTACTGGCAGCCTAAGAACACATTAGGCAAACAGCAGTCAGGAGTGACTCTGCAAGGTTAGTCTTGCCTGGGAGCAGAGCAAAGGGACTAGATGACCTCTCAACATCATAATATTTCATGATAATGTTTCCCCACCTTGGTGGCAGCTGAAGGAGTATTGCGTGCCTGAGAAGACAGTCTCCAAACCAAAATGTGGTTCTGTGCTCTTCAACTCTGTGTCTTTTCGTTTTTCCCTCTAACTATGAAATGACTAGAAATAGTTTCTAATTCAAAATACGCGTTCCGAGCTCTGTTCTTTAAGAGTACCAGAATCCATGACAGTGTCTGAACACGTGGCTGTAACTTCCATTCTGTTTAAGACTGTTCTTAGTGTTGGATTATGAACGTGAACATTAATAGTCTTGACTAGCATGAAATTTAAAGTTCCCACCAATAAACTCCTCTGTAAACGATGCCCTCGTTTTTCGTGAACTTGGTTATTGCTGTTGGTAGTGGGCTTGGGAGTGTACATTGCAACTGAAAAGGTAAGCCCTGATTTATGTTTGTAGATGATGTGTGGCAATGAGTATTGCTGTGCTTATAAATTTTTCTATACTCTAGTAAGTGAAAGTGATAGTACCTTTTCTAAAGAAAGAACTAGTAATGTAATTTGCAGCCAAGTGAAATGTGCATGGGGGGGCTCTTCTACGTGGTATTTTGTGATCAGAGAGGCCACATGTGGCATTTCACAAACAGATTCACATATTCAGAATATTTTTTCAAATGCTTTCGATATTTTTCTCTCAAGTTAATATTTGAGCCTGTTGTGGTGGAGAGACAGCTCTGCTCCCTCCACACAGCTTTCTATATTTAGCTTTTCTTATGGAATGCCTTTCCAGCAGAAACATCTGGGCTTGGTTACAGAGTTAGCATATAGAATTAATGAATAATTTATGGCTGGTGTGGTGAAATAAAGCAGCGTTCTTTCCTTAAACCTAAGGAAATAATGGGCTGCTTTAAAGATTTAGAGGAAAATGTATATGCCATATGCTGCTTAGGTTACTGTACTTTGAAGGTGCTCTCTTCATGAAGAAAAGAATTTCTAAACAAAGACTTCCAACCTATTCTAGATTTCTTAGCTTTGTTAGTATTAGTAGACTCAAAAATCTTGCAGAGCAGTTGTTTACCCTGCTATAATCACTGACACATTGCTGCTTCAGTGTGAATGTTAGTTGAGAATAATGTTCTTTGAGAATTAAATTTCCAAGTATTGTATTCATTTTTATATATAGATGTGTGTTTGTGTATATATACAAATATACATAACAACAGTTTATAGACATAAAACAAAGACATATACTGTAAGCCAGAACTGTCTGTTTCTGATTAAAAATCATGATAGTCATCCTGTCCTTTCAAAAAAGTGATACAAAATAGGAGTGGGGATTGTGAAGGCTTAATGTGCAGGTAATTTCATAAGTTTATGTTCATTGCAGCTGTCTGGTTGGTCTTTGCATTTTGCTAACCCAATACTATTAAAAGGAATGTTTCCTTTTTAACAATTTCAGCTGAATTGCTACTTTTAAGTGCACAATAAGTGGCTTAGTGTATTAGAGATTGTCTGCTAGGCCGCACATCAGGCTGCGCGTGGCCGTGCCCCATGTTGCCCGTTTGCGGACGTACTTGTGGGCTCTATTTCTGAAAGCCTTTATGCTGCGTATTTAGGGGTCATGCTGTCATGCAGCCCCTGGGTGGCCCGTGTGGTGCTGCTCCTGCTGCGTCGCGCAGGCGCTGAGGCGCTGGGGACACCAGCGCTTGCACGAGCAGCAGGTCATGGCTCAGTTGCTGCCTCCTGCCTACAGATCTGTGGTGTGTGAGAACGAGGAGTAAAGAGTTGCATGGAACTCAGTTGTGGGCAACTGTAGAAATACATATGTTTGCTCCTTTTTAATCTGTTTTTTTACTACCCAAGAACGCTTTTAATGTGCTGTTGTATTTTGCCGAGCAAAACGAATACTAAACTCGCTTACATACATTTCAAGAACTTGCTGAATAGAGATTTTCTTGCTTGCCTTTCCACTCTTACTTCCTTTTCTCCAGTCTTTGTAATCTTTAAGCTTCTCAGAATTCAGTGTGGTGTGATAAAATCTCAGGGCAAAAAAGGCCAGACTTCTGGCTAAAATACACTTTTTCTTTTTTAAATGTACTATCCAACAAGCCATTGTATTCTTATGGCAGGCATTTTTTTCCATAACAATGCAAAACTATAATATACGTTCCCTGTTTGGGCTGCTGTGCCTAAAGCAATTTAGAGAGCAATATAGCTGAGGTGTCTAGGCACTTTTGACAAAGCAATTGGAGCCTCTAAATCATCTAGACTGGCACGAGGGAAAAATAAGTTCAGCTTGAGGTGAGCTTGTCGATGGTGTGATTCAGAAAACCTTGATATGGAGGCCAGATGTTTAAAACATGGTGCTTAGTTTTTCCTTTGGTCTTTATGAGAGGTGTATGCATAGCTGTGCTCAGAAGGGGAGAAAGTTTATTTAAAAATTAGAACAATCCATGAGATACAGTAGTAAAATTTCAGTGTATCATGTTAATGAAAGTTGAAAGCACCTACCTTTTCTCACCCTCCTTAGTTTTGACATGTGTTGGTATTTACATTTTGAGGCAATTAGTACTTTAATTTGAAAGTATTAAAATTCTTACAGTTTAACTGGAGAAGAAAGCCCCACTCTGCATCTGGCTTTATTCTTGCACACAGTGAAATGATGCACTTGAGGTACTTGGGAGACTCGGAAGAGGTGGTTGGAGAAGCAAATGTCAAGGAGACCTGGATTCCAGTCCCAGCTCTGTTGTCCACATGTTGCATGATCTTGAATAAACTTAATTTCTTCCTACTTCTGTTTGTTCTTCTATACTTGTCCAAAGAAATTGTTTTTAAGCAGGTGTAAAACAGAGAATTTCTCAGCATATGCATTTGCAAAACAAGTGGCAGAAGAACTTGGATTGCAGCTGCAATTCAGCTCCCTAAGAGAGGACATGTAATGCCGTGTTCGTTATAGGCTTGGGCTTATCAATTAGTATACAGCAATTAGCACAACTCTACGGAGTGCGCTGCTTGTCCCAGGAAAATGCTCTAGTGTTTGTACACCCTAAATGTACCAGGGCCTCCCAAACCACTAGGGGCGAGGTACGTGACTGTGCTATGAGGTGATCCTTCCAGAATGAGGAGTGACTTCCAAAAGAGTATCTGCTTTTTGCTCTGTTTTGCAAAGGTATCAGTTTTTAGCAGAGTGAGACCTTCCTGCCTCCACAAGACTTTCCGCTGCCCGACCTCGCTGCTGGAGATGGTACTGGATGGAGTCTGCTGCTGCTGGCGAAGGGGTCCCCCTTGTTCCCCTCCTGCAGCTCTTCTGCTGTTCGATGCTTCCCTCTGCCGGGAGCTCCAGGCTCCTGCTCTCTTGGAACCTCCTGCTTCAGCGTTTGTGCTGAGCCCTGCTCCTGGGGTTTACTTTGCATCTGCGCTTAACCAGAAACGCACACTCAAAACCCACCCTTTTCTTATCTGGCTTTCATAACAGGGTGAGTAGCTGGTCTTAACTGGGAGATTTATGAAGACAGGCTTCTCCATGCATTAGAAAAAAACAACACGAACATTTCCCTTCCCCCGCGCCAGGAGAGGTTTTGGCAATTCCTGTGTTTCCAGAGCTCATACTGTGCCACTGATGTCTGTTTCAGGGGAGGTTAATTGGCTTTATGGGGCTTTTTTATTTTAATACCCCTTGCTTTTTCAACAGTCCAACTATGAGATGCTTCTCCAGAGGGCAGGTCAGGAAGTTAGGATACCCCAAACATAGCAGTTCCCCCAATCATTTCTGGACTAGTTGTTTTCCTGCTAGCTAGCTGTTTTATTTTGCTTGTATGGGCACAGAGCACACTGAAGAGTGGTTGCCTGTTTGTAGTTTCCCTGTTGCTTGGAATTTCTCAAGGCATGTCCATACTGGGAGTGAAGCCCTGACTGCATCAGCCTCTGGGATTTGTTGATCAAGATGAGTGTTCCTGTTCTAAGCAAAGAAAGGAGATGCTTTCTGCCTGTTTTCAAACCAAATCAACGTAACTGATTTGTCGCAGGAATATGATGAGCAAGTCGGTAAGACTTATTGTATCTTACAGTAAATGTGCATTATTTGCTTAGATTCTTTCAACACAGACGTCCTTGAAATGGAAAAAGAGAGTGTGTGGGGAGGTGTTTAGCGGGTGGAGAGTTCTCGGAAGAGGTCAACATCTCCCGCTCATCTGCGCTATGTAACTTATAGCACTGTAAGAATACTGCACTGCTGTCTTGCAAAACCTCACTTTGCTGCACTATTTCATTTGTTGAAATGAACAGCAAAGGAATTATATGACCTCGGAAAATGTTTTGCTTAATAGGTGCCATGTTTTTTAATCACCTGTTTTGACAGGCCTGAGAAGCTTCAGAAGTTATCTTAAAGATAACAGGGAGCTTGAAGCTTATTTTTCCAGAGATAAGGAATGTTTTGGGTTGACAAACTCTCAACATCAGCTGAGCGGTTCTTCCTTATCTGAGCCTCTGAATGCCCAAAAAGGAATTCTGGAGGTTGTGGTGAATTGTTCTTGAAGACCATCCCTTTCTTTAAGGGACACTTAACTGCATCGTTTGTCTGGGCTAGCTAAGCTTACTTAAGTTTTTAGTCAGAACTCAGACTTTTTAATATGTCCTGTAATAGTCACACAGCTGTCTTGAGAAAGTGTGGGGATCAGAAGGTCAAGACTAAGTTACTTGTAGAATCTTTTAGTTGAAAATGGCAAAAACAAGAACCCTGCTTTAAGAGACAGATCCTTTCTTCTGGAGAAGAGTTCCCTATATTTCATCCCATACAGTCTTCTTTGAATATCATCATTAAGTTCCAGCTTTATGGCTTTCCTTGTCCCACAGTTCAATAGCAGGAAGACTGTCTCCATTTAAGCAAACTTCTTGAAACTCCAAAGTGGTCTCCAAAGTTTCTTGTTTTAGAATGTAATTTCCCAGCAACTATTTCTTTGGCTGATAGTGTGAGATTTTTCAGAGACTAACTCTCACTTTGCCTGGCCAGCTGCCTTAAAGTTTGCCTCCTGAATGACCTCAAGAATGAGGTTTTAAAATGCTGTGATATACATTGGCCTCGTTACATAACTGTGGAATTACTTGTTTGCTGCTTAACCATGATGCCAGAGCAGAGACTGAGTGAGCTGGATGGGTGTGTAAATTTATAACTCTCAAACAATAAAGTAAACCTGTATTTTACAAAAGAGAAGAATTCATAATAGACTGATGAGAAGAACAAATGAAAACTCATTCTGATGAGGAATCAGTGTTTGGGAAGGAAAGGGCAATCTATTGGCAGTAGGTTTTGGTGCAAGTTTTGACTATATGGCTGCAGTTCAAGATTTTGAACTTAATATGAAACAGGAATCAAAGCTTATGCACGCTAAAATTTATGTGAATTACTTATCTGACAGAGCTTAAGGATGCTTTTTACCGTGGAAAGCAGGCATGATTTGTACATACACAGCTACTACTTTTTATTTATTTATTTATTTTTATCCCTTTTGCCTGGTACTTGTCCTAATCCTCTCTTTTAAAAATGCATATTTTCTGAAACTTTTGAGATTTCAGAAGACCTTTTCAAGGTGCCTTCTGAAAAAATATTCACAATTGTTTCCTTGAGTGAGGGAGGATTGCTTTGTATGTACACAGAATTTGCATGAGAGTTTGGGGCTCTCTTCTAACTTCAGGAAAAGAGTTGTCTTCTCAGTCCAATTCAAAGATGTGCTCCTAACCTTTTCAGGGTTTGGAGGGAGGGAATTGCTTGTTCATCTGTATCTTTTGAGTGGTGGTTTTCTGTTTTACTGTCACCCTGTTTGGCCCCTGAGAGGAGGAAGGAATGGCTTTGTAGGTACTTGCTATGGGACAGGTGTCGCAGACCTTACTGGTGTCCGAAAGAATTAGCTTCCCAGAGACCTCTGCTCTTTGGTTTGCCATTCATAATGACTGGCTGTAGTGCCTAGCTCTCTTCTTGACTCCCATTTGTGTAGAGTGTAGCATGGAGACACTGAAGTGGTTCCTGTTGTGCTTAGAGCTGCTCACAGTTTCAAAAGCAGTAGTGAATATTGACCAAACCGAGGTGGTTTTTATGCCTTGATTTGTGGAGAGCTTAGTCTTTCAGCAGGCTCTGCTACACTGAGTGCTACTTAATTTCCACAGATAGGAGCATATTTTCCAAAATAATGTTCAACTAGGAAAGATTTCCATTTACTGTGGGAGAAAAAAAATTAAGACTTTACCAAAATCTCTCCATGACTATACTTATTTAAAGAAGCAATAAGAAAAACCCCTTTGGGGCCATTTTCAAATTCTAGAAAGAGCAACAAAATACAGAATGTTCTTGCTTTCCCTGTAGCATTGAGCTCCTTAAGAAAGGGAAATAAAACTCAGAAAAATCTGAAAAGACAATGACACTGGAATATGTCGCAGCTTTAATGATGCGGGAGTATGTCATGGCTTTGAATGTGGCTTTGCACAGGCCAGAAAATACCCTCAATGAAAAGATTAATTTTAATTGTAAGGACAAAATATAAGGAAGGGAAAGTTAGAAAGCACTCCATATGCTTCTTATACAAGCCCTCCTTTGGGAGGAGGAGACAGCATCAATATTGAACGACAACAAAAAGCCATTTAAAAAACAGAGATCTTGGCTTGAACAAAATTATACTCTTCTTACTCATTCTGTGGTAGGCAGAAGTATATCAGGGAAGGGCTGTGAGAAGCTCTCCAGAAGGGTGGGTGAGCATGTGCAACGTAGATAAAGTCCTTATCTCTTTCTCCTTGACAGATCAGCCAGAGTATGGAAATGGTTATAAAAATGAAAGCCTGAGGCTGAAGCTTTATTCTTTCTGAAGAGCTGTCAGTTTCTGAAGACTAGAATTGGCCATATTAGGTTTGTTTGAGATCTCCAGTAGTTAAGGCTCTAGGTTTGTAGTGAACTATGGCAAATATGCTACTTTGAAGTAGTAAGGGAAATCAGGAAGGCATCCAGGGCCAGGCCCCTCAGTTGGTCTAAATTTGCTTTCCCCAATAGCTAGCAGAGGATCTGGCTCTGCCTGTTCAAATAACTTAAAATGTTATCCTTAAAATGTAAAGTCTGCTCCATTTTTTTTTTTTTTTTTTACTGTTTATTTTGGTGGGTCTCTAACTCTGTATTTGAATACTTGTTCTCAGCTCATAAAGAGAAGATCTCTGAATGTTTCAACAGTTCTGTGCTGTAAAATTTGGTAAGAAATAATTTTTGTGAAAATGGAGTCACTTGTTTAGTGGATCCTCTTTCCTTCCATGATGAAATCATATTCCTGTACCCTAAGCCCTCAAGATCATGTTGAAGCTTGCAGTGGAATGAACATCCAACAGAGAAATTGCTTGGGTAACTCTAAGTTTTAGGCCAGCAAGAGGGAGAGACGTCAAAGCAGACTACAGCAAGAAGTGGCCTTTGCAAATAAAAAACATTGGGAGGGAATTCCTGGCATTCCATGGCATGTGGATTTATTTTCTTGTATTTCTGTTGTAAGAAAATCATACTTCATGTATGTTCTTGGTAAATGTTTTCACTTATATTATCTATATCTGCAGCAAAAGGTGACCCAAAATATATTGGTTTTACATGCCTGTAGGACATCTATTAGATAATAACCTGTGGGTCTGTAAAAGTGGACTTGGCATTCCTATACAACCCCTGAACGTAGATTCAGTTGTCAGCACCTCATTACTAACTGTTCTTTCATTGGAATCATTTTTATTAAAACAGCTTTAAGCAATAGCTTTACAACACAGAACAGAATGCTCTAAAGTAACCTATTATGTTACATGTAATATTCCCAAGTAATACAGATGTTGTAGGGATCAGACTTTATTTTTAGCATAAGTCACTTGCTTCGTCCAAAAACTAAATTAAAATCCCTGACAAGTAACTCTTTAATATACACATTTTAAGGAGTTGCTTGGCAAGGGTTTTGATATACCTTGTATTGTGTAAAATCCTACTCAGAAGCTTTCAATTAACTTGATTCATACAGTAACTTGGTCTGGCATTCAGCTAGTTATCTTGCAGCTTGTATGAATAAAACATTTTACAGAACTATTTTACTGGAATAAAAGGCAGCCAGTTGAAATGCAGACAAGGCTGGATGATGGTTATGAATATTAGAAAGCTTCAAGAAGTTATTTGCGGGCACTCTTTTTTTCTTTCCGCCTGCAGAGTTTGGCTGCTGTTGGGAAGCAAAAGTGAATCCTGGGGTAATGCTGGAAAGATCCAGGTCTATTACTACAATTAGCAAGAGGGCTCTGGCTTCTTGGAAGCTTGTCTGAAATGAGCATGTTTGCTGGGCCAGCACAGAGTGTTGGAAGGATTGCTGAAAGGGCACCTTTACTTTGCTCCTGCAGGGTTCCCCTCCAGGATTTCTTAAGGATTTATTTTAATATGTCTTATTTTCATAAGGATTTCTTATTTTAATGCCAAGTGGATTAATTTATTATTTTGTACAGTGTTAGTGGGCCTTTAAAAATGGCTGTATGGTTTCTTTGTCTTTCATGTCTCTTTTCATCTCTTTTATCAATTTGTCACACCCACCCTCTTTTGCTGCTGCATGGGATGTTCAGTCTAAACTGGGCAGATATTTTCTTACTGGAGAAAGTCACTTTTTTGGTATGAGCGGGCAAGTTTCTTGGGTCTGCTGCCCCTGCTTCTGCGCAGTGGGCTCGAGCTCAAAGCTTTTGCTGCTCTGTTTTGTCAGCTTTTGAGGCCTGACTTGTAAAACCCACTCTGGTGCTGTTACAGCCCTTCTGAAAACCCAGGGTCATGTTTCAGCTCCTCCTTTCCCAGGGCAGGTATGTCACAGCAACTCTAGCTTCCCGTTACCTTATAAAATGCTGTATGTGCACACCTCACTCATTGAAAAATAGAGTATTGGCTGCAAAAAGTAATTCTTTCTCCAGCAGAGAGAATTTCACTATTTTACTCTTCAGTGACTTTTTTGTTGTTCTGTTTGCCTCAAAGCAAGCAGACTTCCTTAAGTGTTGATATGGATGGTGAATTTGCCCTTTCTGGCCGTACTCCAGTTGCTGGTGTGTGCTTGGTTATTTAACGTTTGGATCACTTGTAATAGCGGTGGGGTCTAAATAACAGGTGCCTTTTTGAGTGATGATAGATGGGTCAGAGGAAGGATTGAGTCAAAATGTTTTAAAGGGTGCTGGCCACATTTTAGAGCTAGGAACCTCTTTGCTTAACTCATAGTTAATTTGCTTTTCTCTTTGCACAGTGCATGTTCAAAAATGGGGCTTAGTGGAGTTTAATACTGCAAGGATTAGTAAGACCTGAACATCAGTCAGCCTCTGTCGAAGCTGCTTCTACCTCTCCGAGATGTTACTTACTTGCTCTCCCCCTTGCTCTCTCTCTGCTTAGGATGTTAGGAGAAAGAGTTAACAATGTATCATGAAACCTAAAGATGTTTAGATGTTTAAAAGATTTGATAAAGATGTTTACAGTAGAGCAAGAGGCAGAAAAAGAATAATCTTTAGAAAAGACTAATAGAATCCTGGTTGTATTGATATACTTGACTTTCAGTAAAGATTTTGGGTTAACCCAGGTTTTGAGAGGAAATGCATATATTTTAAGTTAACAAGCATTTGTTTTCAGGATAATAATAACACAAATTATAGACTTCAGAGGTTCTGGAATTTGGTAAGTAACTGGCATAAAAGAACTACAGGCAAAGACAGAAATCTGTTTCTCGGTGCCATTGCCAGGTGCATCTTCTGCTTCCGGACTGTTTTTATGACTAATGCTCCGCTTTTCAGTCATGCTCCAGCCTGGTAAGCAGCAACACGTCTGCATGGGTCCCTTTCCTGCGCCCGCTGCCTTCCTAAACATGTCTTTGGTCTCTTAGAGACTTGCCTCAATGCAGCATCTTCCAGCATTAGTCTGCCTGGAAGGCTACTGGCAGTTACGGTTGTGGTGCCTGCTGGGTGTTGTCCACACAGTCAGTGAAACTGCTCAGATGTGCAAGATTTTGCTCTAAGGAACTTGCTGCAAACACAAATTATTTGAAAGGAATTTTGGAATGAATTCCAGAGTAGGGAAAAGAATCTGAAACAAATGTCACTTTTTAGAAACAAAAAAAAAAGTGTTACTGTTTGCATTGGGGCTGTCATAGTATGTACTTGCTCTTACTGTGACTTACTTTAGTGCATCTACATAGTTATCTTCCCAGAGGGTAAAAATCTGAGTGGAGAAAAATAGAGGAAGAGAAGCTACCTCTTTGTAGTTGTTGAATTGATTTTGTTTGGGGACCAGGAGGACTGGATTGCAGAAAATGGTTTTTGTGGAGCATTTTCAGGGAATTGAAGGGGAATAAGTACCTGTTGCTGTGAAAGGACAGACTAGAGACATGCTTCTGTGATAGAGGTCAAGCACTTCACCCTAACCTTCTAGACTCTGCTAAGCATAAAGGAGACGCCTAACTGGGGTCTGTCATTCCGTCACTTTCCTTATAGGAGCAACCCTTTCCATTTATCCTGTGTGATTTGGAAAGGAAGAATTCTTCTGAGTTTGAACATGCTTTCCAGGCACTATGAACGCTTCTGAGTTAATCCCTCCTCAAATAAGGACACAAGTACTGTGCTGTTGTCTTGTGGGTCTATCCAGATTCATTTTAAAGAAGGGGGAGGGGGGGGGAAAAGAAAAACAAGCATTTAATTCTTGAATAATGCAGAATCTTTCGTGTTCTCATGTCCTAATGAAACTAAGAAAATGCTTCATTTATTAGAATACACATACTACCCTCAATTACCTCCATGGTCAAAAATAGAAATAAAATACTATCTTGACCATCTCTTCTTGACTACTTGAGATATTTAGGAAACACATATTTTTGGCTTTTTAGAAAGTCTCTGTACAATCTGCAGCCCATCTTCAGGATCTCTCCCATGGGAACATTGGCATTATGGCAAAAGCATACTACTATTTGCACAGTAGTCACATAATGAAGAGTAACTTCCAGCCTCTTGCAAGGCATCGCTCATGATCTTGTTTTGTAGCATATTAGCAGAGTTGACTTCAGAAACGTGTCTGGGGAGAGTCTGGTCCTTTGCCAGCCATTTCGCACTAGTGCTCTTGATTCTTTCACTAGTCCCATAGGAGCAGCTGTATTTATTTTGAGGAACTCTCCCCCCAAAAAGTTTTATAGCTGATGAGGAAATAATCTTGTAGCAACGTCAGCAACCATCTGAGATAGCCAAGTGAAGTCTACGTCCTTCTGCGACTTGTAATGTATGTATGCATTTAAATAAGAGTTTCCCAAAGGGAAGAGAACAGTGTCTTGGTGTCCTGGCAAGTAAAAGGCTTGTTAATGCAATTTGGAGTTCCAATAACTTTGTAATTTGCAGAAAAAGGAGTATGGTCCTTGTAGTTCTCCCAGAGCACTAGCTCTTTTTTTCACAAGGCAGTTTGGAAGGATGCAGAGTCATGATCTAAGTGGTTTTTCCCTGCAATATCAGCTGCTTCTGGTTGCTCAATCTATTAAATGGAATTTTATTTAATCCTATGTGCAAGCACTTAGGATGCATGTAGGGGAGGACTATATTTATATTCTGTGATAGAAAAGTAAAGAAAATAAAGGGCAGTGAAAACTACCTCAATATTTTACAGCCTGTGGGCTGATTGAGTGCTTCATACTTTATTTTTTTCCTAATGTTTCACTTTTGTTTGACCTAAAGTTTTACAGATTCAAACTGATATTAATGGTCTTGGGAATAAAGTAAACAGAACAGAATGGTAAGAAATCATAGCCCCCAAAACTACTCATTGGACTGTGTTTTATTTTTGTTACTGAAAAAAGTGCTGCATTGTCTCTCTACAATCAGATGAAACACTAGAATTGCTATCATTCTGTATAATCATTGAATGTGAGTAAATCTGTTAATGCATATCATTAATCCTATTTAATGAAGAAAAAAAAAAAAACAAAACCTGTCCATGTTTTAAGAAGCACTTTGAACATTTTTTTATGTTTTTCTTTCCCACTGAATAACTGCTCTAATATTTATGGTTAAAACTGAATATTGAAATGTAAGGATTAGATTCCATTTATAAACTAATTTGCTTTTCAGAGACATGGAATGTGTGCGTGCATGTGTGGATTTTCCTTATGTTCAGTTATAGTTTGCAGATTCCTTACCCGTTCTTTTGACTTTTCTATTGTGGTTTATTACACTGGTAATTACTGGTTTATTACTGGTGTCATTGGCTTATGCTATTATGTCTTGGAATGAGGAGAGGAAATGAATGGAATTCAAATTTTTCAATAACGTGTTCTAGTCAGCTGCGTTAGCTCTTGTTCATGTTGATTAGCAGGTAAAATTGTTTAGCATCGTGGATGTTGAAGCATGTCAAATCTGTTGGGTTTCTGAAGCAAAAGGAAAGAAAAAAACCGCTTTCTTGTATGTATATCTTAGCATAGGTCAGCATAAAACAGGGCTATGGTTAAGATGCTCATTGTTACAAGTTTACATGATGCTTGGATTAAGGAAATGTTTGATAAAAAGGAAGGCACGGGCTCTGTTGGTGCGTTTGGCAAGTCGTGAACCTGCTTCAGATGGTGGCTGAGCTCAGACAGCGCTCAGACTTGCATGTGTATTCTTATAACTAGATCCATCTGTAACATAGATACACAAGTGAGCCAGTGCAGTTAAGTGTTTCAAAAATAAATAAAAGGGTCACTATATAGTGTTAGCATTCACTTTTGTTGGGAGTTTTTTTTTTTTTTTTTTTCCTTGTTTTTAGCAGTTTCTGATGTGGATTGAATACTTAAAAGCTTTTTACAATTGATTCTTAGGTTTGATTTTAATTCAGATTATGCATGGGACCAAAACCATGCCTATTTTAGAGTCTGGTTTACCCTCTGTCCATTATGTGTGAGAGGAAAAAAGGATGAAACCCTGAACAAAGGGCTCTGGGTGGACAGAGCTGCTTCTGGGGCAGTTCAGGCTTGCTGTGCTACTTGTGTTTATACAAATCTTGTGGATTGTTTGTTTTTAAGTTCTCCTATGCTCTACTGATAACTGGGAACACATTTTTCCTCTGTTGGGAGTAGAGTGGTCATGGTTTTATTGGAACACAATACTTTATATGGAACACAGTGGTTTTGCAACTTAAAATTATGGCGGTGTTTTAAAAGTTGCTTTGAGATAACTCTTTCACAATTCTGGTATGACCGAAATGAGATTGTGATATTATGTCGTCTTAGCTTTTTTTTTTTCTTTTTTTTTTTTCTCCAACATGTGCTGCTGTGCCTGTGAAAATCCTGTCTCATACCTCATACTGCTTGCAAGGTGAACCAGAATCTTTTGTTTGCGTGATCTTCAGTGACAAATTCAAGGAATATTCTCCTGTTCCTATTTGTCTTACTGGTTTGCATCTGCTGAATGGTGGTTTGTTTGTTTTGCTCTGCTCCAAATGATGATCAAGAGCCTATTTTATCATCCTTCTTCTGAAAAAGTCTGCAAAACTTCAGTTAACTTGAATGGGTTTGCAGTGTTTTCCTAGAGTACAGGTTGTGTCTAGACGTGCCTTCTGAAGCTAAGAATGATCTCTTGAATGCTCTTTTATTGCAAAAATTTAACGAAGTGCTGTGTTTTGACCAACTCTTCCCTTGTACCCTAGACAAACTAGATTTAGTTAGTGAGCCATGGCTTTCAAACAGGAATCCTTCTGTTCTTTGTGTGTTTGTTGTATGGTCACATTGAGGTGGCTTTATGAGAACATAGTAATGTAGGAAGTCTTGATGTGTGACACGGAGTGGTCTTGCAGGTTGTGCTGCTCCACTGCCTGCTGCTGTAAAAGTTTGAGTAAATTGGTGGTGAAAGCCTATTAATCTAGACAGCATATAATGATATCTTGCTGTCTCTTTGACACTTTTTAAAAACAAAGATCTGTGCTGGGTTTGTCATGCAGAAGAATAATCTATTGAAGTTTGCTAACATCTAATAATAGGTTGATCATGGAGGACTTTGTACTATTAATGCACTCCTATAACAAAAATATATATGTGCTACCAAATACTCCTAGTTTGTACATAGTAAATAGCAAAGTATATCACGTAGGCAAGGCCTCTAGTTTTCATAAATAGTTTATAGAAGTAACATTCCATTTATGTGACTCTCATGGCGCTCGCTTTATTTTATGCTGTAATAATTCATCACAGAAGGGCTGAGGTTTAAGGAACCTCTGGCAAACACCTAGTTCCTGCTTGAGCAGGGTCTCCTAGATCACGTTTCCAGTGTCTGTGTCCAGGTGGCTTTTTGAATATCTCCAAGTAAGGAGATTCCACAACCTCTCTGGGTAGCCTCTCCAGTGCGCTTTCCCTCACAGTAAAGAAATAAGTACTCTGTTTAAAAAAAAAAAAAAAAAAACTTTTAAGCTTTGTAGTGGACCTTAATTGATAGATTAACTTCTCACAGCTTCTATCATCTTTACCTGAATGCAACAATACAGTTTGGTTTGTTGGCTAGAAATCTTCAAACCAAGTTACCATTTGCATGTGAAAGAACTCAAGGATATCATATCCCTTAATTATACCTCGCTGCTGCTTGCTGAAAAGCCACTGTCTCTGTACATGTTTGTCGTGATTTTTTTTCTTCTGAAGCAGATATTTCATTTGCATCAAAAATATTTATATGTAGTGTTTTGTCGTTTATACGGTGTAAGTGCATGGTCACTGTTAATTTAAAAAATATATATATTTCTGGAGATTGAAAGAATGAAAATTAACTAAACCCACCTATTTCAATATGCAGAATTGTAAAGTACACTTTTTTGCAAACTTCCTTGAAGTATCCTTCTAATGAAGTGCTTTGAGAAGTTTTTTAAGGCTTTTACTTGGAATACTTCTACTGTGTATAATCACCACATGTTATGATTCAGAGAAGAATTTTGATCAGATTTTTGTAATTGGTATTTCCTTCAAATACTGGTGTCCACTTGAGTAACTAGATTACTGCAACAAATTAGTAATATAAGAAACAATCTATTTCCTCCCTTTTTAAAAATAATGTTTTAAAGAAGAGCTTATTATGAAAGCCAAAAACGTCGTTTTGCCAAGTGTATATCTGAGATTTACTTTGAGTTCTGCCAAATCCATGGCAAAAATTAGTTTGGACCAACTCCTTTTTGGCCGCTTTGGGCAACACATGAAGAAAAGCTGTGTAATTCCACTCTATTTAATTGGCAAAATGTGAACTAATGCAGATGATGTCGCTCGTCTGTCATAGATGCTGGAAAAGAGGCATATGGAAATTTAGAAATGGCCAGAGTCAGATCTCTTTATATGCCAGTCAATTGTCTTCAAACTGTATTACCATATAAAATATTTCCAGTTCTTCTGGATCAAAGGCATTTTACATAAAAATAGATTCATACTTGAAACATGTGCAGCGTGATTGTGCTGCTCAAGTGCATTTTCGACTGTGAGCATTGACGCTTTTGCCCTTGCACATTCTGCAGTCTAGCAAGCCACCACCTGAGAGATCCCTCTTGAACCTTCAGCCCAGTCTCTGCTGTTGCAGTAGCAGGAGAGGGAGGAAGGCCCGGCCTGCAGGATGAGTATGGTCTGCAGCCGTCACGGTTTTGCCCCGCGCCTTGGCGTACTGTCAATCCAGCATGGTCAGCCAAAGCTGCTGGAAGGACTTGTTGAGTATTTAGTGAGCACTGCAGCCATCCCTTCTGCTGAAATGAGTTCGCTGAAATATCTTGCTTATTCAGATCTTTGCTTTTTAGATGAAAATTTGTCTTAAAAGACTTGTTCTGTGTTACTTCAGTTTAACAAATTAACTCCCTTTAGTGAGATCATATCAAATACACGATTGGTTTATAATACCTATATTTTTGGTATGATTCCATTTAAAAATGTTTGCTATATGACATTTATGCTTTTTATCTATGGGCCTCCTGTTTTTATTTAGATTTAAAGAATGTTGTTAGATTTCTTGTTGATTGTCTGTTTTTCTCTTTTTNACTGTGATTATTTCTCTAACATTGCTCCTGGCAGTGTAAAAATTAATTTAAATAAAAATCATATTGTTCAGTTAGAAAAGTTGGTGTTTTAACAGCGTGCCCAATGATGTTTAGTGCATCAACTGTCTTACCGAGTTATGCTAGTATGAGTTAATTAGTTAACTTGATCTTGATGTGACACAGCCTTCCTTGAATCGTTATGGAGAGTAGAGAGAGGGAAGAAGGGTCTGTATAAACACCGCAAGCAAAGGCTGAAGCGATCAGCCTGCCATTAGCCCTTTATCTAAGGGGCTCTGGGCATATAAATCAAACAATAACCTCTCTGTTTTGAATCAGTGCCAAAACACACAGTCGCAGTTGAGTCTACAGAAGATTACACCCACCAAATGGCTAGAGGGCTTGGAGAGAACTGGAAAATAACCTTTAAATTATTCAGGAAAACATTTATGTTCTTTAATGTTGGCCATCAGACTTTTTCAAAGTACCATTTGCGTGTTCTAATCTTACAATAAAAAAAAAAAAAAGAGCAATTTAAAATACATCTAAGGATATAAAGATAATGTTCTGAATTGGAAGGTAATCAACTTTTTTTAAAAAAAAAAAAAAATTGTATGTTTTGCCATGTTGCAATATAATTAATAATCCAAAATGAGGGTGGGAATATCCAGTGGCCTTTTGGCATTTTTCTGCAAGCATAGTGCTGAGATAACGTTCGCTTTCCTTTAGGTTGTCCTCTAAGGTTAGGATGGATTGGAAAATGGTTCAGGCTTTCGCTGTCTACAAGTTGCATTTAGTCTTTCTAACTATATAAAAATGTCCTATAGTGAAAGTTCAATCCACTCTTAAGAGTCATGTAAAGTCTTTAAAAAACAACTGTCACTCACTTCTGGCACCGTAGAGACTGGGTATGCAACTGACACAGATTTCACAGAAAGTAAACTTTTTTTTTTTATTTGTTAATTTCTGAAGAAGAAATCATTGCTGCAAGCTCAGGGAAGAGGGGAAGAGCATGTTGCCCAGCCAGTGTGGATGAGCACAAGCATACAGCGAGACTGGAGACTCTTAAGTTCTCAAAGTAACTATCAGAAATCAGCATTTAAGTTAAATTCTAGTAGAGCCACTTTGTCACTTTGTGAAATGTGAAATCCAGAGCTTCTGGCCTCTCAGTCGTGGCTGCGGGTTGCACCGGGCGGCAGTTTTGAGGTCGTCTGCCCGCAGTGCAAAGTGCAGGCCGTGGTGCAGAGTGGGCTTTGGGCAGCCGAGTTATTCTCTCAACAAAGGCTGCTGCGTTTGGCTTGGGGTGGAGCGTGATCAGGGCTTTGGCTCTGTTCCCCTCGATTATCCTGCTGGCTAATGTGTCCCAGGAATGTGTAGTATATCCGGTGAAGTCTTGGCACAGCTTATTCTCTCTGAAGCAGCAGGGGAATTGGAAGAGCGATTATATCTCTTAATACATGGCCTCTTGCTCCAGGCTAGTAGCCAAATTATGTGTCTTACTGCAGTCCTGTGTTTCCCCTCAGTTTATCCATGTTCAAATGACATGTTGCCAACCATAGGTTTATTCTTTATAGCAACTGTCTTCTAGCAACTGTTATTTTTTGAACGCCTATGCATTTAGTGTGAATGCTGTGTCTCTTTAAAACAAGTATGAATTACTGCAAAGGATGTGTTAGCAGAGTGCTCACGTGTTTTTAGCACTCACTCAATTTTAGGCAGCTTGTAGAACTAATGAAGCTCCAACTTAACCTGTTTTGCCTCTTCCTCTCTTCCGGTGAAAATATGCACAAGTAGCTGAGCTATAAAGTTACGCAGACATACCATGAAGGTTTTGCTTTTACAGTAGCTGCAGCATCTGTATGTCTCATGTTGAGGTCATGATTGCATATGCTGAAATGCTCTGCTTTCAGCTGGTCAGTTTTTGAAGCCCCCTCTGGGTCTTTTGCTTATTCAAAACCCATGTCAACAAGTGTGGTCTTTTGTTTTGTTTTTTGTTTTGTTTAATCCTGCATCCTTTGCCAGGTGTAGGAGTAACAGCAGCCTCTGTGTATTCTTCCTTCATTGATGTCTTACTTGAATTACATCTTCCATCCTGTTTCTTGCTGCTTCTAATGTAGGCTGTGCTTTCACCCGAGCCCAGGCAGCGTAAAAGAAGAAAACCCAACTGTGCCAAGTCATCTTCGTGTTTCTTGACGTAAACTGCAGGACATCTAGTAAGGAAATTGGACTTGCAGATAATGGCTTCTCAATTTGGCCTTTGAAAAGGTCGTGAAGGAGATTATTGACCTCTTGATAATTTTTTCAGTAAGCCTGGGGACACTGCAGAGTTTGCAAGAAGGTGAAGGACAATTTGCTCCTGCTGCTGCTGTTCCTGCTGCTGCTGACCTGAATTTGTCCAGTGAGGCAAATCAGTCCAGGCAAAATTCAAGTAATAGGTGATACAGGCTGCAATTTATATTATACTTTACTGGAAATAAGATAACATCAGAGTAACTTGCTGTATCTTGCCTAAGGCTACATATGTGGCTAATGATTTTGGTGATTCTGATATCCTGCATAGGTAGGCAAGAGTGCTTGACTTGTTTTGGCTAATTAAGCATTTTGATTAAAGAAGTGCATCACCAAATTAGTACTATCAATGCTAAATGGGTTACAAATGATGTATTGGTAGATCTGAATGCATGATCATAAGTGGGGAGCAGTTAGTCTATGAATGGGTATGTTTTTCTAGTATGGTCTGGCTCCTTGACCTTTTGCTCTTGCATTAGTGAGCTGGAAGAGCATGTGAAATAAATTATCAGGAACAGCTGAGACATGGAGCAGTAAGGGAAGTAAATATCTCTATAGCAGTGGTGTGAAGTAAGAAAGAGGCATATCATTTTAGCCAAATCTAGAAGCATGTTGTTGGGCATAGGTGTCCCAGGGTAGCGTGTGTCCGCTGCTTTCTGTTGTTGCCCTCAGGTTTACATCTGTTGTGACAGGTTGTTCCCCATCAGCCAGCACTCAGTGCTGCTTATTTGCAGACTGCTTTTTTTCAGCTTGGTTGTTGAACATCCCAGTGGCAGCACGCCTTTCCCCACTAAATACCCAGAGCGAGGGGCTTTCAGAATCAGCCTGCAGGCATCGCAGATCTGTTGGTCCCTGGGTGCTTTCTGTCCAGCTCTCCTTGGCAATATTCTCCTTGCAGGGCAGGACCAGATCAAGAGAATAAGTTAAGATTATTTTAATAAATGTAAAATTAGCAAATTAGGTGTTTCATTATAAACCTAGATCAAATAAGTTAACTCCACTCAGACCCTTATCTATAAATGCCTCTTTTTCCTGACGTACTTCTAACATCAGTCAGTTTTTCTGTCCGACTTGCTGCATGGCCCCACATGCAGGGGGGCTGCCCTGGCTGCCATGGGTGCCATGGGTGTCACAGGAAAGGGAACAGGTTCCTGAGTGGGGGGGATCTTGCTTAAGCAAACGGGGCCATCACCAGAAGAACTGTCAGGCTGCACCCTGACATCTGTTCAAGAGTTTGCTTTTTTATCCCCCGGCGTCTAAAGCACGGAGCGATCACCTGAATATATTCTGCCCTCTGAGAGAAGCTTTGCTGAGCAGTCTTTCCTCTTGGTTATTTGCAAATCCGGGTAGTTTGGCAACTTGGCCTCTCCCTTTTGGTCTAAGTGGTTTCCTTTTTGTTGACAGAGGGTGCCCTGGAGGCTGCTGCCACGAAGCGCTGCTGTGGGCCACCTGCCCCTGGTAACGGGTAGGACATCCTCTGCTGTGCCCAGCCTCTCCTTCAAACGCGTTTCCTGGCGCTGGTGGCAGCTGCTGCCCTGCTCTGGGACTTGTGGGAGTTAGAGCTCTGAGGGCTTGGCCCTTTTCTCCCCGTTGTCTTCATGACTCAGCTCTGCAGCAGGGAATTGGCATCTTGTAGGTGTCTTGATTTTGCTTCCTCCCTTTTAGTCTTTTTGTTGTTTTATTTAAAAATAGTTTGGATTTTTTTTTTAATTTTAATTAGTTTTAGTTCAGAAAATGCCTCATTAAAATGGAGATAATGTGTGAGAAGGGAAGAATCTGAAATTATCAGTTGTCTGTCAAGAACTTTTCTCTGTGTATTATCATATTGTGTAGCAATGCTAACAGAGCTTTTCAAGCACCTCAGTCTTCTCTCAGGTTATAACATCCTATTTTTTTTAATGAGCTTTTAATTTGACCATCAGAAAGCTTGGTATACTTAGTTTTTACTGTATTCTGTTTCCTATTTGAGATAGTTTCTATTCCACAGGGTAGAGCTAGCTAGGTAGAGATTAGGTAATGCACCTGCAACAGTAAAAATAAAGGACAAGTATCAAAGGCTATAAATAAAATTCTGTGCCCTGTAATATTTGTTCAACCTATTTTTGTGATTTTTTTCTTTCTTTCTTTCTTAAGCAAAGCAGCATGATTCAGACAGTATTTTTACAACTTTTGTAAGATTTTTAAAGCTCTGCCTGGTGTTTCAGAAATGCATTTTCAGAGTACTGTGGTTCACTACAACAACAACCAATTGTAACATCAGTAAGTCACACTCCCTGGGAACTAAAGAGAATACAACAGGAAAGAGGAATTTGCATTGGGATGCTGAATGTTGTACAAGTCACTGATGATAGCATTAGTGTCATCAGATTAGGGCATTTGGACTAAAGCATAAGAACTGCAGATGGGAACAAGAGGAGGGGAAAGACATCAAGACAAGAACTGAAAGGCCATCACAGACAAATGTCTCACCAAAAGGAGAAGATAAGATAATGTTGTTTCCAAGTGCTAGACATCTTTAAGAGGAAGATGTTGTGATAACTTCTTTTCAGAACAAGCAAGAAGCAATATGCATCTTTTAACTTGTTCCCATCAGTTACTCTTTTCTCGTCTTCCAATAAATTAAAAAAATGTACCGTGGTTCAAAGCAAAAGTTTCTATGTAAAGGTGCGATATAGGGAAAGTGGGAAAAGTGTGTTCAGTAGAAAACATGTAAATAGTTGTGTTACTCTTTAATCAGTGGGCCAGAACTGACTCTCTTTTTGGTGCTTTTTGTGTAGTATGGTTTAGACTTATTCCATGTTCAAATGCTTTGCTGACCACATGTTTTTTGCTATCATGGTTAGAACAAGGTGACTGAATTAATTGAGGGGAGAGAAAAAAAAAAAAAAAAAAAAAGCTAGTCTTGTGTGTGAATAAATCACATGTATTTTAGTGACCCAAGGGATATTGTTGATGCCAAGGGATATATATTCTTTTGCTCCACTCTTTTTTTTTTTTTTTCCTCTCTGTTTTGCAGTTTGAGTCGTTCACTCCATAACACTTTTGTATAAATTAAAACACATCCAGTCTAGCATTTTTCTGTTGGCGAACTCCAGTTGAGATTTATTGAAAGTCAGAGCACTGTTTTGAATGCTTCTTCCAGCACTGAAATAACACCTGCTTCAAAATGTGTAGCTTTACTTTTTATGTCAAGCTTCTGGTAGAGCATCCTTCATCCTCCAGATTGCTCCTGTAAAATCCTAAGGAGCTGTGTTTTGATACAGGCTGTTTAGGCTATGCACCATGGCTAGGGCTTCCCTTAGCAAGATGCATTTCTCTGTGGATTTTACTGCTCTAAAGGAAACTTTATATACATGTGGCCTCTTTCTTTATGCAAAAATACCTTTTAGTGTTTTATTCACGATTAAAAACAATGGTACTTTGAAATGGCAAGGATCATACTAGTTTCTTCAGTTTGCAATATAATTTAAGCAGGATATTTTAATGATTAGGCTTCTGAAATACCCGTAGTTTATTTTTCAGACATAATACATGGGATGTCTTTTGTCTTATGTGTGTGCTTTTGTTTTTGAGTCTTTTTGTGTGTTTGTTTTTCTTTCCACTTTCTGTTTTTGAAGGTGCCAGACTTCTCAACTGTGCTTTGTCTACTTTCTTGCCAAGCTTTTGCTTAGCTTTCCATCTGGATTTCATATTGCTTTAAAACATTATCTAATAGAATTGATCTCTCTCTCAGGAGGTGGTACAGTGCCCACCTTCTAGGCATGTGGGGGCGTGAAAAAAAGAGTATGGCAGAGTACAAAAGTGTATAAAATAGTGTAGCCGGGTATAAATGAATCTAAAATACTATGGTGGAGTATAAAAGACTGTAAAAGAGCCTGAAGGAGCCTGAAAGGGTGTGGAGGGATATGCAGGAATATGAACGAGTATAAAAGATTACAAGGGAGTATGGAAAAATATAGAAGTATATGAAGAGGTTGTAGTAGAGTACAAAGAAGCCTGAAGGAATATAGAAGAGTATAATATAGTATGAAGGAATATTCTTTTGTATCAAATAATTTTCAGTTTAAATCTTATCAGTTCCATAAGAAATCACACTCTTAGCTTAAGTGACCTGCGTTTTCCTTTATTGTGCTGCCAAAAATGGCTGAACACAAAAATTGTTGCGTTTTGTGCAACCACCTGGCTGGCATTGCATGTGACGTATTAATATATGTTGCTTTCTCATGCTTTTTAGGAGTCTATATATTTCACCTAATGCCTTTTTTTGTTCCCCAAAGTAGTGGGAAGAAAAAATGTCTACAGAAACTCAACCGACTGCACAGAGATCCAAGCATACAACAGTGTGGCTGCCCTGCATTTGCATTTAGACTGTACCACAGTTGGCTTTTTGTTATTTTTAAGATTTTAAAGCAAGCCTCAGAGAACACACAAGCTTAAGTCCCTGAGATTAAAGAAAGCTACTGTGGTTAAAGGAGGAAGAAGTATTTAAATTGATGCATGGTAAGGAAAGGGAAAGCAGCAAACAAAGAAAAGAGTTAGAGAACTGTATCGCACGTGTTCCTGACTTGTAACTCTTACTGAGATGTATAGATTGGGTTGTTTTCTGTATATTTTATATATAATGGGTTGGTGTTCTACTTGTTAAATATTTTTAGGAGGCAGAGGAGAGAGGAGAGCTGAGTGCTAATTTTGCAGAGGTTTTCCTAGGCTTTTGTTTTGTTTTTCTTTTTTTGTTGATTGTTTTTCTTTGTTTTAAAGTCCTGGCTCGTAAGTCATGATTATGTGACATTTTTGACTCCACTTTATGGTAGGGAGGGAAATTGGGGGGAAAAAAGAACTTATAAAAAGTAGAACTGTAGAAAATAAGAAGTTGACATTTATTTCAAATCAGGAAAATATATTTTTGAAACCAGCTTCCTGTTGTTTTAGGCTTGGTTCCTGATCTTTATAGGGTTTGGGCTTAGAACTTGCATGTTCAGGAAGGCAAAGGGGAAAAGAGGACTGTAATGAGAGAATATGTGCAGCTGAAATGATGAGGATGAAGGTAGCTGGCACAGGGAGCCCTTGGCGGGGGGGAAGAGGATGTTCAGCGTAATCGCGGAAACTTCTCTGTGGTTATAACATTAGGGTCCCAGGTGCCAGGCAGAAGTGGCAAGGTAGGAGTGCATGAGTGGACAGCCTAGGAAGGAAAGAGAGGAGGAGGAGAAATGAGAATTACTTGAAAAGAGAGAAGGAATGGAGTTGGACTCGTTGAGACTTGGGACTACTCTCCCCTTTTAGACAGTTGAAAGTATTGGTTGCCCAATGTGTTGGGGCCTCACTGGATCCCTGGAGAGCTGATTGCACGTTGGTTTGTTTTAGCCAGAGTGGGATGCACCTGCATCCCCGGCAGTGCCGTGAGCGGTGCTGCCTGCGGCTGCGCGGAGCTGGCCCGGGTGCCACCGGAGTGCGCAGGGAGCGCGCGGGGGGACCTCTGCAAGCCGAGCCTGGCGCACTCGTGGGAGACAGCGGTGCGGGACAGGGGCAGCAGGCTGCAGGGAAACGCGCTGCTGCGAAGCAGTGAATGCAACCAAAATAATTGGGCATAGGAAATTTATCAGTAGAGAAGGGTTGCTTTGGAAATCTCTTTCATATCTGCTGTACTGTGACCTGTTGTGATACGACATGCTGCGTTTTAGATGTTTCTTAAAAGTACTTTAATAGGACAGCAGCATTTGCTGCTCATGTTCATCTCTGGCTTGTTCAGAAGAAGGATAACTCAAGTTTCTTCCCATGGTCCTTCCACCCAAACTGGTCTTGACAGGATGGGTTATTGGGATGACAGGTGTGGGGTTTGGTGGTCCTCTTACCTGGTTTGGGAGAAAACATTGCAGAGGAAGGTGACAAAAATGAGGTGTACTAGATGAGAGAGAGCACTGATGAAAAAGAAAATAAGTGCAGATGGGCTATGTGTCTAGCTTGAACTTAGCAAAAAAAAAAAAAAAAAAGTCTGTAAATACAGAATCTGTAAGGACAGTTGCTTTCTGCTGTGGATTATTTATTTTGATAGGTAGAGCACACAAAGCTCAAAGTGGTGGCGGTTCATCAAATCATTCTAGCACTGTCAGTGCTGAAGAATTAGCTCCAACCTTTAAGCTGTTGCTGGACAGTTAGAGCCCAGCTGTAGTACCATGCTCTCTACAGCTTTTTGGTAACTGCAGAACATGGGGCTGCTTCTGGCATTCCCTTAGTTGAACAATGGTGGTTACTGTAGGACTGACATGCTTGTTTGTTGTATGTGAATTTTAATGTTTAATCATTGGTAGCCAGAAATTCTAGAGTTTTGCCATAAAAACACAATAACTATTTCTCAAAAAAAATCAAGCTTTTATAGCCTTCTACTTTTGCCTGTATTCTACCCACCTCAGAGGATTTACTAAGGAGAAGCACTCATCTTAAAATATAAATGTTGTCTTAAGCTTATTCCATTATTCAAGAAATGTTTAGTATAACTCTGTCATTTTCTTATAGTGATCCAGCTGCCACAGTGCTCTGGGAGTCCTTTATGAACCTCAAGCAGAAAGAGGCTGTGATGGAGGCTAGGAGACACCTTGTGGAGGCTGCAAGCAGGGAAAATTTACCTATTAAGATGAGCATGGGTGAGTAGTGTGATGTGCCCTTCATGTGGATCAGTATGAGCATGATGTCAGCTCCTATTCTTCCCCCTAATCTGCTCTGAAGTGCTGCAGAGACATCTTTGCCAGCTCTTCTTAATGAACTCTGTGGCTGCAGGGGAATCTTTCTGGTTTGAAAGGGTGTGTGTTTTAAAGCTCTGGTGCTTTCTTTTGAATGCAGTAACTATAAAAAAAAAAAGATTGAGACCATTTATAAAGCAGTGGTGGTCTATGAAAAAAGGCTTGTAAAGGTGTGCGAATGGTTAGCAATGCTGCTTGTCTTTTGTTCTTTGTCTTTAAGATGTTGGCAGGATTCCTGTCCTTGGCAGGCAAGAATTATAGATAACAGCTGATCAGATGAAATTTGTGCAGATCTTGTATACAATAACATGATATAGCTGGTGAGGTTTATATGGAGTGAGGCTGCTGTTCTTGGGAGAATTTAAGCTGAAAGTCATGTCTGTGCTCTATTTAAAACTGAATTCCTTGAAATATTAAAGGTATAGAATATAAAAAGATTATTTTAAATAGCTTTTTGGTACCTTGTTTCCATTAGATGCCATATCCTGTGAAATGCAAGATTAATGTTAATTAATGCTTACAAAAATAATGAAATGTAGAAAAGATTGTGGTATAGAGCATCATGCATACTAAGACTATTTTATCTTGAAGTCTTCATCAAGAGAGAAGGGCCTGTGGATCTCATCAGAGAACAAAAATAATTGGCTTTATCTGGAACTCCAGAGTTAACTGCCAAGATACTGCAGAACTATTAGATGTGAAGCCAGCTCAGCTGTAACATTTCATATATTGTATGGTCTTTACAAATTCCTAGAGCATACCTTTAGAAGATTATCAATCAAAAATACAAGATCTGTGCAGCAGTAATCCTGTAAGTTGTTTTAAGAAAACAGAGCAGCTGTGAGAAGGCTGTTAAGAATCTGTCTGAAGGAGAGAAAGCACAATAAGTGAGAAAATCTAGTTTAAGCTATCTCTAGTAACCTGTGTCTGCATATTAACCATAATAACATTTAAAGAAGCACTATATTTCATGTGTCATTAAAAAAAGATAAGTAAGACCTCGTTAATGTTGGAATTAAGCTATGTTTTAAAAATAATTGTTTCCTGCCTTTGAGATGTAACAATCCATTTGCCACTTTTACTGCTTTGCTAAGTGATTAGAGCAGCCTCCCTTTCCTGTGTTCCCTTTCCATGATATCCAGTGAAGGTTGCAATAGCCCTGATCATTAATAACATAAGCTGTTTTCTCTTTGATGGCAGCCTAAATATCCGACATACGATGGCAGTGATACTACACCCTCTCCTTTGGAACGTAGAGGAGTTGATGGTAAAATAAATGTGATGCTTGAGGCTTTCTCCAGGCTTGAGACTTCACTTGCTTTGAAGGAGGAAGCATAAGTTGAAGTGTAGCTATAATTTATTAAGCATTTTACTTGTTTGTCACTTACTTTGTGAGTTGTATATTTATTTTGTACTGGAATCAAAATCAGTTTTCAATTTCGTGGTTAACTTACACCTGGACTTAGTGAGAAACAAAATTTGAGGCAGTCTGGTAAATGATTACCATGATAAAATGAGAAACCAGGGAAGGAGGGCAGTACAGCCACCAAAATCACAATTTTTTACTGAATATAAATGCAGAGAAAAATTAAATTCATGCGAAGATGTGACATTGTCCGGTGCTATTTATTAACAACTTTTTAGAACAGAAGTACTTATTCAGAGGATTTATTGCTCATCAGCCCTATTGCAGAGCATCCTCAAGCCATGCAGGGAAGTGTTGCTTATAATTGCTTCATTTGCTGAGAACTACCAGTTCTGGCAGCCTGCTCTCTTACTGATGTAAGTCAGGGTTTGTGTTCAGTCCAAAATCAAAAGGCTGTGGTAGGAGGAGGCACCAGCTGGAGTGATGGGAAATGCTTCCTGTTTTAATAATCTTATCTTGGTTCCTGCGTATAATGAAAGATGTTGGTGGATTCCATGCTGCCTGTTGTTACTTGGGAGTTAAACGTTGGTTTTCCCAATGCTTAAGGTATTTTCTGGGTGTTTTATGGCTCTGTCTAGTATCAAATGTGTCACCAAGGCATCAATTTCTATCATGAAAGTTGCCTCTTCCCTTTTGGTAGAGCTGCTTTTAGTAAAAAGAGAGTAAAAATAATATATATTTTACTTTTTTGCTTTTTTTCGCCCCCTAGAAATGAGGAGTGAGCTGTATTTGAAAGCAAAGCAAAATTCTGTTTGTGTAGCTGGGCCCTCCTGCAGTGACCACCTGTCTGAAAAGCTGCATCATGTGTGACACTGGCAGCGTCGAGTCCTGCTTGGCAGTGAGGAACCTCATCTTGTTCAGCGTTTTCAGAGCAAGGAAGAAAGCTTCAGCCATTTTCTGGGCTCTGAAAAGCATGTAACTTTTCATTATTTTGAGGTGTGCTTCATAAATTATAACGATTTATGGATTGTCGAAAGATCGCAGCAGTTGGAATTCCTTCTTCCCAGCTTTTCCATTTTTAATGGCATTTATATGATTTTAAAGAACAGACAAATGAGGAAATGAACAATTTGGGCCACATTTTTGAGCTGAGTGAATTGGAGTGCTACTTTCAGATGTTCATGATTTATATATTAATTTTATTAGTGGTATCGACAAAAGTGGCAATCGAAATGTCTCCCAAGTCCAAGAGTATTCCGTAAGGGCTCAGGGCATGAGGAAGGCAGCTCCAGATGGGGTGAATGGAGCTGGCTGCTTTTTGTTGAAAGTTGTTGGGTGGGCTTTTGGAACAAGCACAATTTCAATACCTAACACTTGTTACCATTTAATCCATTCCACCTGTAAGTACATAACATAGTTTGGGTTTTCCTTTTAGATTTGATTTGCTGGAGTTTAGTGATATTGTCAGTATTTACTCTTGAGGAGTGCTTATTTGGTGTTGCTTGCTGTGGGCATCTTGAAACTGGGACTACCCTAGGGGAGGCAGTAGCCACTGGAAGTGGGACTAGCCGTGGTGCTGGGCTGGAGGTGCCTTTGGAGACGTCCCCCTGCTGCCGAGGGAGACGCCTGAGGCACTGTACGACTGCACGTTAACAGTAGGTGGAGCTGCCTTTTGCAAGGAGCCCAGTTTTTAAAACAAAACAAAAATATTTATTTTGAATATTTCAGTGTTGTATTTAAAGAATCTTAAAAAGAACTGAATCAGCACCATTTTGCCTCTGAGGCAACTGCGTATTTGTTTTGGATGCACAAGTGGATGCTGATAAATATCTCGATAAATACTTGTGAAGCCCTGTTTAGATGTCCCATTGCATAGATTGCAGGGGTGTTAATTATTTGGGCGTACAAGAATTACCGACGTTTATGGAAATTTATTTTGTGTAAAGAATTCGGTTTGTTTTTTAAAAGATTTTTAGAAGACAGTCTGAAAGGTTTTTGTAACAATGTTATGGTGAGATTTATAACATTCTCGTAAACTGAAGCGAGATTGTAAATCCTGGAAAGGGATTACTTGCGCTTAGCTCTCAGGGTAAGGGGCCGTGGTGAGCTCTGCTCTGAGGGAGCAGTTTCCTTGCTATTCCTTTGCTTCCTGTTCCCTCCTCCATAGGTCTGGCGTGTGTCTTAATCACCCGCTCAACGTGGCGGGCGCGAGGCTGTTGTTGAAAGCTTTGCGCTTAGCGTAGCACTTAGCGGTAAGAAGGACTTTGCTGCAGATGTCCTTGTGTTGTTTCGAAGCTCGGCTTGCTTTTGTGCTCGAGAAGAACGCGGCAAACCCTGGCTGCGTCCGAATTCCTGCTGTGTGGCCCTCCAGCAGCCTGGAGCCTGCGGAAGGGCACGGCGACAGGGCCGAAGCGCTGCCCGCTCTCACACGAGCCACGGCTGGCGGAAAAGCTCCAGCTCTTCTTTCTGTTAAAACTGTGCAGAATATGCCCTATAAAAAAAATCCAGTGGAATACAAAAGTAGCAAAATCTCTGGCTCAGTGAAATACAAGTGACCGCTGTGTCTTTTTCAGGTGGGCTGGTGAACCCCTTGAGTAGGGATTGAACTGAAATATGGAACTTGTTTAGTAGGAATGGAATGATCCTCATGTTTTGCCTTGGAGATATGATAGCATTTTCAGCGAGAAAGGTGACTTAAAATGGATAGGAAAATGCTGGGGAAATACCTTATCTAAAAGGTGTTTCCCCTGTGCTATTTCACCTTTTGCGTTTCTTTGCCCCCTCTTCTGCTGGTCTTCAAAACGAGGAGAGCGAACCGCAGGAGTGGCAGGCAGCAGCGCCCTTTCCTGCGGTGCCTCCGCACGGAGCAGGCCCGCTCCGGCGGCACCTCGGCTGGCGGCGGGGAATACTTTATTTCCATCTTCTGGATGGAGTCTCCTAGTAGGATGACTACTATGCAAATGGTTTGGAAGTGGCCCTGGGAGTTATTAAATCCTTTTGTCTGAACTTGCTAAATTTAAGAAAGGAGACTTAGGTAGATAACATGAATACATGAATACATTTCATATTATAGTAATATTATAGTCATATTCCATATTGTTCATATTTGTTCTGAGCCTTTTTTCTTTCTTTTTATTACTGCAATACATGAATTTACCATGGAAGAAAAGGTGCATCAGATTATTTTAAAAATTGCATGAAAAACTTCTCTTGACCAAAGTATTCAGGTACTATAGTTTACTCAAAGCTCTCGTTCAATATTTAGATTATTATTCAATGACTAAATGTTCCTGCAGAAATAACATTTCCTAGGTTAAGTGTTTTCAAGGTTTCAGGAAAATATATTTCTCTGTTACTGTAGTCTTGTCTTTTCTCAGTGAATAGTCTGCCGAATGCTATATATATATATATATATATAGCCTCATGTTGTATAATAGCAGTAATGGTTGGAGCCCTAATAAAATTATAAGGCATGTCAAATTTGTGTCTTGTAGCTCATTTACTTTGCTCTTTGCTGATATAAAACCATCTGCAGATGGAAGCTAAACACAGGACCTTGGGCAGTGATATGAAATGGAGTAATATGCTGTTTGCATGCTATCTTGATCAAATTATAGCTGGCACATAGATAAAGTATTATTTGGCTAACTTTACTGTTATTTTAAGAAGGGAATTTGCTGACAGTCCCTCTGTGTACCTGGAGTTTTTGGAAAAAGTGTTTTTTTTTATTATTGTTTTTATTTTGTTGTTGAAAGCAAACCTAAACACTTGCATTCGAACTAGTGGCTGGGTAACCTGCCATGTGTAGTTGTGGTTAGAGCTGAAGATAATTCTTAAAAATTTAAAATAAAAAGGAGATGTGCTGATCTGGTGCTGCAAGTAAAATATTTTTTTTCTTTGATAGTGGAATATTGCAAAGCTTATATAAACTTCAATATGAAGTCTTTTCATCTTACGAATAGTACTGTGAAAAGACTATATTAATGTGGTTTTTCTACACAGTTTACTTAATGTTCACAATAGCTATTGCTAAATAGTAATGTGTTGATGAACATTTGTGATGTTTTGACATAGGGACTCACAGATTTAATAAAAATATACATTTTTATTAACTTTCACACTCAATATTTTTTAAAATAAAAAGAAATTATTTTGGAGGTTAAAAGTTTAAAAATGTGAACAGTGTTGCTTGCATATGTGTTTAGTTCAGTGCGTGATTAATGGATTACCACAAATGAGCAGCTTCCCTGTTCTACTTCTACATCCACCATGATTTACAAAACATATCAAAGATTTTTTTTTTTTTTTTTTTAATGAGTGTCCTTAAGAGTATTCTGATCATGGTTCATCATAGAATCTTAGTGTCATTTTCATCGTTCATTTTGAGATACCAGTTAAACCATCTCCTTTGAGAACAGCATAAATTGATAGTAAATCTAATTGATATTTTAAATTTTAAAATGTATCATGTTAAAATTGCAATATGCTGTGAAAGTGGTAATTATATTAGTTGTGAATCATGAGTCTTAGAATTGTGTTTGCAAAAAGAGTTCATATATTTTCAATTTACTTAACAAAATCCACTCTTGAAGATAAGTCTGCTATCTGCATTTTTTTTGTAGTAATCAGTAATAATCAGTATCTTTCTGAGAGGAGTCATGAGTAACTACTTTTTAGCAAGCTGAGATCTCAGGGAGTCACAGTGGTGTCTCAAAATGTCTCTAAACAGAATTTCTGTATCAAACCATCTGAGTTATTCAGGAAACAATGAAATACTTTCACGTTTTGATTACAGATTCATCAGTGTAGCAAGTAATGTTAGGTCATTAATCTTGTTACATAGAAATAAACTATTTTTTATCTATAAACAAACCCTAAATTTTCAGAGATGACCATTAATTATTTATTAGTGATATGACTCCCTGAAAAGTACTAGATGGGTTGCCATCTTCTGTTGTGCATTAAAAATGATTTGGTAATATTTCATGTAAACAGCTGAAACTTTTTATTCACTGAGCTTTCTTAAATCTTTGTCGGCATTGACTTCAGTTGTATCTTCTTGAAAAGCATCTAATTAGCTATCAAAAAAACAAAAGCTTTACCTATGTTCAGCCAGCTATGTCAAATGCAACATGCCCGTGATTTTAATGATTGTACAATCTCTATTTATCGCTGAAAATAGTAGTGATGATGCAAAGACTGGAATAGTACTATTTGATTTAAAAGTACATAAAATAACATGCCAGGAAAGGTTAATCTAAATAAAAAGTTTTATGGTAAACATTTTACTTTTTTATAAAACATATCACACAGTAGATAGATGCTTTCTGTATGTAAAATTTAACTTTGAACGAGTAGTTAAATGCTCGAGTGCTTTGGAAATTATAAGTTGATTTTCAATGCCATTCTCAAGAGAATGATATTTACAATAAATAAAACACACATGTGCGCGTGCACACACTCAAAAGCCAGCGTACTGACTGTTCTTTTGTTATGATCAAGACATGTTCAGAAAAACAGGAGTAAGTCCCATAAGGCTCTTGAATCCTGTGTGAAGAGCAAAACACTCAAGTCCAAGAAATGAAAACTTACTCTAATTGCTGATATTTATATTTGTGATGAAACAAAATGGTTAGGAATTAGATACTACTTGCTGTACATGTGCTCTCTGATCTCATTTAGTAGAATGTGGCAGCTGTAATGATCTTTTCCATCATCAGGAGAGTTCACGAGGATGTGCTGAGAGATGCTGATTCCAATGTCTCTTTGGCACGTGACAAAAAAAGTGGCACTTGCATTTTGCTAGAATGCTATAGCAGTTGTGAATATCTGCACTAAGTACAGGATTTTTTTTTGTCTGACCTATGAGACAATATAAAGAACATCAGAATTTGTTTATATAAATATAAGTGCTGTGTAGTCAGGAAAAGGGAACAAACCTGAAGTAGTTGAAACTGCTGTAGGAGAACTATAGAGCAAAGTCTCATTGACAAGGGCCTGTGGCTGCAGGATTTAATCCAAAGATGAGTATTAGTGTGCTTGTGAATTCTCTAAATGTAGCCTTTAGAGTGGGGTGTTGTATGACAGTAAAAATGTGCGAATTGCCCAGTGCGCTTTTCTCCCTAGAGTAGCTGTTTAAGCCTCAAGATTGATGTGCAAAAAAAGACTAGTTACACATCAGTGTGGCAAGTTGCATATGTGTGTATTCATACATCAGCATGTTTTCTACCAGTATTTATCTACTTACCACCAAAAATGACTGTTAAGGTATATTCAGGCTGCCCTGTGAATAATGTCCTAAAGAATGACCTCCCTGTCTTTAGGACAACATGCCAAGAGCACTAGGAAATGCTCAGTGTCTGAAAACATACATCTTAGTGCTAAATGAGGACACATGCATATTTTAAAGACACATGAAACCCTTTGGGCACATTATTTTAAGGCAAAACAAGTCTCAGAGAGTTGTTGTGAGATGTTTAAAGCAATTTGGGAGATGATTCAATCAAAGCCACAGATTTCAAGTTACTTCAGATACAGTGAAATAGTGTTTTCAAGGATTAACAGTCTGGTGACCTTCTGGCTAGGACTTGGGCTAGTGCTTAGTATTTGCTAACCTGGTGAAAGAGGTGAAAAATGGGGTGACAAAATATGTCCATGACACATGGTTAGTCAAGGCTGAGAAGCTGGTCTGAGAAACTCCAGAATGCCAGAACTAAATTGGGTGTTATGACAACAGTTGGAAGTTTAATGTAGATGGCTACTTCTAGGATGCTTAATTCTGGAAGATAACATTTCACCTATTTATTCAAACAGTTCTGAAGTTTGTTTTAGTGTTTGGGAGGGCAGCTGGGGAATATTGTAGATATTGACTAGAGAAAGCTTTTACTTTTTCATACTGATTTAACAGTCAAGAGAGAACTGAATGATAGAGTATGCAAAGAAGAAAACAGTGGGTAAAAGTGGCTATGCATTTAAATATAAAACGCTGATTTACAAAGAAGAAAAATCTTAATCTGTTGTGAGACACCTCAAAGTACTCTGAATTTACTGGGAGACTTGAAACTATAGAAAATCTAGACCTCTTTAATCCTAGCTCAAGGCCGTATTTAGGCACCTAAATGTAGTGTTTAGATTTGAAAATCATGGTCGTTATATTAGTTGTGTTTCTACTATCTAATGGATTAATTTGTATCATAATAAGGCATGTAAAAGAGTTTTGAAATTGTGGTGGAACAATTTGTTAATCATGATTTTGGGTTTTTTTGAATGAAAGACTTATGCTATTTTAGCCATCTTTCCCAGTTAACCTATGACAGTATGAACATCAAGGATCTATATAGTAACCTCACAAAACAAGAATTTATGATTCCATACAAATTTAATGACAAACGTCTTTTATAACTAACTCAATCCCAGCCAGATGAGTAGTTGCATGGCTGTCCCCTTTCAATTTAGTGATTTGAAAAATGCTACACCTTCCGCTTGAGCTAGACGCCCCACCTGCTCTTGCCACCCGCTCCGACACAGAGTATTGAGCCTGCAAGCTGCCGTTGCAATGCCCTTCTTCAAGGAGGCATCCAAGACTGCGTCCTGCTGTCCCCATATCCTCAATCCATTGCCACACACAGCTTCGACTGTGTGGTGGATTAAAACACCGAAGGTCCATCCCTGTGCAGTGGTCCCAGATGCACCGGAAGGTCCTCAGTGGGCAGGAGGGCCTGGCCGGGCTGGAATGCCCACGCCTGCCGCTGTCCCTGGGCCGGGAGGGAGGGCAGTGCCCGGGAAGGCGCAGGCCGTGAGCTAGCGCTCGGAGGAAGGCAGACGGCTCTGCGCAAGGCAGGCCACAGGCTCGTGCACGTGGATGCAGGAGAGCTGCTGCCGCCCTGCAGTTTGTGCGTGTAGTTGAGGGACTGCCCATCTCCCAAGAGAGACCTGTCCTGGCACCCTTGTAGTGGTGACTTGTTGCTCGTGCTCTTACCTGCACTAGTAGAATTGGGTGGGTCCTGCAGCTCTGGCGAGTGAAGGGGGACAGTAATTACACGGGGCCATAAACCCAGGAGCAGAAGGGCTTGTGTTTGTGGGAGATTATTTTGATAGAAACAAACCTGTGACCTCTGCTGTCAATCTGCTTTAAAGTTTAGAGCTCTTCACGTCCAGAACCATACTCTGGAGAAGCCATCCCAGTAAGTATCCCATCGTGGCCTACTCTTCTCTCCCCAAAGACCCAGGGAGTCGTTTACATTCCTCTCTTCATTACTAACGATTTAAGTTCAGGGTGACCTTTGAAAGTAAGTTACTAAAAATTGTGAGTGAATTATTTTGTGGTATTTACTGTAAAAGAGTATTGCTGAAACTTCTGAAGAAGGTACAAAAGCATTTTACATTACTAAGAATAACATCTGGAAATGACACTAACAAGGAGACTTAAGGGGCGTCGTCCGATCTACTAAACTCCTCTAATCGGTTTGCAAAATATCCAACTCCCTTAGCAGTTCTGTGGCCCAACTGGCTAGAAGATTTTTGAGAGCTTTATACATCCCTTAGGGGTATCCAGCACTGGATATAGTCAGGGGCGAACTACTGGGAGTGACTGGTCTATGTTACTGTGGATGGGGAAAACATTTTATTTTTCACTGCCTTAAAAAAATGTTGTCCATGAACATAAGTGTTCCAAGGTAATTTCTTATTCATGGTTCTGTCAAATGAAAAATGGATCTCAGCAGAAGTGCTCAAGCCAGGGAAGCTCAAATGTTCTTGAATAAAATTGAACTCAGCTTGAAGTTATGTATATTTGGCGGTTCCTGCAGTCTTGGAAAAGCATCCACTTAATTATTCAATTGGTCACAAAATGTACTTTCCTCTTAAGTTTTCTTTTTTTTTTTTTTTTTTTTTTTTTTTTTTTTTTTTTTCCCCTCTCATCCCTATGGAGATAATTAACTAAGCGTTGGATGCAGAAAGTAAGGACTGTATGTTTGGAACAATACATTGATATTTCTGACCTTTGCTCTCTAGACACCTCATTCATCCATAAATCTTTGTTTAAAAAAAAAAAAAAAGTACTAGGGGATTTTTAATTTTAAAAATTTACCTCTGAATCAGTCTTGAAAAATAGTTTTCTTGAATATCTGCATATGCTATATAGATTTCAGCATTAATTTAAAATGGAAAAAGAATCATATCCTAATGTCATGTAGAATCATATCCAAATGCCTATGAATGTGGTTTGTTTAGTTAAGTTTTTATGTGTCTTTTGAGGTGATGGTCTTTCTGTCCCATTTGGCGTCTACTCAAAAGCAAACTTTTAACACACCTTTAATATTAATTGCTACTAGTGTCTGCTCCAGTACCATAATATCCAAGATCTGCTTTATTGTGGAATTATTTCTCCCTTTCATGTCATCACTTGTGCATATAGTATTTACAGTGCCATTCCTATAAGATTAAAAATAAGATAGTATTTCAGATATTGGTTTTGGCTGCTGCTATATTTTTAAATATTTTAACCGTATATTTTTTGAAAGAATAATTTATTTCAATTGATAATTTCTATGAGAGGTATAGTTTGTACTATACCTCTTAAAATTGCATCGTTTTGTAGTTCATTTGGGGTCTGCCTTGAATTCTTGAAAGTTAGAGGTGGAATTCAATGTGTGTATCTTCCAGTATGTTTGGAAACTAACTGCTTAGGAATGAAGGATTCAAAGGGAAAGTAAATGAGTTCAGTCTCAGGAGCATTTATGTGACTTCTGTTACACATTGATCAAGCACAAACAGCAACTTCAGGTTGCTTGCTTCCAATGTTGCCTCCACTTTTGGAGGCTTATCTGCTATAGTAATACATTTCTTAATACCTTGTCAAAATATGTTCATGCTTTATTTGTACACATTTGTTCTTTTACCACAATTAACCCTTAATGTAAATGTTTTTGATGCATTTATAAAAGCTGTCTCTTTTGGGGAGAGAGAGAAGGGGAGATGCAATTAAGCCAGGCATTTCTGTTCTGCTCTCCTGATCAATAGTGTTTGTTCCTCTTATTACAGTAGCCTTTCTTTGCATGTAGCCAAGTTTTGAGTTAATCTTCTTGGGATGTGGGTGATTGGAATTGCATAAAGTGTTTCAGGGGAGGTGCATTATACAAAGGCATTTGTATGGCTTTGTTTTTACTATAACTGGTACACCCTGGGAATTGTACCTGCTATTTTTACAGTGAGGGTGCCTAGATATATTCCCTCCTGCATCCTTTCCCACTCTTAGCTCTCGATTCACACACAGCAGGTGCTCTTTTGGTAGCCCCAAAACGCATAAGCTTGCGCTTCGTGTTATTAGATTTCACCCCATTCCTGTTGTTCCAGTGCTCAAAGCAGTCCAGCTGTGCCTGTGTGTCGTTCTGCTCCTTTTCCATATTAATGATGTTTCACAACCTTGTGACAGCAGCAAATTTGGCACTAGTTAGTGCTAGAATCTGTACTGTAATCATATCCGTGCCTGTGCGTGCGTATAGAACCAATATTTGCTGAGTTTCAATTAAAACTTTTTCTATGCCAGCACATCTCCACTGTGTATTACTTCCTATATACTCTTGAAATTGTTTAGACATCTTACAATTCTTCTAATCTTAATCTTTTCCTCCTTAAATATGGTTATGTCATAGCTAATGCCCTGCTAAGTCCCTGTGCATTGTACTTAATTCATGCACTTTGTATAGAAAATTTATTCTGTATCAGACTAGTTTGATGTGGTCGTCTTTGATAAATGTACTTGCATTTTATCCTGCTTTTCTGTATGATGTAAGCTATTTTCTCTTGGATGTTTGTCCTCAAGCTTTTCATGCTACTGATATTGGAGTAAAAAGTGGCTATTTTTCATGATTTCTTGAATATAAATACTTCATTTATTGTTTTCCAGTCTAGTCATTGTGGTAGATTTAGTATTATCCTTGACCATCTGGTCTTCTTTGTAACTTGTTTCACTTGTTTCTGAATATCCAATTCATTTGACTTGAACCTTTCTCTTTTTCTTTCTTTCTTTTTTGTTTGTTCTGATTGTATGGGTTTTGATCATCTTTGGTGCCAGAAATGCATTTCCTTATTCTTTATTCCTAATTATATAAATATCTACATAATGTTTTCTGTTATTCAATTTCTCTACAAATTCTGAATCAACTTTTCCCCCCGCTACATATTTTATAGCACATAAAATTGACTCTGTTGATCAGTAGCTTTTCTTTTTGGAGGTAGAGGAGGGGCCATCTGCTTATTCCAAACACTTTTCTAATTTTCAAAATGGTTGGCTACTAGTTAAATCCAAATTTCAGAAAACCAAACAGGAATTTGGGCCCAAATATTCTTTTTTGTTGTTTTCCCTGTGTAGCTTAAGGGTTAATGTTCTGTATCTGAACATAATTTTCAGGATTTTAACAGTATTCTAGAGATTCCTGACTGTATTGTGTATATAGATACAGCTCAGTGTTTTTGTAATATTCTAGCATTGGTCTGGGAGAATTGCTTTTATCATCCCTTTGCAGAGTGATTTTGACCCCACTAAACCCTATTTGATCCATGTTCTCTCTTCTTTTTTCTTCTTGGTCTCTTAGATGGTTAAAATACAGCGCTGCTTCATCCCTTCATCACACGCACCGTTTCTTGGCTAGAACAGGCGCTTCAATACTGAGATCAATACCTGATCCATCATGTTTCTTCTATAACCGTGACTCTGCAAATTCCTTGATTTTCTTCAGAAGAGCAAAGCAACAGCTGCAGTACCTTGATACTGTGATATGGCTCCTTTCCTTTCCCTTTTTTTTTTTTTTTTTTTTTTTTTTTTTTTTTTTTTTGTGGCCCAACTGGCCACAAGGACCTCTCTGCCACTTTGCAACATAGGAGGACTTAAGACAGTAAAGGGTTTTAAAAAGAAGGAAAAATTGACTGGTGAGCCTCTGGGATTAGATTAGATTTAAAATGTTATTGGCTTTGTGCTGAAATCCCTGCCTGTGAGTAAGCAGCAGGGAAGATGGGGAGGATTTAGGCCTTGGGAAAAGGCATTTATTTGTTGCATACTACCAATCCCTTCCTGCCTTCTTTTTCTCATCTCCTGCTGGAACAGTTGCATTCATCAAGCTGCTGTCCAGAGAGGTTTCTGTGTAGAAAAGAGCTGTTGAATCCTGGGTCTGAGTTATTCCATGGATATTGCAGATATTGCAGAAGAAGTCCTGGCTCCTTTAATGCCAATGGAGTTTTTGTTAATGACTTGCCAAGGTCAGGATTTCACCACCCTATTTACATAAGGGTTAGACTCTTTTTTGGTACTGCTGAGTCTGGGAAAGATTTTCATTGTTTATCTAAGATGGTGCTGAATGGATCGCAGACTGATCCTGTGATGCATCTGGATTCACTTTTACAAGGGGCAATATAGGAGAAAAAAGAAACACTCGAAATTATTTTTCTAAATTGAAATCAGGAGTCTCAAAAGCCCTCCCATTTGACTGTTACATTTAAGGGAAGGCCTGGAAACGTAATGTTTTCTCAATTGAAGCAAGTTATATTTTGAACATGCAACTATATATCATGATTGCTAAAGGTAATAGTGTGGCCATTATTTAAGGTATGCCGCAAGGCATCCTGGGCTGACAGCTTCAAATTGCCATGTAAATCTGCCTGACACAGCTTTAAAAGAAATAAAACACAAGTGAAAACCCTGGTGTTTAGTCTAAAAACACACATGGCTGTGGTTGCTATTTTAGCCTATGTGGACTAACTGAGGAAGCCTTTTGTCAGCTCGCCGACCTACTGAGTGGTGTCAGCTTGATTTCTGTGTTAACGTGCTGACTCTTTGGTTTGATACTTTACATTAAAATACATGTAGAGAGCTTGTGTGGTTTTGTTTTATTTAGCAGCTTTCCCTGTTCTAAATGTTCTTCCAAAGACTGCACTTGGTATTGCTGAAATAAGAGGAAGTACTTTGGACATTTATTCACTTGTTGGAAGCGATTATTGAACATTTGTACAATGCTAAAAGGATGGAGACAGGTGGAGAGCCTTCTAAGTTAATGAGATAACCAAATGCAAAGAAGATCTTTCCTTTGTGGAGAAATACCAGGTAGTATGGTCAGAGTGATGCAAGTCATAAAATGCCTAGCACCAATTCAGATCTGTTCTGGCTTCCTGGTGTGAAAGCTTCTTGGCTTTAGGTTGAAGGATTCTCCTTGCACCCGCTCTTTAGGCCTGGTTCTCTTGGGGAAGGTGGCTTGTTCCTGGCAGAGGCTACCAAAAAACAAAGCAGCCCTGGACTTGTTTTGTCTCAGTCTAGACTTGCAGTTGGAATGGGGTCTTGACACCATTTTTCCTTGAATGTTGATGGTACATGTGATCACCTGTGGTGATTTTTCTAGGATAGCTGAGACATTATAGACCTTCCTGTAAGACCCTGAGCAGGTAGAGGTCTGCATGTCCCTTTCTCCTTGGAAGAAATGTAATGCCACTTCCAAAATATAAATCTATTGCCCAGTGTATCTTACGCTCTAGTGCCTGATGGAATAATTGTTAATTCAGTTATGTTTGTATGGCCTGATTGATTCCCCTGTGCCCTTCTATTAGAGAGTGATTCCAAGCTAATGAGTTTTCTTCCTTTCAAATAATGAATGGAAATCACAAATGACGAGTGACCCTTGGACGTGTCCTTTTCAGGAACTGCTCCAGAAGAGATCTCCTTGAATGGCTGATGTTGGCGCTGTCTTGCGCTCTCTTTCCTGTCTCTCCTCCTTCCTCTCCTCTGCCATCACAAAGTGGCTGAAAGTGGCAAGTTTGGTATGGACAGAAGGTTCACCAAATTCGCCTTGGGGTTTTGACAAAAATAGAACGATCAGCCATTGTGTGGAGAAAATACTGAAGTAATTTTGCCTAGTTTAAACAAGTCTCTCTGAAAACAAAAATGTTTCTGCCTTTCCCATCAGCATCTGTTGTGTATTGAGAAATACCTGCCATACCATGTACCTTAAGGCCCAGTCATGGCTGAAGAAAATCTTCATCCTGACCTGTTGCTGAAGCCTGAAACACGCAGTGACTGCAGTGAAGGCCCATATTGGAGAGCTTCTAAATGAAAAGCCCTGTCAAGCTGAGCCTCTGACATCTTAAAATCTTGTTTCATGTGTGGCATTATGAGAATTTGCCACCTCAGGTTATTATGTCCTGTTTTCCTTTTCACAGGTAGAGTCACCCCAGAACAGCTCACCTCGTACATCCAGCTTTTCAAAAATAATTTCAAAGCTCTGGAGAACCACTGTGGTCTTCTACAGCTTGTTCTGGCTGCGGTCCAGACTTTGAAACACCCGCAGAATTCCAAATGGGACAACTTTCTAGCATTTGAGAGACTGCTTCTGCAGGTACATATTGTGTGAATTTATTTGACTTGAGTAACATTTTTCTTTGAAATTCCTTTGGATTTGTTGGATTCTGTAGCTTGCCTTTTGTATGATGAAGAGTGGTGGATATCTCTTAAAAGAACTGTTCCTTATTGTGATTTTATTTTTTACATGATTTTATACCTATACTAAATTTCAAGATGATATGACTTTTAGCACTGGGTAGGATTGCTTTTGTGTCTTCAGATTGTTAGTAATATCACACCTCTTGAGGTCATATGCTGAATCAAAATTTCTTGCTCCCTCGCTCCCTTCCTCCCTTCCTCCCTTCCTCCCTGTGTCAGTGTAAAACGTGGGTAGTTCACAGCGTGGGTAAAAGCGTAGTTGGAAATTCCATCACTAGAGTGAGGTTGCTCTCTCTCACAGCTGTCGTCTGCCCTCAGCTTTTCCCACCACCAGCTTCTTAACAGCATCCTGTTGGTGGCCACAGTGTTGACATACCATTTTGTGTCGTACTTGGATCTCTCTCAGGAAATCAAGAACTAGTGGCTTTTTTGAACTCTATCCTACTAACCTTTGGAGAAGTACCAAATAAAGGAGGCATTTTGTAAGAACCTAACAGAGTTAATTTCTGCTGAAATTAAGGGAAAAATTAACATTTCTGTCCATGCTGCCTCTACTGCCACTGTGTTGTTTTTAAAGAAATCATTTTTTTCTGAAATCCTAGTATAAGGCAAGGCTTCACAAGGTAACATGTAATGTTGAAGTAACTAATGTTAAAAGTTGCTTCTAGTGCTAAACTTCCAAGTTACATAAATTCAGCCTTGAGGGAGTAAAGTGTACAGTATGGGCACAGCTAATAGATAGTTTTGCAGTAAAAACTGCCTTTGTCTAGATGTCAAAAACAAACCATCAATCCAACCCTCCCTATGTTTTGCAGCAATGGAATATAATCTTTGAGAAGACATAGCCTATGCAGATGTTCTAACTTTGTTGTGAATAAATGTATTTTGATATGTTTGGGGATGGGAGGAATAAAAAAACCCAAACATTTAATCATAGCAACTGTTTGTCTGCATTAATTTAGACAATTGTCTTCCTTGAGCTGAAATACTTTTGATAATACATGCAGACTTCTTTCTTTAAGAAAAATCACACCTCAGGTAAAAGAAACTGTTGTAGCCATTCTTTTTGCTTGGACTGTAGACATGGGATTGAGAGGAATTCCTGGACTGGAGCCCATAGTTTCCCTGTCTGCCCTGCAGTGATTCAGTGATTCCTTCTCAGAAGCTGGTTAAATTCCATCTTAAAACCAGTTAGGCCTCAGAATCAAAATAAAGCTGCAAGCTCAGCATTGTTTTAACAACAACAGGCAGCCGCCTGTAAAAGCTATGCCTTAAATCAGCAGGGAGTGGAAAAACAGAGGTAAGAAACAGCCAAACTTTTAAAATATACATTTCATAAAAAAAAAAAAAAAAAAAAAAAAAAAAAAAGTACAACAAGCGCTCTTATAATCATAACATGCGGCTTTGGATTATACCCACTGCCTTCCACTCATCTTATTAAGGTAAAATATGTTACCCAAAGCAAACTTTCTGTGACAACATGTATAACTGCTGCTTAAGCACATACTCATTTTCAGTAGTTCAAGCAACAATTATTTTGAATTACATGATCCATAAAACGTGTACTTTTACTGACTCTATTTTGAAGACAGTCAGAGTTGCATTATCTATTTTTGAGCACATGGTTTGTCTCTGATCTATTGATGGGCTTCTAGGGAGAGAAAAGTACCAAGAGATTCAAAACTTCTGAGGTATTTTTATTAAAAAAAAATCAACGAGGATTTTGTAGGCCGAATGTTTGGTACTAAATTTCATGTCATGGTGATCCATTCCAACGTGACTACTGAGAAATTCTTTAATAGAGTTGTTGTCATGTTTCCGTTATTTTAAAATTCTAAAGAAATCTTAAAAAAAAATCAATATAAGTTCTGTTTCAACATGAAAGTAGCAGTGTGACTGATTGAAGCTTAAAGGGATGTCATTTTCTTTAATGAAAGATCTGCTGGGCGAAATATTGTTAGACTGTGGTCAAGGTAGGAGCTCTAGATTTTGCGCTAATGTATGCATGCCAGGTTTCAGACGATGCCAAAGAAGAAAAACAGTTCAAACAGCTGGTGTCAGGTTTCTAAGATTCCCCAAAGGCAAAAATTTGCCTCATTTTGCACTTTTTTTTATTACTGAATCTTTCTGATTGGTCACATGATTCTGTGCTTAGTCTATTGCAGGCTTTTTGGAAAAAAAAAACACATTGTTGACACTAAATCTTTAATCAAACTCTTGCACAAAATCGCCTCTTCCATTTTTCTTTTCATTATTCTATACTACTCTCAGTTGATTTTCCAGATACTGAATTCTAAAAATAGCCTAACTAGAAAGTAGCCTGATTCTAGTGTTTTATCATAATTAAAGATTAAGTATCTTTTCTTAGGCTTGTGATATCCCAGGTTTTCAACAACTCTAGTAAGAAAGAGTTTGGTCTTGACTAGAAGTCCAGCTGTCTCTTCTCAAGTGAATGATAGTCTCCAAGCAAAATCCCATTGTTAATGGGAGCGTGGCCTTGACTCAAAGAGGATCATGGCCTGAGCTAGAAGTAAAACATCAGGATGATCCATCTTGTCTACCATAGGATTTTTCAGTGTTCTACTGCCCTACCTTTCTACATGACAGCTTCTGCTACTGAGAAGTTTCAAATATGTTGCAATTATGAATTAAAGCATTATACCCTATTAACCAAGGAAAGAACCTGCCCCGTGCTATTTTCCTTCTATTGAGGTCCTTTTTTCTTTTCTGTAAGTCCAACCATCCATAAAAGAGATAAGTGGGAAGAGGAAGACAAGCTAAGTGCTACACCAGGCAGTCTCTGATATTCCAGTTGTCCTCGTGTAAGTGCCTTGTTTTTGTTCAACTGAGGATCTAAACCTTAGGGAAGGTTCTAGGAGAGAAGCTAAGAAACAGTGTTATCATTCACAGTGTGCTCTGTTCAGCTGTCCTTGAAAGGACCACTCCATTCTCCCTGAAATTATGAGTTTCCATGGAAGTTTATTAAGCTGCAGTCGCTCATGAGATACAAAACCCAGGAGGAGTAAAAAGGTGTTGCTCAGAAATTCCCTGATTTTAGAGTTAGATGTTACCCCTCAGAGTTGGCTGCATCCTTCAGACACAGTCTCTCTCTAAAGATTTAAGAGGACACACTGAGTAGTGTTCCATGTCATGAATAGTCCCATCCATTTCAGTCCCAAGGTCAAGGAGTATTCATTGCAAACAAGTTTGTCAGACAGTTTTTTGAAATAATGTATGGAGAACTTAAAACATATTTCTCCCTAAAGAAAGCAGACATTTTCCAAGCGATTTAGAACTCTGCTATTGTACTTCGGAATGAGATAGAAGAGGGGGGTTTGTTTTGATACAAATTTCTATAGGTTATGATGAGCAAGGACATTTTGTCATGACTGACAGTTTTAGTATTATAATTTCTGCAAGGCTGCAAGTTCTGCCGACAGTTTTATCAGTTGGCATTGCCTGGTAGTTAAAGGTTTGTTGCAGGTAGTTATGTGCTGCATGTTTTGTTTGTTTGTTTTTTTAAATGCAAATCTTTCCACTAAACTGAGTGGATTTAAAATGCCAATTCCTGTATGTATTGTGTTTTTCTGATTTGTATTCCCACAGTAGAAATATCTACTGTAGATGCCTTCTTTCCATTACTTACAATAATTGATAATAACTCAATATAAAAGAAAAATTTCTTTTGCAGTGCTGCTGCTATTTTTGATCTGTTTCTCACAAACAACTCATACTTTACTATCATGCAGGGTGTTTTGCACAAGAGATGCTGAAAGCAAACAGCTGTTTTGACCGAAAAAAAAAAGGGTGTTTCCTCTTTAAAATGAGGTCATTCTTTTTTTTTTTTTTTTAAAGAATCTGGGTTAAACTTTATTTTAAAATTATAAATGTAAAAATGTTAAATCTTTGCATTGACAAAAACAAGGAGGTATTAAATATGACTGAGTTCACTGAGGTTAGCTCTTCATTTAAAAATCACAAAGTGATGTTGAGCCTTAGTACCATATCCTCTCAAAGGTAATTGGAATTAGGTGTCGTGTTTAAAAGCAAGACATTGCTCGCAACTTTATAGTTTGTAAACCACAGAGTGGACAAGGGACTGTGTTGTTCTGGTTGGCTATGATTAATCTTATGATCATACCTAGCTTAGAGCCTTGCAGCTTTCACCTGCCGTTTGAATTCTCATACTTTAAACTTTAGGATGTGTCTGAGCTTTTGCTCCCTGGGTGTCACCTGTTATCTGTGGCGAGTGCCTTGGCTGGTGCTAATGGCCATCCCCCAAGCAGCATCTCCCAACTTGAAATGTCGGCAATGAGTTTGGAAATAACCTGGGCTTGAGGACATTTATCCTTCAGATAAGGATTTGAGCTCCTGTTCAACCTCTTTGTCCTAGTACTATGTTGCTTGTGCTTTTTTTAATACTTTTAGGCCAACTCAAGGACAGATAGATAGGCACTGCTAAGATAGGTAGATTTACACTGCTTGCTTATTACAAGGTATTTGTAACTCTAATTTGACTTAGCAAGCAATGGTTAGATCCTACAGGATATATTATTAAGTCATTATACTGTGGGGTTTATTTATTTGCTATAAAAGGACTTTTTTTTTTTTAAATTTTACATATTCTATTCTTTTTTCAAAGCTGTGCTTTATGTCAGGAACAATGTCATACTTTAGCGGAAGTATCTCAAATTTTTAATGGTTTCTTGTAGCAATACCAGAAAAATATAGGTCAAATGTTCTGTTGGAAGCTATGTATCTGTATTTACACAGAGAGTTTTTGAGAGCACACTATTTTCATGTTAAAAGTTTCAAATCTGGTTAGTTAGCTTTTAACTTAGTTTTATTGTCTTAAATGTAAATTTTGTAAGATATAAATTTTGTCAGAAGCCTTTTTTTTTTTTTTTTGTTTTGTTCTTAGTGTCTTGAGAAAATAGAAAATACAGACATGTTTTTAAGAAAAACAGAAATTTCATGCCAGATGGTCATTCCAATGTTTTTATTTTTCTGTTGGCGGAAAGTGGATATGAGGTTAATAAAATTACATCATTCTTACTCCTGTGAATATTATAGTGCCAACTCAGAGTGAAAAAAAGAAGTGGAAAAAACTGTGATATAACTTAATATGTTACATTGCAGTTAGTGTTTCAGCAATAAGATTTAGTAATTGGGTGTTGATAACCATTCTGTCCTGCACTGTGATTTGTTACTGTCTTTTATAAATGCAGGATATGCACAACTCATTACTTAATCAAAGATGAGTGCATTATTTACTTGCACTTTTGGAGACTGCAGACTATGGTAAGCGTTGTTCATATATGCTTGTGTGCACACACAGGAAAAGAGGGGCCTGTGCCAGGAAATTTGGAAACCGTCTTGCAGCCCCTTTCTGTGCACAGAGCTCACGGTAGTTTTCAGGCTTTGCAGCAGGGTATAGTACTGAGCAGTCACATTATTGGCTCCAAACCAGTACAGAGCAAACCCTTAAGGGTAGGCCTCGGGGCTGCTGAAGCAAGCAGTTTAATACAAAGCAGTGAGGAAATACAGCTTTTGGTTTATTTGCTCTGTTAGTGAAAAGAATAATTCATAGTTCAGCTGTGCTGGGAGCTTTTTTCCTCTATTTGAAGTCTTGGGCCCTTTGTTGTCATTATTTAGATTGCTTTAGTCTACATGTAATTTATAATTGTGTTGCTCTGCTCAGTGCAATAAATTCTTTTTGGTGGCTTGGGATCAATAAATGGTTTTGAAAATGATATTGCAACAGTGCTTGGAAAGAGGACCCGTGATGTTAGTTGTCTATAATTAAAGAAGTTAGTAAAAACAAACAAACAAAAAATCCTGATAGATCAGTCAGCTTTCATTGTAAAGCTACATATGGAATGAATGATTCCTTTCTCGGCAGGAATCCTTCATGCTGCCTTACTGATTGCAGAGGTCGTCCTCTGGAATTTGGCACTTTTGATGAGTTTGCAAGCTTGGGCGCTGATATCGATTCCCTCTTGCATAACGCTAGAGAATGGGGTAGAGTTATCAAATATAATGTGGTGGTCAGTTCTGAAGAGAACATAGTTCTGCAGCAGTCACCTGCTAAAGCTTCCAAAATTTTTATAGAAAATTCTTACTCTATTTGTTATGCTCATTCCATTTAAATATGAGTAGCATCTTTCCAGAATATTTAAACTGGTGTGTGTTCTGACTTTATTCTTGTGTTATTTTTAACTTTGCAAGTATTTATTCTATATAAATTCTATATTGCTACAGCAGGACATATAAAACAAGGGCCTAAATTCATAGACGTGACCTTTTTGGGTGCATTTGGTTTTGTACATCAAACTTGGTATTCTGTAGAGGAGCTTGGTGCTTAGAATCTATATTCCATGTTTTCCATGAGCTTGTTCATACACAGTTTCTAAGTTTTAGAACTTAGAATTAATTTCCGAATTAGGAGACTCCAACTAGTTTTGCTCAGAAGATAGATAGTTAGAGATATAGATAAAAAAAACTTTTCTGGTCAAACTAGTATTCTGCAAGTAGACATACAACTTGTCAGACAACTTTGAAAGCAAAAATAAAATACAGGTAAGAATTATTTTAACATTTAGCAACTGCTCTTAGAGTAATTATAAGCCTTTTTTGTATACAATTTATTAATCTGCTTAAGGAAATCTATTTTAAGAATCTCTAACACTGACTGGCAAAAGGTTAAACTCTCTTAAGTGGGGTTACAGTATCACATGGGGTGTATATTATTATAATATCACATGGGAAAGATTCCTGTCAAAGAAACGTGTTTGTATTTGGTCTGAAAAGCTGTGCAGTTTTAACAATTGCAGCTCTCACTTAAAAAGCAAAAATAACCCTCCCTCATCTTTTGAAAGAGCAAATGTTTTGCATCCAGATAAGAGTCACGTAGAGCCTCTAAAATGAACACTTAATAAAGAAATCGTTGTCTCGAGTGAATAAATATCCACATCAGTAAAATTTAAAAAGCCTTGTGGGAAGAAGAGACTAAAATTAAGTCAATGGGAACTGTTAAATTAATGTTCTGTGTACAAAAGCAAAACACTTGGTATTAGCTAATAGAACTCTAATGTATAAATGACCTATGGGAATCATTTCTTT
>VZSV01000017.1:6058897-6174265 GCA_013398735.1 Nothocercus julius
GTGAGAGGTTAACTTTTGTGAGCAGTATTGGAAAATAGATACTTTTCCTCTAGCCCTTATTTAAAAAAAAAAAAAAGGCATGTTGAATGTGCCTACTATAGAGGGCAACCTATCTATCTTCTCTTCATATCCACATTTTTTCAATGCATCTACAGACTTTTGTCTGTTTGCTTCAGAGATTGAATGTTCTGAAGATGTGTGTTAACCTTTAATTGGTAAGGGGCTGAATGCGTGTGTTGGCAATAAACAAACATGCCAGGAAACCACCCTGCATTTCAAGGGACACAATAGGGAGAATTTTACTAGCAGGACACAAATTTTGGGCTTTGGTTCAGATTTCATTCAATTTAATGGCATCTGCACCAATGAAAGTTTTCTGTATGAATTCAGCGTGTGTAAGCCTATCAGTTTGAACTCCAAATGTTGGTAGCATCTGAAAATGGTTTGGCTGCATCTGTGAAATTGTTTCCTAGTGTATCACAGTGTGCATTTGTGTTTTATCCTTAGCCTGAGTGAGATCTGTTTTAGAAATGATTGCCACTGGAAAATGAAAAATTTGTTTACTATCTGATGAATGGAGTTAGATACTAGAGATAAGCCTGGAGTTGTATGCTCTTTGTCACGCTGTTCCCATTCTGTAAGTCCAGGAGGTTACTCGGCTCCGAAACACTAATTGATAAAGTACTCTTACTGGGCACTAGTTATCTTGTCCTTTTCCTGTATCTGCTCTTCATACAATTTTATATTCAGAAATATGTAAAATGAAAAAAGGAAAATATTTAGAGGCAGAGGGCATCTTCAAATCTGTTAAATATTTTCTGTGAGTAGTGGTACAGGAACTGATTTTCATATATGAAAATATACCAGTTAAACTGCTGTCTTGCAGAAGGAATAACATGTTTGATGCAGATGGACTCTGGAAAGAGGATGAAAACAGCAACTCGTGGATGACCAGGTGACCTGTTTTTCTGTCAAGAAGAACTAAAAATAATTTGCATATTTTTTGTTTTTAAAATATTTTTGTGTCATGTTGGTGTGATTACTGGCACATATTGTATTGATTAGACTTTATTGTCGCATTATTCTCTCACATTCAAGAGCCATATGTGCTTCACATCTGGTGAACATGAACATTCAAGGGCCTTTTGAAAAACATTGCCTCATTTTTGTTCTTAAAAATGTGTATGACAAATACGATGCTTCTGCATCTGCTTCTGCTATTGGCTGCAAGCAGAACGTGCTAGTCTGTGCCTCCCATCCCGTTACAAAGACACCAGAGGTAACATAATACATTTTCTGTTAGCCAGAGTGGTTAGTTGCTTGCTGCCGAGAACAATCATACTTCTTTGTTCTGTTGAAATCATGGTGGATTATACAGAACATACCGCTCTTTCTTGCCACTTTCATTAGACTAACGTGTAAAGAGGAAGGTGGGAAGAAAAGCATGCATTTTCAGGAATCAATATGAACCTATTTTTCTCCATTTATATATGCTAAAGTGTAATCTTACTTTTGAGGAGGGTATGACTTAAAAGCTGCTAGTATGATATTCAATATTAAAAGTCATAAACCAGCAACTTCAAATGTTCTGGAAAAAAAAAACTTCCCCTAGAAATCTGACTGTACAGTTCTGGTTTGGTACATGTGTGTCTGCATTTTATAATATGACTGCATGACCATACTTTGTGATGATGATGTTGCAGTTATTGTGAAGCTGTCACGGTGTGAAATATACCCATTCTGTGCTACATCTGTTTAGAATATATGGTTCTCCATACCAAATCAGTTGCATGCAAAGGAGATTGCAGTGCACTTTTCACACATTATTTATTATGTAGGGCTGAGTTAAAAATCACGATTAGCATCTTACATTTCACCCTTAGGTGCATATAAAATAAAATCTCATTTGGGGGTACCTGAAGCCAAACTCAAACCTAAAACATGTTTAGTTGGGCTTAGAATGAAGGAGAAAATACTCTCCTGACTCAATAATGAACTTCATTTCTCTTTTGGGACTTGACTTTTGACACAGAGAGAAGGCCAAAATAAAAAACAGAGTGAGTGAGGGCCCCGACTTAAACCTGCTTTTAATTATGCCTTGTAAAGAAGCTTTTCTGCTAAAACTCTCAGGTTGAAGAGTTCACACACAAAACCTCCCTGTGGCTCGTGTGCAGCTAAACTGGGGACATTTAAATACACATTTTTGCATAGTTTTAACCAGAAAATATGCGTGTGAGAGAGAGAAAAATGTCAGCATTATTTGTTTAATGCAGTTTTTACTAGGCCACTGCTTTTCCAGTTATCTCCTTTATTATGCTGTGTGTTTCAGTTTAAGACTTAATGCCAATACAAGATGTTTTGATATTAGCAAACATGAAAACTGGGTTGCTTTGGTTTCCCTTTTTCCTAATTGCACATAAATCTGACCTAGTTCAGCTGGACACAGTTACAGTGCATTGGAAATGTAATACACATCTCAAATCAGAATCCTTGTGCCAAGGCAAAGGTCAAAGTAATTTTCTTGTTTGTTTGTTTTTAAAGGGATTAAATGAATGTAATTTTACCACAAGGAAACTGATGATGCCAGTTGCCTAAGTATAACTTTTAAGTTCACATTTAAATAGGAGTAGACAAGCCCCTTATAAAGGGGTAGCAGGAATTATTTCAAAAGGAATATTCATTAGGTAAGACCTCTACAAAATGACATACTACTATCAACCCCAGACGAAAACTTATATCACACTAAAATAAAGCCAAAGCTTTAGTGACAAGCTGTAAACAAAAAGGGGTGGAATAAAGTTAGCAGCAGTGTAATCTAAGGAAAAATAAGTAATTCCCTTTTGCTTGAAACTGGCAAAGGTCCAGCTCCTGAAACATCATCAATCATCCTTGATGACTAGATGAGATCATAAACAAAATAAGGAAAAATAAGCTTTAATTTAACTTAAATTGTGATTGGAGCAGTAAAAATTAACTCTAATCCCCCAATTTTTTTCTTCTTCCAAAACGGTTTTTTGAAGTGCAGTCCTTCCCAGCTTTTCCCCACCCATTCCCAAGCTTCCAAGTTGTCTTCGCTGTTGTCATCCTTTATCCTTCCATGCCTGCTCAGTGTGTGCTTTTAGGTGTTTAGTTGCAAAGCAAAGTGCTTTTGCAATTCTACCAAATACTCTTTCTAAGTGTAGTATTCATATGATAAATACTGCATATCATGTTATTTGTAATCTTATGATTTACCAGGCTGTCAGCTGAATAGCTGGTGTCAGTCGTGGAAGACTGAGAAGCGAAGGACAATATACGGACCAGGAAGGCTATTCCAACAAAACCGTACTGTGGAAAATCTTCCTGAGTAAAATAAGAAAGCTTCTTTTACAGTTCTCTCATCTCTATAACTCATTAGCAGCACAACACATGCTTTACAGAACAGTCCTCTACTGTCATGAAAATTGACCTGATAGTTTGGTTTCTACGTAGAACATTCAATGTTCTCTCTTTATATTTTGCACCGTGATTTTTAGAGTGTTTCAGTATCTTTTGAGGGATAGAGAGACGTGTTCCTCATCAGCTGATAGCTTTGTATTGGGAAAGTTCTGTGAAGTTAGCCATTTGGTAGGAGAAGTAACACAAACTCCACCAGTGGTGTGAAATCTTGATGCTGCAGAGTCAGCTTTGGAGCTGGCAAACTCCCCATCTTTATTTAAAAGATAAGCAGCATGTCACAAGCACTGAAGTCATGCAGTAGTCATTATTTGAGAAACAGCAATCAGCAGTGGACTTTTGTAGTTTTAGATCACTTGTTTAAATTCAACACCTGAAAAAAAGTCATTGTTACACTGTTCAGTGGTACATATGAAATAAATTGAGAATATCAGTCTGGCACTTAGGGGTCTAATTGATGCCAAATTGGCAGAGCTTGAGCAGGAAGGGATCTTGGGCTAGCCCCTAACCTCTGGAGCTTTTGCATACTTACTTTATCAGTTGTGTAGATAAGGGCTTTGGCTTCACAGTGCTGTCAATCTGGTCTTTTACATAGCTGTTGGCCTGGGTTCAGCTGTCTCCTGTGATACCTGGTGTTTAAAGTGAACCTCTGTTGGAAATTAGCATGTATTATTGCTGAGTGTTGGAAACAAACTACGTGAGTGATATTTTAGATACTGAGAAGTTTTAATAAAATAAAATAAAGAAAAAAAAGCCAAAATACAGAGCTGGAATTGCTCTGGTTATTTACCACTAAAGGGTGAATTGATTATTCTGGTTTTATTTATATAATATGATGATTTGGGGAAACTTAGTATGTACTGAGTTAAATTTCAGTCAGCATATGGCGATGCAATGTTATTTCATGTGGGAAGAACTTTGTAAGTTGAGAACTTGTGATTTTGGAGGAGTGCCTTCAGAAGGCTCACTACTGGTAGCAGCTTACAGTATAAGGAGGGATACAGCCAATTTCTTGTTTTTTTTTTTTTTATTTTTATTTTATTTTTTTTATTTTCATTTATACGTGTTGATTTCCTGGCTGAGTTGGCAAGACACTTGGCGTTTCAGACCTCTAAATAATTTCCATGAATGTTGAGAGATGCGAAGAGCTTAAAATGAAGAGGATGAGAAATGTGCTGTGGAGAGAGAGATGCTTATTCTTTTATAAGTGATCCTATTCTTGACAGAAAGTGGGGACATAGGTGCGTTTTTGAGACACATGTTAATAGATTTTTGTGGATGGGGGGATTTTGACAGTAGCCTGAGAGGCCCTTTCTGGAGCACAGTGCACGTGTGTGTGGATGCAACGGCAATAGGCTTTTGTGTGGACAGGGAAGTAGTGCTGCCTCGCACTGGGGCTGGATGGATCGGTTAGGGCCAACGTGCGCTTGGCAAGACAATCATAAAGGTTAAGCGTAATGTGTCGTTCTGGGGTGCATTGTTTCAATTCCATTTTCCTGAAATTACCACATACATTTCTAAAGTGGGTTAGATGTTGAGAATTAAAGACCTTTTCTTCCGAGTTCATGCTATTTTTTGATGAGATTGATAGCTAATGAAACGTGACCTTCTTTAAGGATGAAACCTACCTTAGAGATCCTCTGGGTCCAATTCTGGGTTACTTTTCAGTTTGCTGAGTAACTGCTATCTTTGCAGCAAAAATGTTCTAAGACAGTAACAGGACTGTACTGATCCAGAGAAGACTTGTCTGCTGCCCAAAGCTGGCACAAATTCAGTTGACACCTAGATATAGGTGTCAGGATACAGGGCTTGTCATTGCACTGGTCTCAAAAAGTTCTCAAATGAAAAGAAATGACATTTTCACTGTTTCGGTGTTGCCATCACCAAAATGGTCTTTGTGTGGTATTCATATTCATGGCTATCTCTTCACTCCTTGAAGAGAACAGCATGAGCTGACTCTTAGAGCCCACTCTTTTTTTTTTTTTTTTAAGTTGTTAGATCTCTTATCTCTCTTATTATGGATTTACCATTCCTATGTGCAATTTAATGTGAGGTTTTCTGTTTCTTAACTGGATTTTGATAGCTCTGCACCAAAAGTTAGTGAATCCATATATTTCTCAGCATTTGGTAGATAATGGTATGTTCTGCAAGATTAGATGAGTAATAAGGGAAACTTTCAAGCATCTCCTATGAATTTACCCTTTCAGGTCAAATGCAAGATGCTTTTTTTGTTTCCAGATTTGGTTTAAATCTAGAAGTTAAGCAAGCTGTTCTTTAGTAATGGTAAGAATTGGGGATTACTGCTAGATTTCAGAAAATTCTTCTGATTAACAATTCTCCTTTTAGTAGCAGCAAATGCATCTTCCTGCACGTTCTTCAGTGTATTCATGTGTACCAAAAGATTGTGAGTTTTAAGTGATCACTAAAATAGTTAAATAATCAGTCATTCTCCTTTTTTTTGTTTGTGATCCTCAGGGAATTAAGTACTGGCAACAAGATTCCATCAGCTGGTTCCTCTACAGAAATGAAGAATATGTATTATTGCTCTTGGGGGAAACATACGGTCTTTTCCACTCAATGGACTGGTTTGAGTGTCAAAACCTGGCAAATAAATTTAGTTGCTTTTACCCTAAGGGAGTGAAAGCCATTGAAGACAGGGAATATAATCCAAGTAGCTTCATTTTCCTTTTCTAGGAAAATGTAATGCTCCTTCCAAGGATCACCTAAGCACTAGAAAAGTTTTGATGAATACAAGAAAAGTGTTGCACTTCAATGTATATGTTTGCCTTTACTGGCTGCTACGTCCATGCAGTTTATTCAGATCATCTTTCATTTCAGACATGAAGTATATAGTGACTTCTGTTTTTTTCTGTGGGGAATTTGATTTGTCCCAGAAACATCTGGTTTATGTAAATGAGTGAGGAATTCTGAACATTAGATGATTGCAAAATAGTATCCATGGCCACTGCATTAGTAAATTCAGCTACATTTTGTAAAAATAAACATTTGCACTTCTGGACATGCGGTCTCTTTTTCTGGGTTTGATTTTTTTTTTTTTTTCAATGAGCATGTTTTCCTGTGAATTAAAAATGAGAACATGCGCTAAAGCAGCGTGTTCATACTGGTAATTTAGCAGTATTTTTATTACGTTTGGGTAATTGCTGCGGAAGGGTGGAATTCGGTGGTGACGGCCGCGCGGCGCGGCGGCGGCCGCCCTCCCTGCGGCGCGGCAACACTGCCATCTTGCGGGGCCGCGGGCAGGTTGAGCTCGGCAGGGGCCTCTGGAGACCATCTAGTCCGAGCACATGTCCCTGCTCCGGCGGGGACACCTGGCGCGCGTGGCACAGGGTGGCGTCCGGGCGGCTTTGGACGATCGCCAGAGAAGGCGGCGCCTGGGGCACTGTCGAGGCGCGCGTGCCCGCAGAGCCCGCTCTGCTGCTGACCTATTGCAAATTGTGCAGGAGTACCGGGGAGAAAAATGCGTGGCGGGGCTTCGGGCTGGGCACTGAAGGGTGGTTTCATTTCTCTCCTGTGCTGCTTTTGCATTTTTAATGACGGATATATGTCCGGTGATACAATATATCAAGGCAACAGAGTGCTCGTTGGCTTCCTGCCAAACGAAGCGTAGAGGTCTGCATTTTTTTTCCTTTTGCATAAAGCTAGTAATTCACTTTAATAAACTCATAGTGCTGCTAAACATGGAGAAAAACGCTTTTTGTGTCAAAGTTTAATTTTTTTGTCTGCCTCTGACTTGATCTTGTTTTATTAAAATGATTTTGGTGGCATTTCTGTTGCATATTTTCTGATTTGAGAAACAAATCAAAACCTACTTATCGCATGAATCATTGTTAAAGTCAGCAGTAGTCCTCTGTGTAAAATCTACCAGTAAAAGCTGGGAGGATGGGGGATTAAACCTGGAGCACATTAAATTAGTTCCAGTCTATCCAGAGCAGGCTCTGTGTTGCTTGCTTAGGCAGGCAAAACGGAAACAGGCCGTTTATAACAAGGCTGGTTTAAAAACTGTGGGGTTCATTTGAAAAAGATTTATATCCCCCACTTATATAAACATTACAAATGTGAGCTGCAAGCAGGAGGCAAATCTTTATCGAAATCTCTTTAAGAGCTTTTTCATTGTGAATAAAATGGGCAGCATGTACGCTTGTTTGAAGATTCGCCAATATTTGCACAATAATCTCTTCTCAAGGCTCTTTCTAATTAAAATACAGCTTGGTGCCATGCAGCAAGACCACCAACCAGCAATTTGTTTGAGCCAGACAGAAGTGGTGACTGAGGTAGTGGAGGGAAACTGCTCAGGGAACGGAGCAAAGGTTGTCCTGAGAATAGTGTAGTTACTCCTTTTTCTGTAGTGCTTATTCCAAAAAGTAGTTGGTTTTTGAAGAGCAAATAGCTGCCTGGATCTATCATTCTCTCCCCCCACCCTTTGAGTCTACAGTTTTTAAACAATCATGTGGTTTTTGTGATCTCTGCTAGGACCTACAGAACAGTCTGCTAGCAAGGTCTGAATGTTTTTGCTAATAAAAGTAGGAAAGCAGTCCGGAATGTGAGGGTCCCCTCCGGAGGTTGGGACAAACTCTTGCATTGTAACACTAGGGAGTAACTTAACATGCTGATGCTGTTTTGCAAGTTTATTTTTAGAAGGATTAAATATGAATTAGTGTAGCAAATATCTATTTTTATTTTTAATAATATGCGTTTTTAAGCCACCTCTAGCTGTTTTAATGCCATTTTACTTTGTTTATTTAGCATATATGTTGTAAGAGTTGTCCAGATCCTGGATTTAACTGAAAGTGCTTCTCATATATCATTTTGATGTTAATAAACAGTGTCTAAAAGAGCCTTGTAATATTACTATCCTGCCTTCCAAAGTAGGATCAACGTCTCAGATAAATGACTTAAAGTATTTTGTGAATTGTAATATGTAACCAAGATCCTCCGGATTCTCTCATCCGAGATACAATTTCTTATGCCTCTTCCTTTTTGCTGCTAATCTGTCTCCATATGGAATATCACTTATGCCCTAAATGTCATGCAGTCTGATTCTCTCATCCTGAAAATGGATTGAAAGGCAGCTTTTTAGAAAATCAGGAGCTTTCTTTAGTATGGAGTAGTTGCCAGAAAAGAAATTAGTATTTATCCGCTATTGCGGCGGTAAGTGCACTGTGTGCAGCGAAGGTTGGGAGCTCTCAGACCCTGCGGTGTGGGGAGCCGGGTGAGCACAAGAGAAGCTACATCGGGTGCTGCGATTTCTCTCCCGCAAGGTGGTTGTGCAGTGGAGCCCGGTGCAGACGGGACCCCTTGTGCCGGCCGTGGGGAAGAAGCCGGCTCGAAGAGCTGCTCCTGAGCCCCGTCCTGCGGCAGCCCGGCTGCTCTTGGGATGCGCGTGCAATAGGGTACAGCTAGCTCAGGGCTTGCTGCAGGCCCAGGGCCTTGCTGCATTTGTCTCCTACCATGAGTCGAGGGCGGGGAAGTAAAAATAAAAATTGCCTTGGTACCTTGGAATTCAGTGTACGCAACTGAACTGATTTTTTTAATTAATGTCAAGCAAAAAGATGGGGGGGGGTGTTTTGTGTTTTTTTGTTGTTGTTTTACTGAAGTAATTGTAACTTGTAAAGGAAATTTGTGAAAATTGTGAAGGAATTGTGCAGGTTATCAGTCTGCACACTTCGGTGTTCTCCTTGAAAAAAAATTAAAACAATTAATTTAAAGGTAGTTTATCATAGGTGCAGGTTTAGCCCTTAAGGCTGTTCTTTTCTTTTTCGTTGTTGTTGTTGTTAAAATGGTATGGAATTAATATCTCCTGAGATCTTCAGACTGAAACTTAAAAATCTTTTCTGCATGAAGCAACTAGGAAACATACATAAAAATAACGAGAAACTTCTGAGGTCCTTAAATGTTTGGGATGACATACGTGATTTAACTGTTTTTAGATATTGGGACCAGATGTCCCGTGTTCCCGCCGGCTCCCCCTGCACAAGTGCGATATCGCGAGGGCTCCTTGTGCTGACTCAGGCACTTGGCTGTGCGGGGGGAGGTCCTGGGGGGCAGCAAGCCCCGACGGCTCTTCCCATTGCAGCTCCTCGCCTTGGAGGTGGGGAGGAGGCGCGGGATGTCCCTCGGATGCTGCCCTGGGAGAGGAGCCTCTGGAGGGGCAGCCTCGGTGGCAGGAGCGGAGCGAGGAGCCGAGCCCGGCTTAGCCTCCATCCTACATCAGATGGAGGGGGACGGGGCGATGGTGGGTGCTGAAGGAGGAGGGGATGCGGGCCGAGCCGCCTGGCGTGACTGCGAAGCAGGGGCTGGATGCACTTCCTAAAAAGCGCCGTGCTAAGAGGCCATAACGTCCCCGAGCCCAGGGCCCGCTCACCACCGCGTCACTGCTGGCATCGGAGGTTTCTCTTCGGTTGGCTGGAAAAACAAGATATGCGTTTGGTGAGCTTTGCTTTAGGAGGAGGAGAACCCTTAGGGAAGGTTTTCCAGAATGTGATGATGAAAAGCAGGGTAGGATTTCGGAGAACTTTCGCTATAGCACCAAAAAAAGATTAAAATCATTCTTCTACCTATGCCTGTATTTCAATTGACATTTTAATCTGATGTGAAATCAGTTGTTGTTGTAGCTGCTCTTTTCACACATTAACAGGGGAAAAGATATATAATGACTCTGGATTATCACTGCTCTTTCTGCCATCTGCTCTTCTCTGAGAGGCGATAACTTGATTACTTTTTAATGACGATGGAAGACTGGACAAGGAAATTAGGGCTTTAACTTGATACACTGCTGTGCGAAATGAGATGTTGCCGCATACTTACGGTTGTGTTATTTTCCATACTCCGAGAGAAGGGAAAAATGCTCTTCCTTGTGCAAGCTGCTCTGTAGTGGGCATCCTGTCCTGTGGGTGAACGATTCCTAGCACGCACAAAAAGGCTGGAGGGCTCCCAAGCTACAGCGTATTGAGGCAGGCACGTGACATATGCCTTTAATCCCCCCGAAGTCTTGAACCCCATTTGGAGCGTGGCGAGCGGCGCGCGGGGGCCGGGAGTGCCGCTGCTGCGTTGTGCTGGCGTCACCGGAGCTGCCGGCCCCGGTGCTCAGCACCAGGCTCAGCACGCGCCCGAGCGCGGCCCTGTCCTGCCCTTCAGCCGCCTTCCTGTGGCTCCAGCGGGGAGCGGGTGCCGGCCCAGGGCATCATCATGTCTCTAAGCTTCATGGGTTTGTATTTTGCAAGACGTGTCTTTATCTGGCTGCATTCTGAGATATAAAATATTTTAAAGGCTGTAGGATGTCCTTCAAAGTTAGCAGCTGATTTTAATTTGCTTCTGCAAAATGTACTAACAAGTGATCCAGCATCACATGACCACCTGGATCCTTTAAAATAGCTTTCAAGTTTCTTGGCTTTTATGAATTTCAGATCCAAAAATGTTGGTAAATTCCAATGGTTTTGAGCAAGTATGTTTATCTAAGGATGAAAGGTGGCTGGATTTGTTCAAAGAAGTTTGATAAGCAGGAACAAACAAGAGCTCCAATGGCAGTAAGAAAACATTTCTTTCAAAAGAAACAGGAGTGGCCTCCAGCCGCTCTTGTTTTCCACCTCTTTAGAGGCAATTTTTTTCCTATTTTATTTTTGTTCCAGATGATCTAATTTTTCCACTTCTGGTACCCGTGGCCATCATGGGCAGTCCCATCACTGAAAGTCTGGAGGCATCCCTGCAGCCCTATGGAGTCTATGGGACATGTGAAATTAGACTGGTAAAGGTATGAAAGATTATGCAAAGAACGAGAGACTGAAAAGAAACAGAAAGGCGTCCAAAGACAAGGATCCACAGGAAAGGACATGAGTAGGAGTTACTTTGGCTGTTGAACAGTCTCCTGTTTTTCTTTTCGTTTTTTTAAAATCAGCCCTGTGTAATCGTCTTCAAAGCCATGCCTAGTATTTTGATATGGATTACCTTGTCCTTTCTGATATTTCTGAATTATTTTATCATCAAAGTATAGAATTCTTTTCAATGCTAAAGGGTTTATGGTTTTATTCACCTTAATTAAAGAGCCCTCTGGGTACTCGGGACTTTCTGTCTGTGAAGGAGCATACATAAACCGGAAATTGTTGTTACTCTTTTCTGTAAGCTGGCCTCTCTCACTCTAAGAAATTTACTCTTCACTGGTTATGTAACTCTTCAGTATCACCTCTGCTCTTTCAGTGGCTTCTCAGAAATGTAGCCACTGGAACTGGACACAGTATCAGGATTTGGCCTACCAAGGTTATAGACAGGAGTTAACGCCTTTCCCTACTTCTGTTTGCTACTTCCCTGATTAAAATGTATTTGATAGTTTTATTAGTCGTTTTCCTACAACTTTGAGCTAAAAATGCCCATCCTGGGTCATATCAAAGGTACAGCTAACCCATTTTCCTTGTTCTAATTACCCGCGAAAGGAGCTGCCCACAGAAGATTAAGAGAAGAGGACAAGGCCGTATGACGCTCTCATAGTTCAACCATTTTGAGGTCTGGGCCAGATGTGGTGACGTTGAATTACTAAATTCAGTGGATTTGTCTGTGTACTTACAAACATTCAATGGGTTTCTTTTCTTTGTTCTTCTCTTTACTTCTCATGCATTTTCCCATCTTCTTTCTGAGCCAATGTAAAGCTTCAGCACCACGAGCAAGCTTTGGCAAAGATTTCCCCAGCTTAATGAACTGCAAGAAGAACTACCTCGTACAATTTGCTTTTTCAAACTGGCTGGCCCTTAGTTCTTTTGCTGAGACAGAGTGAGCAATCAATCCCTACCTGCCTCCTCCAGCCCGCTCATGATCTTATAGACCTCCCTTGCACCCCCTCTGAGTCATTTCTTTTCCAGACTGAAGAGTCCTGGCTAGTGAGTTAAGCAGGAATTCACGGGCTTTATTTGTCAAATATTTTTCAAGAAATGCTTTCCAGGGTAGAATCTCCTCATTCTGCAGAAAGCGGCCTGCCCTGTTGAATGACTCATGTGGTTGCACTATATTTTTATGTTTTTTATTTGTTTTGCATCCCTGGGATTCTTGTCGCTTACTTTGTGCAGACTGAAAGCTTTCTCCTTGTTCTGTTCAAAGCTGATGTGAGTTTTAACCTCCCAGAATACCGTGTTATTCCTCTGTGGTGTACTGAAACCCAACCATCTTCTAGTACTTTTCCCAGTGCTCCAAGACTCACAAACACAAATAAACAAAAGCCGTCAAAAACTCCCCAAAAAGCAATCCTGATATGCATCCTTTCCAGAGATCTTTCTCTGTTACCTGTTTTGTATTCAGTCCTTTTTCATTCTTCTGGCAGAGGCATTTGCTGTGCTGATTCATATTTATAGAGAACATGTCTGTAAAAGCCATCAAAACTAAAAGCTTTTGACCGAGCAGGTTGGAAGCACTCCCTTTTTAACTTATCAATGAGTCTCTTATGTCAGACATGTAGTAATTTAAGTAAAATTGTCCTTATCCTTGCAGAGCTTGCCGAATAAAATCCAGACTTATTATTTTTCTTTTTTTTCAAACATCCTGTTGCTGATGGGCCCCCATGAACCCATTAAAATATCTTAATATAGCTGTAAACTTGCGAAGTTTCCAAAGAGAGAGAGAGGAGAAACTGGACTCGGTGATGTAATGACACATTGCCAGACAGCATAACTCGTTGAAATTGGGTGATTTTTGGACTGTGGAAGGTTAGGTACTTGTGTGATTATTAGACAGCTCTTCGTTGGCATTTAATTTTTGTTAAAGCACGTGGGTATGACTGGTAATGGTGGCACAGTCATCAACAACTGAATCTGCCCGGTGAAACACAGGAAACAAAAAGACCTGAAGAAGATGACTGACAACAGAAAATTGCAATTCAAACAGTGGTGGTGCTCAGTAAAGACAGGTAACTAGTAAAAGCAAATATTAAGATTTTTAAAGTACAGTTTCTTTTTATGGCTTTTAGAAGATTAAATAAAAATACTGGAATATGCTTCTTTGGCTATGAGATGTAGGTGAAATCATATGGTTTAGGTCATGATCATGGGCTTGGGCTTTATTGGATGAGAGAACTTTTTTTTTTTAATTATATGGCTAAAAAAGCTTCTTTCAGATGTTTTGTTATTATCACATATTAGCTGTTAAGTGTTCATGGTATGTTTCTGGAATTCTGCAAGACATGTTAAAAATATTCCTCATCCTAGGAGATTACAAATGTAATGCTTTTGAAAACCTTTATGTCATAAGATAAATTTTCCCGCCTTTGGTTGCTCTGCTTTGCAGTAGGCGCTAATATCACACACATTCAGCAGGTATAAACTGGCAAAGAACTGTTGCTGTCTGTAGTGTTGGCTGATTTACACCAGTTAAGAATTTGGTAATATGCCAGTGTACTGAAGAAGCCATCCAAAGAGCAGGTGATTATTTATATTATTTTCTTTTCTATCTCTTGGCAAACTAAAGCCATAGTTTGTATAGGCTTTCAAGCCAGCACTGTTGCATAAGGAAGCAGTCCCATCCTTGGCCTTCATGGATAGTATAAGTATTTCTGTGGCCAAGTAGTAAACCAGATCAGAGAACTGATTTGGGTGAAGTGATTTGTTTCAACACACAGCCACAGAAACACTTCAGTGCATGTAAAAGGAGAGGCTTTTGTGATGGGCAGAAGGCAAGAAGGAGAGAAACTAGGAGAGGATGCACTCAGGATGAATTTGAATCTGTGCCTTTGACGTTATGAGCCAGGTTAAAAATAGGTTATAAAGTTTGCTGATTTTGTTTTATTTACTTTGTATTTCCTTCTGTTCAAATTTAAAGAGCTTCTGTAAGAGCTGCCTGGAACTTGCCTTGGCAATTTTCACAGAATCGTAGCATGGCTGAGTTGGAAGTTTTGCAAATACAGGTCCTGGAGCGTTGCAGTGGGTGATGAATGCAGAAAAAGGGAGAGGAGATAGAATTGGCTTCTTGGGAAAACTTATCAGAGATAGAGAAGTTGATAGAAGTAATGTCAGAGGACACAGGTCCAAAATCCTCTTGCTGTTTTCCTCTTAATGTGCATTTTTGATGAATTTCTGTATCGTCTGTCAGGTGAGTAGACAGATACTGCCATTAAAGAGAGAAGGGCTCTTAGCACTGTCAGAGGCAAGTCATAAATGTGGCTCTTTCCCAGCAGAATGCTGTATTTTTTTTTCTCATTTTTAATCATTTGCACTTTTCTACCTGGAAGTGGCCAGCTGAGCATCTCCCACCTCTCCTTTCAAGCTGCTGTGAGTTTGCTGGATGCTTCATTTCTTTTCCCCTGTGTGGAGTTGTCTCCTTCCCCCTGCAAGGCAAGACTTTGTGAGCCTTCTCACATAGTAAAGCTAAGTTTCAGGCAAGACTAAAACTTTTCTGGCATCCACACTTCTTTCCTGTGAAAGGTAGTTTGCAGACTCTGTACATCAGTTATTTTATTCTCTTGTTAAGTTGCCTGTCTGAATAATTTTATGTTCTGTGTTTTGGCTTTGGCAAGCTGCAGGGTTTCATAATAGTGAGAAGTAAGAGTTCTTTTTCTTCACAAGAGTAGCACTTTGAAGGCCTTCAGTTTTTGTGTCTTGTTTTGTCTTTCTTACTCTTCAATCATTTCCTACAAATATTTAAAAAGAAGGCAAAAGAAAAATACTTTTTTTTTTTTTTTTTTTTTTTCAGAATGTACTTAACTTGTTAATGTTTCCTAGAGCTTCATCCTGAGAAACATAATTTGCTTGGTAGGATCATACAGATTTATTGTTGAGTCACTTGTCGCCCCCGACCACTTTTTGAAAATGAAATGGCTGCTCTAACCGGAGTAGGAATTACAGACATCTTCTCACCCATAGGGGAGCTACGTGTAATCTGCGTAAGACAGTGAATAACCAAACTGCATCGTTCGGGCTAGGGCCAACCAAGCAACCGAAGGCCACGAGCTCCTCCTCAGCCTGGCGGCATCTCTGTGCTGTGCTGAGCTGATCCGAGGGTTCCGTGGTTGCGCTCCTATGAGATTATTTGGTGCTGTTCCCACCACTTTTAGCACCTGGGGGAAGTCCTGATAGAGTATTCGCTCTGGTCCATCTCCCTCAGGAGACGTCATGGGAAGGCATGCCAAAATCACAAAACAAAACAAAAAGCCAAACCTGCATAAAACTTTGCTAGTCATGTACTGCAGTGTTAGAAAGCTGCATATATGTGCTGCTTAGTTACATGAACTCCTCTCAGTCCTGAGAGCTTGTGTGTACTTGCAGCTAAAATACTTTGGAGGGTTTAGTTTAGGGAAGAAGGCCATCTCTCATGGTTTACTTCTCTTTCAGAAGAGAAAACAGGAAAGGCCACCTTGGATTTTGCTTATCCCACAATTCATAAACCTCTTTCCCCTGAATTATTGATAGAAGTAGCTTTTATGCAATAGCTCAGATAAATGCATGAGGTCTGAATAGGCTTGTAAGAAATGGTCTGGATGGTTCAAGCCTTCCCCTCTGCACTCGATGCCTGTCTGTCCTACCTGTTACACAGACACACAGCGAGGCCTCAATGTGGACGTCCGTACAGGATGTTCCAGGAGTGAGGGACAATATATGAATGAAGGACTTCAGAGTTTCCCCTGGTCCTCCTGCTGATTTCAACTGCAGCTGGGTTTGGGGGTTGTTTTTTGTGTTTTGTTTTGTGTTTCTCCAGTAAACTTCTTGCTGTTGTAAAGCTCTGTGATTCACGTTCCAAAAAATTCTCTTAAGTCATGCAACCTCTAAAGGAATTTAAAATGTTTTTCTCCTAAAACCAAAAGCCACTGGACTATTTACATAATGAAACAGTCTTTTAAGATTATCTCCTCCTTCCTCCTGGATTCTAAAAGAAAATAAATTCCACTTGCATGAAGTTGATTTTTTCTTTAATATTTTTAATGATGTGTTGAGGACAGTAGGTTGGAAGTTAAGGGATTAGAGTGCCTTAGTTCTCTTCTCCGTTTTGTCAGGGACACGTGTTATTTCAAGTCAACTCTGACCCTCCTCTTCCTGCCCAGAGCACTCCATTTTCTATTGTGTAAAAGACATGTAATGAGAGGTATTGCATTACTTTGAATAGTAAATAAGCCTGTAATTGCCTGAGTTAAAAAAAAAAATAATCACAGAAATGCAAAACTTTCTTTTTACAGTTTATTACACAGATCCTTTAAGTTAGATTTTAAATGTGACTTTTGAAGCACAGTATCATGCTCGCTGTTTAGAAACTGCAAAATTATTTTTGTACTTTACTCTCCTGCCATCTGCCAAAACATAGGCCTTTTGCAAAAATCAGCAAATTGACGTCAGTTCATTTACCCTTAGGGATAGTAAATTATTACACAGCTTAAGTTTTAAAAATAAATAAGTAAAGAGGGTGGAGGAAAAAGATGGGAAACAACAAGAATCTATCGCAAACTCTCTCTGGATTCCGAAGAATATATGATTATAGCATTAAAACGTCTAAACAATGGCAACTGAGCAGAAGGCGTTAGAGTTTGGTCTTTAGTTGGCTCTGACTTGAGCAGTGTTAATGTTTTTATGCAGCCTTTGGAAAGCTCTGAATTGACCTGTTTTTGTTATTTTCATTGGCTCCCTTGACGATAGACAAATGGGGCTAACCTGAGGCCAACATAACCAGCAGGAAATTTGGGTCATGGGTAGTTACATTTTTAAAACTTGTGTTTTAGGGTTGTTCAATCAGGGTAATTGATGGATTGTTGTGCGGTGGAGGGAGCACCTAAATCATCGGAGGTGGCCCGATAATGACAACCTGCTAGTGGGCTCTGTGCGAGGCGGATTTCCCAGCTCCCTGCGGAGTTGGGCTCCGCGGCCACGTCCAGGGTCCCGTTTTTCATCTGCGTGCCCATCCAACTGGCCTGTTTGTACAGAACAGCCTCTTAAACTTGGCAGTCCTGTTTGACAGCCTCTGTAGCGCCATTTCCCCAGAGATAAGAAAAAAACATTCCAAAGAAGTTCATACCCCAAAAAGACCCTGTGTGTGTTTTAAAATTAACGGTTTATTATAGCTCTTCAATATTTTTCTTTCAATTTTACTTTGAAGATAAGAGGTGGCAATTGTTGCTTTAAGTTTTTGGGTTCCTGCCCTTCCTTCAGTAACTCATCCTGAAAGTTTAGACCCATTTTTTTTTTTTAACTTCTGTTGGTTTAAAAGCTTCCCTGGGGTGCTGCACACACATATTTCAAGGACCTATTAAGTCCTCTGGCGGGAGTTGTTGATGTCCTATTTGTATGAGCATATGTCTTCTCAGTACTGCATGAATTTGGAATGAATTTGTGCATGTAAAAAAGAAAGCCATACCCTTTCCAAGAAATCATGTCTCATGTCACAGGAACATGCAATATGATACTTAGAGATGGGGGAGTACAGCGTGTTTGGCAGGTTGGAATAGATGATGTGCCACTAAATGATGTTCGGTAATATGTGAAATAGGGTTGCCTGAACTTGGAAGTGAATTCAGATTAATATAGGATATACATTGAGGTTCTCATGTATTACAGAATAACTCAATGCACAAGTTATTCTCCAGATCTCTGATTTTTAATATTTGCTAGTCTTTTGCTTACATTTACTAGACTTGTTGCAAGTTGCTTCCTCCAGGTAACTGCATACACCTAAATTCCTTTAATTTCATCATCTTCCATTTTAAGATCAGGATGATCTGAAATGTATCATACTAGCATGCAAATGAGAATTTATTTATGTGTCTAAATATATCACTTTTCAGAAAGAAAACAAGTAGCACTGAACTGAGGCAGGACTCACTTGAAATTTAGGAAACAGCAGCAATGTCATAAGGGTGGCCCAGCTGTCAGCATGTGCCAGACCAACCCCAACCATGTTAGATTTGCTTTCCAGGCAGCACAGGGACAGGACTTGCTGTACAACTAATTTAATGTTCCCTGCACAACCACACATGTGCTGGCAAGTCCTCCCAGATTTTTAAATGTTCCTTTTAGGCTTTCAAATGTTTTTGACTACTGTAGCTTTATAATTTACTGTTCGAAGCCTTAAGTTGCACCTGCTGTTAAATTTAGGATATGAGTCATTAGAAAATTCCTCCTCAAGGTATGTGTTCAAATAAAAAACATAACATCTGACTACACTAAGGTTGCTTGAAAAGATGGGTCTGCAGCATGACTTGTATCCATGTCAGGAACAGGAGGAAGCCCGAAGTCAGCAGAAGAGGTGTTTTCTAGCACCAGCTTAGAAAAAGTTTTCGCAGAGTTTGAGTAGTTCATGTTTTCTTTATGATTGAGATCTGTAATGGATCTGTATATGAATTAAAATTGCAATTTATGAGATGCCTGTTAGAGTATCCGCCGTTGTTAAAGAGCAGCTGAAACAAAATACAGCCCAACTCAGGAACACTTGAGGTATCTCAGGGATACACTAGGAGACAAATTTTTTAAGTTTCCGTGAGCTCATAGTTAGACTCTGAAATCTCTGTCTAGATTTCAGTTGCCAAAAGAAGGCAGAACTTAATTAACGCAGTTTAAAGCAGCCATAAACCTAATGGTGTAATTTTGTTATTGTACAAAGCTGTTCCTGTTTATTTTGTATTTATTTTCCTTTGCTTTTATTATCTGGCCTCTATTGTAAGGGTGTGTTATTGGCCGCAGAGCTTATTACCATGAGTAGTCTGTTTGAATTTAGTGGAGTAGGAGCAAGAGCAAATGTTTGCAGCCTTGGTTCTTTGGATTGCAGGATATCCAGGGCTTTGCTTTATTCTGTGCTTGGATGCATGTGTTTTCAGGAGGGGTCATGTGGTGATCTCAGGGCAAAATGTGGGGTCCTGAGGTGTGTGTTGCAGAAGACCCCTCGGGTTGACTCCGCAGCTCCCGATTGCCAGTGGAGGAAGGTTGTGCTTCTCCCGCGGCTGTCCCTCATCCCGCCCGCTGATAAGCTCCAAACTTAACTCGCAGCAGAAAGCAAGGGTGTTTTTAAATCTTATATATAGGTGCGCATGCACAGCAGGGAAGGTGATTCCCTGGTTGTGTTAGTTATGCTGCTGGCTTGAGTAGCAGGGATCTGCGTGGCGGGTCTCGGCCCCTGTCTGGTGTTCTGTGATGTAGGTGTCAGTGTGTCGCTTAATGGAGTTTCTCTCTTAAGTGTCATTTTTCCAGCCACGGAAAAACTCCTTCCTCCTCTCACAGACTGTGGAAAAAGCAATTACACTTCCAGTGGCTCAGGAGCTAGGAAATGCCAGCATACTCTGTTTTCTGTCTCTTCTCCTCCTCCAGGCTCCCATCCTCATATATACAGCATGATCATCTTTTAGTCACGGGTCACATACCTCTTCTCCCTCCGTGCGACCTTGTTCACCCCACAGCATGGCCCTTCTGTGGGAATGAATCGGTCCTCTGCAGCAAAGGAGTTTTTTTCTGGGTGAAAAAAGCCCCTGTTGCATCAGTTGAGAAGCTGGTGCGTGTGCTGTGAGGGAGGCAGGGGCTGCCGAGGGTCACCGCGCGTGCGAGGCAGCCACTGCCGCCCCGCAGAAACGCGCCCTGTCCTCGCTCCCGTCGCAGGGCTCCTCCGGGAAACCCGGCCAGTCGCTTCAGCTTGGTATTTCACAAGTGGCTCCCTCTGTTTCTAATTTTCTGTGCTTCTGACCTGAAGCCGCGGGGTCAGGTTTGCAGATGTGCTGCGAGCCTGCGATAGCGACGGGAGCCGCTGGGAGCAGCGCTCCGAGCTTCCTGCACGAGGACAGAACCGGGCCCAAGGCAGAACCAAGGCGCAGGCCCAGAGCTGCGAAGCAGCTTTGCACCTCGTGCTTTGTACTGTTTTGCTCATACAGAAAAGACTGATGCTCTGCTTCTTTCATCTCACTGTTACATGGAGAAAGACTAATCATTAAGGTTTATCAGGTGCTAAAATATGTTTCTATGAGTGCCTAGGAAAAAAGCTTTAGGAAATTAATGAGTTTGCTTTTTGAGCAGCAAATAGGTCAGGAGACCATGTGCTGACAAATGTAAATATTGAATAGGGAACTAATGAACTAGGGATGCTTGGAGACTTATCACTGATTAGACCTCTTAATGTTCATTTATAGACCTGTCATCCATGAATTTGTCTTGACTCTTTTTGAACAAGTTGATTTAGTCCTATGTTATTTTTTGTACTGCAGTATTTGTTGAACAGTACATCCACATTCAGCTTATTCCCCATTTCTGTCATATCCCCTCTCCACCTTTGCCTCTCCACACCAAAAAAACATAGCTGTTCTGGTCTCTCCTTTTACCCAAGAGAGGTAATTTGACATTAAGAGATTATTTCTGTTGCAGGAATGGTAACTCTTCAGGATGCAAGCAGGTGCTGCTAAGCGTTACAGGGTGCATCTGACACACTCTTCCTCTGTTTTCTGCAGACTATTGGAGAGTCAGAAATGCCCAGTGTCTTGAAACAGCTATTGCCAATGATCAAGTGTCACAGTGAGCGGACACAAGATGACTACACGTGCGAGGACTTCTTTGTTTTGCTGGTATACATGTATTCTGTGGTTGGAGAAATGAAAGGTGGAAAGGAGCTGCATGAAGCTGAAGAGGAAGTGAAAAAAGCTCTAGTCAAGGCAATCTGTGATGAGCCAGAACCTTCTCCCTTGTTGCGGAAAATAACAGGTAAGATGCTGTTTTAGTATGGTGGGAAATGGGGCGACTGTGAAAACTAGAGCTAGAAGAAGCATACAAAGAAAACCAGACTTGTCTGTGGTGCTGAGGGTATGTGACTAAGCCCAAGGATTTCCTGTAGTTTTGTTCCATCTCTGATGTTCATATATGCCAAGTGCTGACAGGCTGTGCTTGAATAGTGCTGAGTCTGATGAAAGCTCCACAATTTGTTCTTTTTGTTAAAGATTGGCTAAATTTGTGTGCTTTCATAAGGTAATCTTTTCAATGATTTCTTTCACTGATCAGTGCAAAATTGGCCCTGCAAAGTCAAAATTAATCCTGGAAACATGTTCAGTGAACCACAGTTGTTTTGTGAATACTAGGAGCTGGCCTGTCTGGCATAAAAGAAGACATGTGTCTAAAGCTAACATTGAGCTTTTTGCTGAAACAACATGAGCATTAGCTTTTAAAAATAACATGCTAAGCCCTTTTTCAGGTGAGCACTCATGAGAACAGGAAAGTCCTAACCTCTTGCTGCTATTGTCACATATTTGAAAATTGCTAAAATTATTACAAAAATGAATGCGGGTGGCATATCTGAGTGGAGGAAGAGAGCTCACTCACTGATGTTAGTTTTCTTGATGCTTACTGATAGTGAGTAGGTCACTGCCCAGGTCACCTTTGAGGTAGGGAACACACAAACATAAATCAAAATGTCTCCAGGAGCTTTCAGTTGAAAGCCTTTGCCAAGAATTTGCCTTAGTGGGGAAGCTCCCTGGCAGGGCAGTAATTCTGCTGGTCTTAATCCGGCATTATTCCCTGTGGACTCTTATGCTCCAGAATACAGGTGTGTTCTGGCTGGCCGGCTGTTGCTTTGAATATTAAATGGTTTAGTTTTTACAAGACTCCTACCACAGAATGGGTAGCTCCAGCCATACCTGCACCAGGCCTTTATTTTCATACTCCTTGCGACGTTGCCTGTAGTGCATGGCTCCATGTGCCTGATAGCTTCCCATTTCTCTTGCAGACTTCTGCTCTGCTGGTTCTCAGGGTGCTGCATATGTCTTGTGAGCTGCATGGTGTTTCCCTCACCACCTCAGCAATATCCTCTTGGATATAGGACAAGGCCAGACTTTTCTAAAACTCAGTTTTCTTATTTTGCCTCTTTTTTTGGTATGTTAACTGATGATACAAATTGCTGTTTTATCTCTTTGTTCTTGTGAAAAGTGGGGGAAGACTTGAAGTTCCTAGAAATGAGGTTAGGAACCAAAGCGGAGCTGCAGGCTTGTGTGCGTGCAAACTTCCCTTGTTGCCTCTGTGGTCTCTGGCTACCCAGTTGGAGAGACTTACCACAGATGTACAACAATTTTTTTATATATATATATATTTATATATATATAGTGCCTACATTACATCGCCTTCTGTTACATTTCAACATTTTGTCAGCAATAGCTTATTTTTTATCGGTATACTTGCACGCTTGATTTCCCAAGTGTATAGATTTCCCAAGTAAAAGCAAATGCATATCTCCTCATTCTCTGGGGAGATGAACAAGTGAATGAAAGTTTCAGTACAAAGGTTCCTCGGTTTATGGAACAAAATTCATTCTTTTTAGTCTGCAGACTGTTCGAAACATGGTGTGTGAAGTATGGCTTTTGCCTCTTTACACATAAGCATTTGGTTTGTTAACATGTGGGACCTCAGACTATGGACTTGCAGCTTTATCACATGCTTACATACAAACCTGATTGGTATGGGCTGCTTTGCAATTTTAAATATTATTATTTTTTTTAAAGTATCCTAATGTGTTAAAGCATCTGGCTTTAGGTCAAGCATCATTATTGCACAATAGTAAATTAGTGAAGTTAATTATGTAAGACAAAACAAGTGTCCTTGCAACCTTCTATTACTTTATGTGTGTGGTTAGCACAACTGAATTTTTGCACAAGCATGTGCCTGAATTTCTCCTTGCTTTGGGAGGCTTAGCAGCATTCTCTGCTCCTACATTTATTTAGAGGTAGCAGTTCATTTGACCTACCCATAAAGAAGACAAGAATACTGAATAAAGATTATTGTAGTGGCCAAAAATAAGAATTGTCTCAGGAGGAAATTGTCAAAGGGAATTTCTAGGAGTAACTCTGGTAGTTTGCAAGCCTTTATTCATCCAACAGATTGTTTTCTCAGCATCATCGGAATTTGCTGAATTTGCAATATGCCGTGTTCCCTGTTGAACTGAGAAGACTGGAAAACACCAGCAGTCTGAGAAAGACTCCAGTTTGGCCTGTGTTATGCCAGGTCTCTGTATGCTAAATCCTGTTCCTCTCTGCATCTTGGGTGCCTTGCCCACTTGCAGAGAGGCAAAGCAAGTCAAACCTGTATTTGCACACTGAGCACCTACAGGTTTTCTTTCAAAAACACTGCAGCAGTACTTTCTTGCTTTGTAATGTGGCTCAAAGATGGTGAATTGAGTGACAGCACCAGTTTCCCTATTTGGTGCTATAATTTAGTGGCCATAATGCTGAGGTTTCTTCTTACAGCAAAATGTGGTATTAACAGCAGACTGTTCCTTTTAGCAGATACAAGTTGGCTTATTTCCATAAAGCAGCCCAGCTCTGCTAGTTAACAATAACCATGGATCTGCATTGGTTGTGTTCCAAATACAATGTCTTGTCCTGATTTTACTTTAAATCAGAAACAAAAGCAAAACCATTTTGCCTTTGAATGGCTACAAAATTAATTAGACCAAAATCAATTTCAGTAATTCTTGGAATGTCTCTTTCATGATCAGAACAAAGCCAAATGTTCAAAATGTCTTATTTTCGAGGATTTCACCAAGACAACTAATAGGAAGAGGGTTAGATGGGACTCGTCAGGTAAAAAGAAAAGGAAAAGAACAGCGTACCGTACAGATTCAAAATATTGTTTGCTGGCTCACTGCTTGCCTTCAGGTCCCCATGTGGGCCTGCAGTTCCTGAATATTCAATATCCATTCTGCAGGAAATCTTCCATTACCAGGTAGCTCAAGGGGAAACAGAGCTGCAGGTTTAAGTTTCAAGCGCTGCTAATTATTGGACAGTTTTTGTTATAGTGACAGAGTGCAAAATGCAATTTTTGTCTTTAAAAAGCCATACAAAAGCAATACTATTTGGACTGCAAAGCCAAGCAGCTGAAAGTTGGGAAATGCCAGTATTTCGGTTTCCCATACAACCACAAGCTGACTCCTGTGTGTGCTGTAGCACAGCACAATTCATGATTGCACAGTATATTTTCTGGCAGCCAATGACCACCAGAGAGGACTAGGAAACTATAGCTTGAGTTAGTCTTGCCCATGGTGAATATGTGCTGATGAAGTCAGGAAGACTGTCTGTATGATGTTGTACACGTAACTCTCTCTAGGTCTCAGCTTGCAGTCCGTGAAGTGCACTGGCACATTCAGCCTTTGGTGACTCATTTAGGGGAGAAAAAATATTGTATGTATTTTCAGGAATTAATTATTTGATTTCTGGGAACAAAGAGGGCTTTGTGTTCTGCTTCCCCATACACCTTGTGCCGGATTGTCTTGGTTTTAGTATGGACCCGATACTCCACTGAGACTGGTGTTTTTTGATTCTAAAATGATTTAAACTGAAATTAAAAGCCAAATTTCAGCTGTAGCTCTGAAGTGCTGCCTAAACCTTTGGTCTTCCTCTTCTCTGCAAAGCCTACAAGGTGCATATTCTGGCAGACTCATGTGTTTTGTTGTTGTTTGTTTGTTTGTTTGTTTTTTGTTCCCATAGAGTCACTTAGGAAATAAGATGCAAAACCCTTGCAAAATAATTTCTGACCTTAATTAAAGTTTTGAGGTCAAATCATCAGTCAAAATAATTGTCAGATTTATATGAAATATCTTTTATTTCTACATTGTTAAATATAAACTTATTTATACTTGCCTGAATATTGATAGACCTGTAGGAAATTCCTGGTGATGTGACTCCCTCCCAGAAGTAATGCAGAAGTCCCCCAGAAGATGCAGCTCATCAGTGCTTACGGAGTGGTTATACTATTGTCTAATTTTGTCTGTTGCTTAATTAAATTTGATTAGTATTTGCAATAGTGGAAAATAAATTGATTCTCAGAGATGTTAGTGCATCCATAGAGCTTTGTCACCCTGTATTCCCTCTCGTAGCCCAGATTATTACAGCAGCCTGTGAAATATGTGAAGACACAGCACTTGCATAAATTTCTATTGTGAAAGAAGCCTAATAATTTGGAATTTTGTGGCTTTTGAGTGTTAGGCTTTTCAGCCTTATCATTGCCTCAGCATGTGTTTTCCAGAAAATACGGTGTGTAATAGCATTTTGCATTTTGGTAACACCTGATTTTATTGAAGCACTAAAAACATCCTGTAACTGTTAATTAAAATGTAAACGCAACAGGTTAGTCACCCAGGGAGATTAAGAAATCCAGTATGTTTTTTGCATGTGTAATGGTATAAAAGTATATTGTGTTGTTGCATTTGAGAGAACAGTTAATAATACATGTTGTGGTAGACTTAATCTTAATGCCTTGGCTAATAAAACTGAATGTAACAGTTCCAAGATTTCTCGTGGGTGCAGTTTACCACAAACATGTGTTCTTCATCACCGTTTCCAGCAGAACGTTGGAAATTGGAGGGGAAGCAGAATAGAAAAAAACATACTGGAAAATGCTGCTTTTCAACAGAATGTTGGGTTTGGGGGCATTTGGGCTTTTTGGGGTCTCTTAGGCAGCTGCTAAGAAAAATAAAAAGCTGTAAAATATCCTATTTACTTTGTCATTTCTCTGGTCAGGCCATCTTGTAAACATCCGTGCAGAGCTGTATACAACTAAAAATGTATGCGAAGGTGGTACTGATTCAGCTACAGAGCAATGACAGCAAGTATCTTGAGCTGCTGCCTTCTCCCCCCTCAGCCTGCAGATCTCCGTGGCAGCTTTGCAGGGCAGATGAGCCTTTGGGCAAGGCAGCCACAGGTTGCTACAGCTGTTATTTTCAGGGATTTCTATTTATCTATTATGTAGGTAATCTATTAGGCATGAAATACTCTGCAATCAATCTTAACGTTTTGCTGGAGAGAGTTGCGTTGCCGGTTGGGGACAAACGATTGCTGCAGTACTCAGCGTTCCTTGCTCTTCTGCTGCTGCGTTCTTGGCTTCCTTGCCAGCTTGAAGCAACAGTTTCCCAAAGCTGCTTATCTTATGGGCAGGTAGGTATGAGAAGAGTTTCTCTGATCAGGTTGTAATTTAGCCCATCTAGCTTTGCTTGAAGATAGCCTCCCCCTTGTGCAAGGAAGCAAGGTGCTACCCTCTTTTTCGCAGTGGAGAGGTAGCTCAGTTGCGTGTTTGGGTTTTCTTTTTCATGCTCATGTAGTTCAGGAAAGCAGCACGAAACTGCTACTGTTTGCAACCCTAAAATCCACGAGTCAGTTCTGTGTGTCTTTGGACTCAAGTAATAACCGATACAGAGTATTTTCCATAACATTAGTAAAGTTACCATTAAATGAAAGGCTCAACGAAAGGCTACTGTTGTCACTCCCTTGCATAATATTAAATTTCCAATTAATCCGTAATTTTCAGCAGAAGTGATCCAAAAGAAATTAATGACTTGAAGAAAACTTTTAATTTTTTTATGTGGTACTTATTGAGAATTTAGTCCTTATTAAAAAGAGACTCTTTTCACATGTTACTAAAATCAAAAGCTTTATAGTTGGCAATATATAGACAAGTGAGGGTGGAATTAATCCAGGATTTCCATGTAGCGCATATATTTGAGAATAAATATAATAATAACTAAGCATATATATTGACAAATATATATGAGTGTTTTTGTAACTGGATATATTTATCCCAAAGTTGCATTGAAATTGTTACAGTTTATACGGTACAAAGAGATGTAATTCAAGAAATCCAAATATCTGCTTATTTTGAAAACTTGGGAATGTCTCCATAGGCTGTGCCACCCGTGAGGCTCCTTCGGGAAGTCCCGTTTTTGCCTGTTCCCAGTTGGGGACCCCGTTGCCTGGTGGTAGCAGCGCTGGGCCTCGGGGAACACGCGCGGGGCCCGGGCCGGGGTTGTCCCTCGGCCCCGGCATGTGCGGCAGGGGGGCTGCAAGCAGGGTTAGGGGGAGGGATCAGCTTCCCCCGGAGCTAAGGCTTATAAACGAAACTGTTTATGTTGGAAGTTCGCCGCGTGGGTTACAGAGGGTGGGGGAACACCTCCGTGCAGCCGCCGGCTGAACATTTTGAATGTCCACGCGCATGCTCCCTGACACGCTGTTAGTTCTTCTAGTCCTCAAGCGGAACGTAAAGATGAGCTCCTGGGATCCGGGCGAGTTTCTTGGTGTGTTATGGATGTGATTCAGTGGAAAGCATTTGTGATCCAGAACTCCCAGAGGATGGTGAATCTCACTTTGTGGCTGCCTGACTAACATTTTCCGAGTCAGGAGCACCAGGAAAACACCACAAGAGCTGCCACGTGGCTGTGTTAGAAAAAGTGCAGGGGACCTCGTACAGTTTAACCTGGCGATACTTTCCTGTTTGAGTGTTTCTGTCCTTTCCTTGGTGATAACAGAGCTATTGGAAAAAACCCATCACACAAGGCCATATCAGGCATTGCTGGCTCTGAGGTCTGTAGTGCAGCCTGAGTGGGTTCCTGGGTTATCTCTTGGTAGGGAGCTCACTGGGGCTTTAAACCCAAGTGATCCAGTGCTCAGGAGCCAGAGCTGCCCTGGAAAATAAGCAAGAAGATCCCATGGTTTCAGACCTCGAGCTTTTCCCACTGGATTCATGTTACTTAGTAGATAAGACACATAGCATTTTCTAATGAACTACTGAGGAGACAAATTATGTTTTTGGATTCGTTTCTATCTAAATTTATAAATATATATTTTTGCACATCCTAAAAAATCAGGCATATCTTAAAATCCATGTTAAAAACTTGTGAGTAACAAAGGTAAGAAAATCAGGCTGGTTTTTGCACTTGCAGGGATATTTTGTTTGGATTTCATGATGTACTTTAAAATGTATGGTAGAAGACAATCCCAGTGGAAGCCCAGTGGGTTTTCTTTAACTTTCATATGTTGCCTATTTATTTTGTCTTCAGCACCTGGGTTCAGTTGGCTCCAAACTGGATAGTAATTTTCATTGAAGTGTTTATAACATGAAGTCTTTTTTTTTTTTTCCCTTCTTTTTTAACATGAGACATATGCCTGCAGCTCTGCAGGCCCCTGAATTGTTGCCAACATAGCAAGACAGCCAACTGAAACAGGAAACTGATATGGTGCAATATTCACTAATGATTTATATTATTTTTCACCATGCAAATGCAATAGGATTTAGAAGATACTTCTGACATCAAATACATCTGTTTACTTTAAATGTAAAAAGCAAAGAGAAGCCACTTAAAAATTATGCATCTTTTTAAAAGGTGCTCGTACAAGTATGTGGCAACGTTAAGTCTTATTTTCTTCTTTCCAGACGAGTCACTTCCTTGCAAAGCTTCAAGTTTTGGCGCATTTTAAAATTATGAGTAAATTCTTGCTGTTTTGCAGAGCACACCCAGCCTGGCAAACCAAAACCAGTGAGGTATTAGATAGCTGTCAGATTTAAAAATAAGAAAGCTTCTTCATGGCCACCACCCATATGAAAGAAAAGTTATGAGGTTTTCTGAGGTTTCCTGCAGATTATAAAATTATTTGTAATTTTTTTTTTCAGTTTCAATTATCATTGAAATATCTGGCAGAGTGAAGTGGCCTTTGTGAATAATTGCATCCTATTCTCATGATTCCTTAAAGTTGCTTCCACTGGAAGCGCATAAGGACAGACAGCCTTGTCTCAGCTGAAGCCAGTAAGAAAAATATTCAGTTCTGGATATTTATAGTTGTTTTCTTCATCTCACTGGTAGCACTGATTCTCTCCTGCTTTCCTCTAATTTTATGAGGCATGAATTCCATCCTTTGAATTATGGGCAGTCAACCTATTTCAAGGTAGCAATTTGTGCATATTTTTAATGAAGATGCAATATATTGAAATATAGTATTTCAGGAAGCAGCTAAGTCCAGACTCAAAATGGAGTCATAAAGTTGTCCTTTATCACTGTGTTTTTACCAAAGAAATGTCTTGAATGGTAGCTCTTAACCTATTTTTTTTGAGAAATGGCTGCTGTCTTGGTTTTCTTAACCTCTCAACAGCAGAACCCAGATTATAAAATTATGTTGAAATGCATTTTTAGATGTTAACAAATAGCTCAGCAGTTTATGGCTTAAAAGTGCATTGTTTGCCCATGTAGCTCACTTAGTCAGCATGTCCTAGTTCTCCCTCTTCATCTCGAGCTGTGAAGACTCATGGATCTTGGCTCTGGAAGTCTCCTTTCAGTCTTTCATTATAGTCGAGATCATTTGCTTAACATATATTATAATTAAGGGTCAGGTCGTGCTTCTATATAAATCACTGTGAGAACATCCAGTGCTTCTCTTGCTTGCAGAAGTCCTGAGATAGGCTTAAGAGACAGAGAAAACTATTGTGGTATTGTCTAAAAATCAATTCAGACTTAAGAGGATATTCAGAATTAAGTATATTAATCTGTCAACTCCGATGATGTAAGTTTGTAGTTTATATACGTTCCTTAGAATTTAGTGCTATTACTGCTTTTTTTTCAGTAACATTTCAATACTGTCAAATTCTACAGAAGTTCAAAAGTGCTACCATATTTAAATGAGTACTTTCTTAAAAATGTCTTCATATATAGTCAAACCCTTATTGTAAACAAAGAGGTAAGCCTCCTGTTGCTTTTTGTACTTTAAATCAGCATGAAAGGTATTCATATTCCCCTTCTCCCTATTTGTTCATGTTTAGTTTTAACTTCTATCATTGAATAAATGTCACCTCTGGTGGTTAAAGTTCAGGTCAGGTTACATTTTGCTGTGACCCTTACTCTGTTTTGTAGACAGTGGGACTGTGGTCTGTCAAGACGGGAAAGTTCACAGATCACAGCCTAAGGATTTTTTTCTCCTTTCTTGGATTGCCTTTTGTCAGGCACGGAAAGTAGTAAGTTTGCAAAATTGGACTGAGGCAGCTCTGTTAGTTCTGTGTAAATAAGAGTGGTGTTTGTGCCTGACATACTTCTAGAAAGCATTATGTATTACTCAGGCTAGCTTCGAGACAGATGTCTGATTCTCTTTTAATTTCCCACTTTCTTCATTAAAATAAATGTTATTTTGGAATTACTTGTTTGATGAGAGGTGGCAACAGCCAGTCTTGCCCAATTAGAAACATTTATTTAATGAAAAACAATACAGTGATGCGTATGACTTGTGGACTTCTGTTCATGTGAGGAATGTATCAATACAAGTCTTGGACTTTCTGCTTTTTCACATCTCCCTCTTCAGACTTCTGTTTATTATGCTGTACATCCATATATATGTATTTATATATGCACGCACACATTTATTTTGTTTTTTATTTTTATTTTTATTTATTTTGTTTATTTGTTATTTATTTTTATTTTTTTTTTATTTTGTTATCACATATCAGCACGTCTGTGCCCAGAGGGCTCCCCTGAGGTGTGCCAATGCCATGGGGACCTCTGCCTTCCTTCCCTGTGCTGTCTTAAGCTGATGGAGAACACATAGGTGTCTCAGAGGCACCTTTGTGTTTGCTAAAAGTTGCTTTCTCAGAATGGAGAAAGTAAATGAGAAAAAAATAAAGAAAAATTTGAAAGGAGCCTTTGTCTAATAGAAAAAGAGTAGAGAGTCAGAGAAAGCAAATCTAACTCTTCAGTTTTTTCATCATCTTTTCTCTTCTTTTTGCCATGTTCTCTATACACTGCTCCTGTCCTTGAGAATCCTGGGCTGTAAGCGAGGCCGGAGTCCTCTGGCAGGAGAAATAGCATGGACTAAGGGCCTACCTCCATATTTTAATGTTTGTGCTGGGGAACTGCATTTCTGACATTTGGTATCTTCTGAGTGCTTGACTGCTCTACTTGACTGCCGTTGACTACTTGGCTACTATCGTTCCTTTAATGCTTTTGACATAGTTTCTGAAATAAACAAACAAAAGCTGAAAATGCTTTTCATTATTCTGACTGTAGACAGTGGTACTTTATTGCCGAGTACAAATGATCTGACTCCACATCAAGGCTCTGTGCTGCTTGCGCTAGTGAAGTGCTCATTGCAGTAGCAGGTTGTCTTACAAATGGACCAGCCTCTGGAGTAGGTAAGCGTACCATGTAGGCTTTGCAGGTATTTGACAGCAAGCACGTCCTGAGATTTTGGAATAATTGATTCAGTTTGAGGTTTTCTGCCCATATTCCTTCAGCTTCTCCTGTCCCTTTGTGCTATAACTCTTTTTTTCCTACCATCTCTTTCATAGTCTTCTCCTCCACCTGTTTTTTCTCCTACCCTGTTTCCAGCCTGCTATCCCAGTTCATCCCTCTGCCTCTCCAGCACTCACACAGATCCACTTTACCCTTGGCTCCTTGCTACATTTCCTTTTTTTTGTCCACCTCCTCCTAAACTCTGCCTTTCGCTCTCCTTAGGCTCCCACCCGAGGGCCCTGTTTTGCCTCTCTGCTGTGCTCTTGTATGTGAAATTTGATGTATTTTTCTACTCTTCACTTTAAGTCAAATGTTTATGCTGGGGAGACCTCAATAGTTAGTTGTATCCTCAGATGAGAATGACTTTTTCATATTCTGCCATTCACAGAGTACCATCTGTTCTCATGAACAAGCTCTTGTAGGCCAATACCAGGAACTCCTGGTGAAATAATTTATTATTTTAAAAAGGAAGAACAAAAACTAAACAAAGATTTTACTCTTATTTTTAATAGCTTCGTAAAATATCTTTTTATGTGTTACTCCACAGAAGTGATTACTTGTACAGATTGGGGATGAAAATGGAGTACACTGGTCTTAGTCCCACCACCCTACTTTAATGACCCGAGTTAGAAATAGGAATCTTATCTGCATACCTGTTTGTAGCTGAAACGTAGAGGCCATTTCAAGGGCACAATTGAGCTCATTTCGGTTACGGCCTTGACTCAGACTCGCAAAGTACTTGTTCCTTTCCATTCCCAAAGGGAGATGAGGGATCAAGCCTTTGCCAGGCCAGCCGTGTGCCTGAAGAGTGGGAATACCTTGGATGGTTTGTGCAGTGTCCGAAAGGTGCCCCAACAGGATGGCAGTGGTCGTTGCTGAAGACTTGGGGGGCTGAAGGAGGACGATGCCGCTCTGGAGGAGCGGCCAGGAGAATTCAAGTCACAAAGGTTGCCTGCTGTATTACTTGTGTTCATGATTATTTCTTTGTGCTTCTGTCTCTGCCTCACATTCTGCAAGTCCACTCTCTACCTCTTCAGAAATAGTTTTATGCTAGAAATTCCCCTCCCTCTTTCAAGAGTGCTTTCCTTGCTTAAAACTTTAGATACCGTACGTCTAGTTAGTGGCATCTGAGCTGAATTCACAGTAGTTCCTTTATGGTTGGAAGCATTTCTGCACACAGAAATTGCACATTTATCTGGCATACAACTTGAAGAATAAGATTATGTGAAAATAATATATACTCATTTACAGCTGGTTTTGTTAGACAAGGAATTAAAATCTTCCCTGTTACTTTTTGCTTCTGATTTCCATATCCATTTTTCATCTGCTTGTCTAGCAATGCAGAGCTTCTGGTAGGTGCGTGTGACCTGAGAGTGTATCATGCTTTTGATTTTGCAGTGGGTGGGGAGCTTCTGCATCTTGCAGTGCACACCTCGCTTCCTTAACTGCCTCAGTTTCCCTGGGTTTGAGGTGCCTTCTTGTGCATTGCCTGTGCAAAAAACTTCCGTCAGCCTCTTAATCATAATGGTAGAAAAGGCACTTTTGTTTTCCTCGGTAGCAGTTAGATGTAATATCTATTTGTTTTCAGAATATTAGGTAGTATCTCTTTCCTGGTTTCGAGCAGATAAACTGGGATGAGTCATAGAGTGCTTATTTCCAGAGATAGCTTGAGCAATAGAAAAGGGGCCATGAATACTTCAGGCAAAAGTACTTGATATTAGGCTTAGCTGGCATGAAGGTCACTGGTTTTTGTTATTTTTCCCCCTCCCTAAGTAGATGAAGGTCTCTTCAAACAGACTGCAGAAATACCAATTAGTGTGCTTCATTCTGAAATGTAATTAGATTTAAAATGTAAAAAATCCCTTTCAGCTACAATATAATCTGGGCCTCTAATTATGAAAGGCATATGTTCCCCTCCATCTTTCCTCCCCTCCACCCATGTAGATAATTGTCCTTCTAGAATGATTTCTTCTTTGTAAAAATCTTTGTGACGTCCTGCTCCTGATTTGCTCAAAGCAACGGTGTTATCTGGTGCATTAGTTTTATGCTGTTGGATTCTTGAAGGATAATATACAATGCAGTTACACTCATTACTTGCTATTCTGTGTGTCATCTGTGTTTTGGAATATCTCAAAGCTTGTCAGTCTTCCACTGGGGATTACATCATTTTGGGGGTCTCAGCTGCTCTGAAACAAAAGCATACTTCAGGAGGAAAATATGTATGCCCGGACAGTTGGCAGACTTTCAACACTCCAGGCTTGACACAGAGTTAATCGCAAAGAAATTTTTTTTTTTTTTTTTTTGCTATTCATAGTAACTAAACAATTATTTCCATGTATGTTTTTTGGGCTATGTGGGTTTTTTGGTCAGTGCAGGGATTTCTTTACAGATCATAGTTACTGACAAAAGATACATTTCCTAGTTTCCAGCTGCTGCAGGATTTATTCTCAGGTGGTGATTTTGGTTTCTGCTTAGCCTTTGAGTGTTTTGGCAGTCATGGATTCAAATTAGTAGTTGTTTCTACAGTGGTTTAACTGATGGGGTTTGAAATATGTAGGTCTCAGTGTTGCAGCCTGCCTCCCTTTCTGGGGGGGGAACCTCTGCAGAAAAAGCTTTCTGCACCTGCTAAACCACCTTGTCCCATATTAAATTATAATCACACAACTCTGCTGCGCTAGGGTGAATTTCACCCTGATATCAAATGTGTACAGGAACTGGAAGACCGTGAGTTTAGAGCTTTTACAAAAGAATGCTAGGAAAAACAGCAATGCATAATTGTGTGAAGAATTTGCTATTTGCATGCTTAATCTAGGTTCTGATGCTGTTCCTAATATCTTGTGAGGTTTTAACAAAATGCTGCGTTTTACCTTGTTGTAGGTAAAAGTGTAGGTGAAATTTAAATGTTTGTAGAATATTCTCAGCTTCAGCAAAGTATCTGCCTCATTTTCCCAAAATACCATTTCATCAAATGTTTTTGTCCGCTCTAGCTAGTGACTAAAATTTGCCTTTCATTTTGAAAGAGTATTTAGGCATAGAATGTGGTTAACTAGAATAAACTATTAGTAACCAATATAGAATATAAATAAACTAACAATAGTAGTTTACTTGAATTTGTCACTTTAATTTGTCATATAATTGGAAAGTACCAATAGTAAATTACTGTTGATGGAAGCCTATGCGTGGACATATTTCTAGCAGATAAATACTTACTGTATTTAACAAAGCCTGTAAATAAGTGGAAAATGGATATGAAAATTGGATTGATTGTATTTTTTAAGAATGCTGCTTTCCAGGAACATTCCTATAAAAGATTTCTATAGCTTAATTTATCACAGATCAATGAAATCTCAGTCCCTCTTAATTTTAGTGAGTTACTTCTATTTTCCTTATGTGTGTTTTCATAAAAAAATGTTGAAACATAAAGAGATTAAACAGGTTAAATGTATTCTTTTCAGGGCATGCCACCACCAGAGGAGCACTTTGTAATCATGTGAGAAGAATTGTACAAACTCTTACTGATACTGTTTAAAGACTATGACATAACTAATTTCCCTTTGGCCTGCAAGTCATGCAGTCAAATATATGATAGGCAGGTAATGCAAATGATCAAGCTTATTGAGGGGTCAACATAGTTATCAATGGCAGTTGTCCATAGGATTCTTAAAAATGAGCTGAAAACTTATCTTTTGATTTGAATGATTCTTATCCCTAGAAACGTTAGAAAGGCCTCAAGAGCATTACTATTTTTAACTAAATAGTGGTTATGTTTTTCAGTTTTCTTTGGCATCAGACCAAAGCTCATTGAAGTCTGTATGAATTCCTGTGCTTGCATCAGCAATCTTTGAGTGATGCCCTTAATAAACTGTTACATGTGCTGTGCAAACTAGAAGAGATTTGCAGAATAAAAACTGGAGCTGTACAAGCCAAAGTGGACTAGCAGTAGCCTGAGGTCCAAAATCTGACTCCGGTCAAATCAGTGGAAGATACAAATAAATCCCACAAGAAAACTTTGATTTTTGTTGCACAGGAGTAAATATCCTCTAAGAGTACACGTCAGCTTATGGAAGGGAACCTAACTGTGGTAAAAGCTTTTGGGCATTACAGGCTTCCCCACACAACAATGTTAATGATGAGAGATGGGGCAGGAAAGTGCGCTGTTAAGCAGTAAAAAAACATTTAAGATTTTGGAGTGTTAGTGTTTATCATTAGGCAAATGTTGGCTCATCTTTGAAGTAAAAAAATGTTTTTGATCTTTGTTTTGAAGATCATTTATTCATCATGCTAGAACAATGATGTTAATAGTACAGAAATTTTGAAAGACCTTTCTTAGTACAAAGGAAAGATGATAATGATAGGAACAATTAAGAAACCCTATATGAAGAACTTTGAAATATCCTTGGGACAGGAAGCCAGGCAGTCTAAAAATTAGTAAATGAAGTGTATGGATATTTTTCAACAAGAGAAAACAATTGTGCAACAGTTGAAACAGTTCTGGTGGTTTACGATTGCAGTCAATACTCCTACCTATGTTGTATACATTTTTTCCAATGTGCATCAAATGTGGTAACATATAGGAAGCATAACAAAATCTTGACTGTGATTATTGCAACTGTTTGCTAAGGTATCATGTAGACAAACCCCTATGTTTACACTTTAGACAATTCAGTAGCAGAGGTGCCTTTGCATTAAGTTGCAGTTAGTTATGCCATGCATTTGAGATTAGCTTTTTGTGGTGGAAAATTCCCAAAAGCGCTCAGGTTTCAGCACTCGCCTGGAGCTGGACAAGAGAAGTTGGTGCTCCTCACTCATGAGAATCTCATCTGCACCATTTTTTGGTTGGCTTTATGGTCCAGTTGGTGGAGCTGGTTTTTTGAAGAGCTCTCAAACATGATTCCCCAGTTATTTTGAAGATTACCACTTTAATATAATTTTCAGACACTGTGGGGCAAGAGCCCCCTTGCAGGCGCACGTCAGGTGAAAATTGCTGCTATGATGCTTTGTAGATGCATCCAGACAGAATTTCAGCACAAATTTCCGACAGCTTTTTGTAAAGCAGCAAGACCCTAAAGGGGTGCCCAGTACATCATCAAGGACATTTGAAGTTCAGCCTTATCAAAGGGAAAAGTTAAGCTGTGGGGACTGCTCTTTCCCCTGGGTGTCTGCGTTGTGTGGAATGCAGAGCCGGAGATGGTGATCAAAGTGAAGATGTGTAAACCACGAATACAGGCCCTGCTTTTCAACCCAACTTATCAAAGAGGAAGGTACTTATTAGCACAGCAGTGAGAAGGGAGTGTTGTTGGTCTGCAAGTCATTATTATCTGAATTTTTGCATGGGAATAGATGGAGAAAAAGCGTAGAAAATCTTGCTACAAACACAATCTTACCTAGTAGTTATTTCCTAATTTCCTTCACACAATCAATTCACATTCTTTACAAGCAGTTCTTTCTATATTTTTTTTCTCTGCCAATGGAAAACAGAAGTAAATGCTTTGTTTTCCTGTATAACTTTGTCATCTTCCACAGCTCATAAGAAGCATAAGATTTTATTTTCAGAGATGTGTTGAATGCTAGCTTGCACATAGTTCAGAAAAGGAGAGGCAAGTTTCTCCAGTTATATGCAGCTTTATAGTGCATGTTGTCACTGGCGCATGTGGATGATGATTTACTCAGAGTTGCTCAGTTTACCAGGCAAGTGCTTACACCATTGACAAGTCTCATTGTATTTAAAAGCAGGCATAGAATACCAAAGTCAAAGGTCATTATGAAATAATTGTAATTTTTATTTCATTCTTATAAATACTATTTTAATAACTTAATGCAAAATTCTAGCCTAATTTCTTGAATATTTACAAAATAAGTATTTTCACATGTAGGATAATTAGCAAAAAATTAGTCAAAGGACGTGTCATGAAAAATACACATTTTTTTGTTTCCTACCTGCTGTTTTCATGACAATTTTTTTTTTTTAAATCTTGCAAGCACAAGTGCTTGTACAATGTACCCGAGGGAGGCACTTTGCAGCAAAGTGGGGCGAGAGGAAAGGCTGGCATGGAAGGAGAGGTGGGAACTCTTGAAGAGTCCTGGCTGCTGGGTAGTCTGACATGGGTTTCATAAACTGTAATGCCAAATGATTGGCAGTTTATCAGCCAAGTTGCCAGATTCCACAGCTTTCACCAAGGTGTTTTGCTGCTTTTGCTGTTCAGTCTTTCTGCTGGCTGTTGAACTGTGTGACCCTCCTTGATACAGGGGAGGTCTTGTCACTCCTCCTCCAGTGCCCTTCATCACGTAGCTCATGACCGTCCCTGTCCTGCACCTTTTGCCCCTCCGTTGCAGTAGAAATGCACACTGCTAAGTGACGCAGGTGCGAGGTGTGATCAGTGCCCAATCCCGCTTCTCTTTTCCACATTAGTCCCCTTCAGCCCTCGCTGGAAGCTGTCTGCAGGAGCACTATGTCATGCCTATGCCTATGTCATCGCACTCTCTACTTTATGCATTTTAATCTGATCTTCCTACATTAGGTCACTCCCTGCTCTTCCTGGCTGAGAGAGGCCGAGCGGAGCTCGCCCGGCTCCCTGCGGCCGGCTCAGAGACGGCGCAGCCTGCGGTCGGCCCCGCCGCTCTTGGTGGAACCCGTGTTGTCCGCACGCCAATTCCTTTTCTTCTATTTCTTGCACATAAAGCACTACGCTTTTAACACACGCGTCTAACAAATGCAGCAATAAACAAACTAGCAATGGTACTTTAAGGCAGGTCCTCCAGTTGTCTTGTATTTTATGCAGTATGCCGTGACGGTGTGTGCGTTGTATTTCCGCATCAGAACTTAGCTTCCAGGCGATGGTGTTGCAGTGTAGCCATTCCACAGCACTCCCGGTGTGCTAGTCTAAGTCCTTGCTGTATCTTTTTCATAGTTTATCCTTTGTGATTAGTAGACATGAGATTGCAGTGCTTCACAAATGAATAGTGCCTGTACACAGTATTTAGAGTTACTGGGTTAATCAGAAAGTTATATAATATCTAGTCACATCTGTTTAAGCAACTACATGGCTTAGCTTCCCTATGTTGTTATTTGATAGATTATTTTTTGTGAACGGATAATACCAAACTCTTGATGGATGGAATGTGAAAATCACTTTTAAAAAAAATTTCCAAAAGTATTTATTTTTAATCAATTAAACAAAGCTTCCTTAAATGTGCTGAAGACTTTTTAAAATTAATTTCGGACAATTTGATGAATTTAAGTGTTTTTCCAATTAATAATAGAACCAACAGATTGTAATGTACTAAAAGCCTAGCTTGTGTAAACCTCATCCGTTACTATCTAGTTTTTATCTGTAAATTGGAAAATGGTTCTCTGTATTTAACAGCCAAGGATTTTCCCAGCTTTGACTGAACTTTTGAGTGAGCCTTTGAATTGGGCTAGATGAATAAACTGACTTAAGGAAAATGTTCTGTCTGCACCTGCAGAAGAAGCGGTAGCTGCCAAAAGATGGTTGAATACTTCAAAAAAAACACAGATTTCTGAGACAGTGATTTTGGCCAGTTCAGTACTTTGATGTTCCTTAAAAGTTCGTCAGAAAATGCATAGTAATGCAAGTTATGGGTAAGTTTAGGCCTTTAAAAATGATTATAATCTCAATATGGAATTTTAATAAGCAAAAAATCCAACTTCAGTAAAACCACTTGTTGATGGAGGAAGTTTTAATACCTGATTTTCATTCATGTTCTTGTCTCTGCAGTCAGCACAGGCTTTTCATCTGATTTCCTCTGTGTAGGTAATGAAGGTCAGATGCCAACAGAGAGAGTTATTCATTTAAAAGAAGAAAAAGATAAGCCAGGCAGGGAAGCACCCGCTCAGTAAGTCACTCAGGCTGGAGGGTGTCCATCCAAGGTTTCTGAAAGAATTTCAGAAGGAAGCAGTGCAATATGTAACTTAATAAAAGCAGTTGCTTAAGCAAAGAAACGGACAGGGTATAAGTAGCTTGTGTTTGATTATGAATCTTACTCGTCTACTGTTGAAGACAGAAATAAATGGTTTGCCTTCCTGTATTAAATAAAAGGGACTAAATATTATCTGAAAGACAGCAACCACCAGAGGTTTGTGGATGTTTCTTATCTTGCCACATGCTCTTCGAGGTCTTTGGAAAGTTTGGTAGGATAGAGAAGCAACCTCTTCTGTGACTGAAGCCTAGTGATAGTGCAGAAGAAAACTCATTACCCCACAGACCAGCCCTTCTGCCTGGCCTTCCTCTCTGCTGCCCCAGGGGTGGCAAGTCCCACTTGAGTCTTGCCAAACTGGAACCACATGAATTTAGGGGTTGGGCATAGGGTCATAATGCACCTGAAGCAAGCCTGCAGGGACTGGGAGGTGTCACATTTTTGCCCTTTGACCAGAATAAATAAATAAATAAATAAATACCAGAACAAACTGAAAAATAGGGTTAAATTATATGGGAGATATGGGTGAAATATATTCTATTAGTAGTGATGATGTGGTAGAAATAGAAATAAAAGTGCCATATTTCACAGTTGGACACTTCAAAGGATTCTTCTTTCCCAGTAATCCTCTGATCTGCTTCATGTCACAGGTCACTTGCACAGTATTTACAAACCGCCTGGCTAGAGTAGTCATTCAGGATTTAAGGTGTTGCAACTTTTTGACATCAAAAGTTCAAGTGCACTGATATTTCTCTGAGAAGTATTTCATAGTTAATTTTCAGTTAGACTCATGTTTAGGAATATGTCTCTTCAGAATTGATTTGAAACTTCCCTGGGGTGGGGGCAAAGTTCTCTCCTGATAGCAGTGCGATAAGTTTAGATGTGCCTGGTAGTTGGCCACATGCTGCTTTGAACACAGGCAAAGAAGGAAGAACCAAGTGGGAGTCAAAGCCCTGGCTCAAGCATTGACCTGTGTGTAACAGAGAAATGTGTGTGAGCTCTGGGTTCTGGTTTTTCCATGCAAAAAAATGTAAATATTAATATTCTCCTGCATACTGTTTTGTCATCTTTTAGAGTGAAATACTCTAATAGTACTCTGTTGATAATTGCTGTTATAATTTTGAATGTTGGCTGAACATGAGGGTGTAACACTCACTTTCAGCACCAAAATCATACTGGGAGCCTGACATTTAGCATATACTACTATATGCACATAGAGCATATATGCATATAGCACTTAGGCAGTGGCGGATTCTCGCCTCTAAGGTCAATGTCATCCAAATCTGCCCTTTTCCTCCCCTCCATGTCATGAAGGTTTGGGAATTCAGTACTGATCAGGCAAGTGCTTGTTGCTTCAGTTAGATGAGCTCTATCCTTTACTCTTTCCATAGCATAAATTTATTTTTGTCTTATTACTCCAAGAAAAGGACAGCTTAAACTGACTCCTGCAAGTCCCTACGCAGCTTCTTGCAAGCCCTGCAATATGAATGTTAAGCACAATGACAGATATTGAAACAATTTTTCATGTTTTTCTTCATGTTTGTTTTCTTTTTCCAAGAAAGGAGAGCATATTCAAAATATTTCGGTTGCTCCAAGGTGAAAGGACGGAGATCCTAGGATCACAGTTAAAATAAAACTCAAAATATTTGCTCTTGCAGAAGCAGGATTGCATAGATCCTTTGTCCATGAATGATTTGAAGGGAGGATGTTTTTTCAAATCTGTTTAATTAAGATGCCTCTTCAGTTCTCTCTGTCCTTCATTTCAATAGTTTTTCAGAGGCTTTCAGACCAGAACTGCACAGGGCTCTATTTCAAGTGCCCTGTAAAGACCTGATAATATAGTCTCTGTGGCCGTGGCACAGACTCTTCCTTATATAGCTTTTGAACAGAATACGCTTGTTCTGCAACAGATCTTGTGTTGTGTGTTACTGATAACTATTCTCAAGCCTGTATAAATGACATTTCCAGAAACTTTCTTCCTCCCTGATAACCATCTGGTAGTTTATACCACTTTCCAGAAGTGTATATTTCTGTTTAGATTTTAAGATGCATTTAGTATTTAGTATGGTTGAAGTAGTAATTCTTTCCATATCTACTAGCTAGATCAGTTTTGAGAAGAGTCTCTTCAAAGCAAAGTCTGTTCAGAATTGCCTTATTTACGTGCAGTGCCTGTTCCACAGCAAAACAGTCAAAGAAACTAAGCATCAGTCCCTGTTGACTGAAAAAGAAAGGGTTTCAGAAAACAGGTATGATTTAGAAAGCCGTTTATGAGGACTCTGTTTCGAGCAGCTGTGTGCTTGTACGCATTTCATACCATATTTTTAAGGCTTCATTTTTTGAACAAAGTGCTGACAGATGTAGAGATGACAGTGGGTTGTGTGAGAAGGGATTTGCTGGGTCCCAGGGAGGTTTTTAGCACAGCTCTTCAAGGATCGCTCTCAGGACAGTTGTACGGTCCCACTAATGGCTTTGGCAGGAGTGTGTCCGTGTAGTTTGCTGACAACCCAAAGATGTCAGTACAGAGGAGGCTGAACTGTCATGCAGGCAGGAGCTGGACAATGTCAAGACTAGACCAGAATTTTTTAGGCCAAAATATACACTGGGACTAATAACGAGCTTTTGTTGTCTGAGGATGAAGTGCCACCCTCCAGAAAGGTTTGTTGTAGCAGAAACAAGTTTAGAAAAGAGCTTGTGGGATGCTGAGGGAAATAAAAAGGAGTAGGGATCTTCCAGGATGGAGAAGAATTGCGTGCCGGGGCTTTGTAAGAGCAGGCAGGGTGCAGAGGAGTATTTCTTGTGGGCAGACTCAATAGTTTGAATTGCATACCATAGCAAAATGAAGGTGAAGGGAGGAAGTGGTTGCTCTGTCTATATGTTCGTGAAGCAAAAAACAAGCAGTGGTGTTGACTGCTTTCACCAGAGGACAATAATAGTATAAACAATATTGTATACTAATATACAATATTAGTATAAATCCAGCATAAATTTGTTTGTTAATAATTTAAGAAGATAGTAGAAGGCATCTAACTGTGGAGTAGTGCAATTCTAGGAAGGACAGAGGGAGCAAAAATTCCCCTCTCCCAACCCTTTCTTCAAAAAGTTCAATCAGTAGGACGGTTCAGCATGGTGGCCTGCAAAAGCAGGAGACTTCCATAGCAAGGGAATGACTTGATTGCCATGGAAGACTTTTCCAGTCCTTTTTTTTTGTTGTAAGTTAGCTGATGGGTGCTAGAAGGGTGAGCATGTGGTGTTGGGGTTTACAAGAGCTATAATGTCTCTCCTGCCATCCCTTCCAGACTGGAGAAAACAGCTCCAAGCGTAGAGCAGCCCTGCATTCAGCTCCTCCTGAAAGCGGGTGCTGCAGTATGGCAGGTTCAGTTGTGAGCATCTGGGAGGGGGTCTATGGGCACAGTGGGCTCCCATCTCCTAATTCTTCATGTGATCTTTTAAAGTCCCAGTTTGCTAGCTGAAAAAGCAGACAGAAATCACATATTTGAATTTTAAAAGTTTATCTTCTAGCTATGTGTTTTTTATATTGCCAAATATCAGTTTAAATGGTTTCAGGAGGCCTTTCACAGTAATAGATCTGAGCTTGATCATTGACACATATCAATGCTTTACAAGATTATCCTACCCCAGGTCATGCTATTTCCTCTAAGAATCAGAATTGGCCATTCAATAAACAGGACAAATGTTTTCATTTCCTGCAATGCAACATGCACAGGAAGTCTGTGCAGAATTTGCAAAAGCAGCGTTGGGCTTCCCATTCAAATATTTGTTATTGGGGTCAAAAAGCAGGAAGCTCAACTTGCATTGCGGCACTGTGGAAATAGCACCACTCATGAAGAGAAAAATCTGTGCCTTGCACCGTGCTCTAAGCTGCAGTACAATAACGGTGAACCTCTGGAATAGAGAGACGAACTTCTCACAATAAAATCATGAAGCAGTTTTTCCTTCATAAATGTAAAGAAATGCATTGGGAGTACTGTAACTTACTGTTGGCAGTGTTAAATACGAAACTGCTATTTGTATGAATTTACTGTGAGATCATTTTAGACATTCAGGTGATAATAGCATTTCCTTATGAAGCCACTCCCCCACTTAGCCACTACTGTTTTATTAAAGCCACTCATTTTAATAAGCTTATATTGCCTGACACCTACCAAAAATTACTGTCCACTCAAAAAAAAAAAAAAAAAAAAAAAAACTCAGAAGAGCTGAGTTCTCTTCCTCCAGTTCATCTGGAATCTAGTGCATATTTAATAACCGTTAATGAGCTGTATGCTTTAAAAAGGAATCTTTCAGCCAAGCATCTTGCACATTATTTCTGAGCACGTTATTTCTGTACAGCTTGCTTTAGTCCTTTTTGCATCTTTAAAACTTCCTGTTGAAAAATTATTTTAAGTCAAGATGAGAAGGGACTCCTAGTATGTGTCACTTACAGAGTTTGTAGATTTCCTGAATCTTTATTACAAATGTATTTTAAAAGTTTGCTCTTAAGGCAGTCAGAGTAGGATCCCTTTCAATGCGGGCACCTGCCCTGGCCGTGCATAGAGATTCTCCTGTTCACACCTTGCTTTCGAGTGCATTTAAGTCTTTTTAGTGCAGGTAACGCTGTTAGGCAGATTCAGCCATCGATGCTTCCTCGGCATCAGCTAGAGGCACCTGTTGTAATGCCCTCCCGAAGCCTGGAAGGCTTGGAAATGTGCCTAAGCCCATTGGATCAGGCTGCAGCAGGAGCTGGCCAGCCCACCAAGCGCACCAGGCCGCTTCCACCCTCACCGCTCTCGGGGCAGAAGAGGCTGCCTGGCCGCCCAAATCTGAAGGAGGCCTTAGCAGGCAGAGCGGCGCCTGCAACCAACCCTGGGGCCGTGCACGGCCGTGGCAGCCCTCGCTGCCGCCACCCTTCCCTCCTTCCAGCAAAGCCGCAGCCGTGCAGCAGTACCTGTGCGGAGCGTTCAGGCTGCGCACGCGGGATGCTCCGCGGGCGCCCCGCGCTGCCCGTGCTGCACCGAGGAGCATCTCAGGTTTGCTGCTGCGAAACGCGGCCGAGCGCGTGTGCTGGGCGCCACCGCTCTGCAGGCGCCTGCGGCCTGCGCAGGGAGCCCGTGCCGGCCCGCGTGAGGGTCTCGGGCCACGCAGAGCAGGTTTGTTGCGTGCCGGGGCAAGCAAGGGAGGTCACAGCTGAACGTGAAAGCAGGGGGAGCAGGGATGCCCAGGTCGGATACCCACGCCCCAAAGGTTTAAGAAGTATGCAAGCCTTTGGGCGTTTTCCTTTGCAAATTAACCCTTACTAGCTTTGACCGCATACCTAAGTTTAAATTTCTAGGAGGAAGCATAGATATAAATACACTTCCATTTAATGAGTATTTCCACAAATCTACGGTATTTTCTTAAATTGCTTCTCCACATATTTATCTTCTGAGGACATTCCAATAAAAAAAACCCAAAGAGGCATCTGCCTGAAGTGTCGCTGCTGGAATTGTGAGCAGCTGGGTGCGTGGACTGCGCAGTGTAAATAATATCCCAGGTCAGCACGGGAGGTGGGTTTGTAGAGAACTGGTGCCTTTTTTAACTTTCAAGGTTGCTTTAGAGACTGTTGTGCAAATCGACTCTCAAAACTATAAGACAGAAGAAACTAATAAATATTCTTATGAATGTAGGCATTAACAATATGAATGGCTGCAGTAACATTTATGTGAGCAAGAATTAAACAGAAGTCATTTTTATAAGAAAGAGATCAAGTTTCTGAATAGCCCATAAGAGAATTTAAGGTGGTTTGAAGCTTGGATTTGTTCTTTTTTGACTGAAACAATGTTCAGTTTACAATGAAGCTAAAACTTCCACTGAAGTGTGGGGTTTTTTAATTTTATTTTTAAAAATCACAGAAAATACACATCTATTTTCTTTCTGATTATAAAAAAATATATATATTGTATTTCAGCCTTATGAAGTAGGTGTCCCCTGCAGAATGCCTGTTGCCGAGAGCCGTTCGGTGGCGCAGGAAGTCGGGAAGGCCGCGCGGCGGGGGCCGAGCAGCCCTGGTCTGCGGAGAGGCTCCGCGCTCAGCTGCCGCACCTTGTGGGCCCGCAAGTGTCTAATGTAGATTTGTGCTCTAATAAATGTCAGATGCAGAGGTGTTACTGAAACAAATTGCTGAAATATTAGGAGAAAAGGGGAATGTCCATCAAATGGCAAAAGACTCTAATGACTGACTTGCTGATAGAGACCAGAGAGCATCAGAACATCTTATTTTTAAAATAAGAAGGGGGCAACGGGGAAGGCAGTGCATGCGCTATCCCAACCCAAAACCAATGGCAAGTCTCTCCTTGGCTGATAAGGAGCTAGGGTTTCACCCACTGTGTGCACTAGTCCAGTGTATTCTCCATTAATTTAATCCGTGGTAATAACCCAGAAGCTAGGATGGTTTGTGTGTTTGTCAAATAGTTTCTGCATCTGCCCAGTTAGTAATTGCTCTGCTCCCCAGGCCAATGAAAACATTCCCTGCTCTCTTCAAAAATGCATTTCGGCAGGGACAACCAGTATCTTTTAGGCTAGTAAAATATGTCTGGGAAGACTCTGCTGCTTTTTTATGTTAACCTCTGTTGAAAGCAGAAGTCAGAAAAAAGGGGGCTGAAATAAGTTTGGATAATCTCACAGCCAAGTCAGGTTGAGTGCATTGTTTTGTCTGTTCTTTTGGGGAGTCTGCAATCTTGTCGTCATTCTGGAATACATTGATTTTAGCATGCTAGAGGGACTACCTGAAGAGAGGCGTTTTTCTGTATAGCAAACCTGCTGCATACAGGCAACAACTTGGAGCTCACGTGCCTGGCAGCTAGATCGCTTTGCTGCCTGACTTCAATAGCAATGAGTTGTTTGCTGCCATTTTCCAAAAACAGAGCAGTATGTCGCTGTTACTTGCATCTTCCTGTTGCAAAAGCCTTTTCCAATCTTAGGCACATCTTAAAAAAAAAAAAAAAAAGCAAACACAACCTCCCAGACCTCAGCAAAGGAAGCCTGTCTCAGTTCATTGCTTGGCCAAGTGACACGCAGCAAGAAAGGGAGCCACATGTTCCTCCCTGGAAAGCGATCAGATTCGTCGCTCTGCACGTTGCAGTGTGGCTGCATGTGCGCATCTGTGCCTGGGCAGACACGCGTGCGTCGAGGTCGTGCTCATAAGGAAATCTCCAGTCTCAAGAGAAAGATACAGTATAAATGTATAAAACCTTTTATCTGCTAAGCTTAGAAATTTGTTGTAATCTACTCCTCCTACATGAAAAATTAAAAAATGCCACCTCCTACTAAGGGGGCAGAAGTGGTCCTGGAGTAGTTAACTGATTCTGTAGGTGGCCTTTATTTTAATTCATTATTAAGTGTCAAAGAGTACACTTATCTAGCTCTAAGTGCAGATCGTATGTATATACATATGTAGCTCTATATAAAATAGCCATTGTAATACTATATGTGCATGTTCTGGAGTGCTGATAGTCATATGGTGGGTTGTAGTCATGCAACACTCATTGATCACGTGCCTTTGACATTCTCAACTGCGTGCTGGCCATTAATCTGTTTTCCAACACTGTCTGCTGTTACTGTCCCCAGACAGCTTTGCATGCATAGCTTCCATGCATAGAAGGGAGGGGGAAATAAAACAAGCCCCATACTAAACTGTTTTCTTTAGTGTTCTTTTGGAGGTAGAATGTCCCCCAAATGTACTCTCAGCAAGGCCTGTTGTGAGTAAGATCCAATCCAGAACTGGTGGTGAAATATGGCATTAATAACTGGGAGATTTGGAGAGCTGGCACTTTGTGCCTGAGCACGGGGTTCGCAGGTATTGAACCTTGGTAGCCCTATAATATACTTGAAGTTAGCGCTAGAGACTTCTTCTAGTGATGTACATAAATCCTCTCTTGATCTACACTAGATTTGTTTTAATACTTGATTGGAAAGGTTTACATAGTTTAAATATTTGGTTCAATTTTCAAATTATATCTGGATTCACCAAGATTTTTGAAACTTGACTTGTACCCTCCTTGCTGGAAGTGGGAGAGCGTTTGCTGCTCTCTGCTCCTGAGACCTCACTTCTCCTCACTCTTCTGTTCCAGTCTGGCCTGGGACTGCGATTGCTCAGAGTGCCTGTGCTTTGAGAGCAGTTCTGAGTCCTTCTATTTCAATTTCAGCTCTCTGTCATTAGTGGAGCGTATGTCATCTAGAACAAAAGGAGTTACTACAGAACATCTACTAAAAACAAACAGAATGTCAACCCTCTGGAAATGCCCACTAAAGGATAGAAGTTACCTGAGCAAATTTTCTTCATATGCTCCCTCCATCTCTTCTTGATCCCTACTCTCCCTGTAAACCCCTGGTATCCTTAGCTAGTTCTTTTCAATGTCCAGCCCTGGCAGACAATTATAATTGCACATTTGTAATTACTAAGTTGTATTGAATAGATGCATTCAATATATTTGAGATTTATGTTTCAATAATGCATATTTTTCCCCCAAAAAAATGGGTGTACAACTGTCTGTATTTCTGCTGCAATTCTGTCTGTAGGACAACACAAAATAGAGCATGAAGTCCAGGTGCAAGCACCGATCCACCTTGGATCGTGGTCTCCCTTTGCCTATCATGATGTCCTGTATTATTTGCTTAAAGTAGCCTCTTTGGGGACTCTAGGCAGGCAGTGACCTTTGGGCAAACAGCTGCAACGTAATGATAATTTTGAGTGCAGAAGGCAAATAGAGGAATATACTCGTGTCTTGGGGGAAGGGGGGAAGTGTCAGTTATACAAATGGACAGCGAGTTCATGAGTTCTTTACTACAAAGGATTTTGTGCGTTTTGGTTGCATTTGATGTTCATTATGCTCCACATGATCCGTTCTTTCCGTGAGGAATTCTGCAGATGTAAAGGCTCACAGAGTGGTTGGTTTAATTAGAAATAAACTGTCGAGAAATTTGGAGCATTTTTTATTCTGTAATCAAATGACAAATGTTAAGAATGTGAAGACCGACTAATTCCCGCATCAATTTGACTGATTTTAGTGGCATTACAGAGCGGTATTTTAGCCTATGGTATTAATTTCAAATATATTTTTAATAACTTTTCAAATTAGTCAAACCAACTAAAATCTCTGCTAAAAACAACTTGAGATCTAGAAAAAACTTTTTCCGCTATCCTGCTACTTGGCATTCATCTGCTTGGGAATTTTCTCGGTGTTGTTATGTAGTTAAAGACCAGTACGGGAGAGAAGAGAGAGTGATTTTATGAATCCCTTCTTTCTTCTTTTCTTTGCGGGAGGGGGCAACGATTTTGCACGTTACTGAAGGTTCTTTTCTGCAGCTATTAGTTGAGTGGCATTTGTGCAAATTACCTATTGAAGTAGCTTGCTGCTGGGAGTTACTGGTAGTAAGGATTGCAGAATTAGGCTCTTAAGTTGCAATATTGTCCAAAAAACTGTTGCAAATAATAATAAGATCATTAAAACGTTTTCATTAGAATTTGGGTTGAAAAATACCATTTGATGCTCCTTTGCTACAAATGTTAATTTGTATGTGTGCCTGTACTCATTTCCAAGGTGCAAAATTAGCAAGTGACTTGTGGAACGAATCAGTAAAGCTATTGTGCCTTGTGAAGAAGTGAATAAACCAGCTATTTTAGCCCTACTCGAGGCTTCCCCTCTCCTGGGCTTCCTCGCGGATCCTTTTGAGATATATCTGTTTGTAAAATAAAGCCACTTTTTATGCTTTTTAGTACTTGCTGACTGTATGCCAAAGAATTCTATGAAGTATCTGTGAATATACACTGAGACAACACTATGCTGCTTCCCCTATTTCCTGTACTGAATGGCCAACCCCAATGATAAACTGTAACACTACTCAAGGTAGGAAGAATCAGCTGCCAGAGACTATTTATCACTTCACTGGCTTTGTACCATGCATATCCGTCTGAAGTTAAATTGAGGTTATAAGAGGAGTTTTCTTCTTTTCTCCAGCTTTGCCATTGATAGTATCTTGCATAAAGATTAAAATAGAAGCTCACTGTTTAGTCCTTAGATGTTCCCCTTGCATGAAAAGACGATGAAATTGATATAAAAGGTGACTCAAATGCCTTCAGTTTCTGCTAGCTGATTCTATAATGTTAGTTTTACATTAACTTAAATAAGATGAATATCTTTGAGGTACTTGAAAAAGGTGAATATCTCTTTCTAATAGCTGGCAGGCTTCAGGATGAAACTTTACAAGCTTAAGGTTCAGGTTTCATATAGAGGTTTCATTCATTCATGGATATTTTAGGAGTTCTTAAAAATGTTAGTATCTCCTATCCCTTCATTCTATTTTATTTTGCTGCTACAGAGGGATAAATAAGTGATTTTCCTTTTGTCTATATAACCTAATTTTAGAGATTTATAGAAAGTTTAAGCTAAAGAAAAACATGTAAGATTTTTCTAAGGTGAAGCATGGGGCAGTGGACTCTTTATAAACGCATAAATCCAAGTGAAGTTAATTTTAAATATCTTTGCCACGGTAGAATGAGAGTTGGCCTTTCGAGAAGTTTGTCTCATACGGTATCAAGTACCATGAATCCTTTGATACTTGAGATGACCATGCTGTAAAATGGAGGCATCATCAGCAAAGCCAAACGAAGCTCAGCACCTTGGCACCTTTCCTTTTCTCACATCCAAAGCAGATCCAGTGCACCTTCACTATCGGTGCTGCTCATGTTCTGACGGCAGTCATTGCATTAGCTCTTGCTTTCATGTGAACAACAACAAAAAAGAATTGAAGAAATAAACCTGACTTGTAATAAGGTGGCACTGGAGACGCAGGATGCCCTGGTGACCAGGAGAACAGGTGACTGATGATACACACCATGTTGCAATGTATCTTCAAATAATTCAGTAAACGTACTTGTTAAAAAGCGTGTGTTTATAAAGAGATTTTTCCCCTCATTATCCAGTTGCTTTAAAGCCTCTGTCCCTCTAGCCTGCAGTTTGCTAAAGTTTTCCTTCTTATTTTTGATCGGTCCACCCACGTTGCTATGAGTATTGGCTGCCTGTCTGATCAACCCAAGCAGAACAGAGCTCAGCTCGACCACCCCATTGTCTGAAGAGGAGGAGCTTGAGAGCAGAACTTTTGCTCTGAGCGATGATGTACTGGGTGACCCCCCAGCCACTGCACACAGCGAAGCCAGTTTCCCATGGCTTTCCCAAAACTTGGCAGTGGCAATGAATTAAATGGATGAGAGGGTGTGGCAGGAGAGGCTGAATTTGGGATAAACGGAAGCAAGGGATCTTTTACCTCCAGACCTTGGGAAGAGTGTGTGTGTGAGAAACACACTCTTATGAATATTTTATATTATGCTTAGGAATATTTTGCATATGTGCCCAGAGCTTTAATAGGGTATATTTTAAATTAATAAAAATATTTAATACAAGTAAGTTCATTTATATAAGCAAAATACCATCCAGTAATCAAAACTCACTTTTTTTTCTTTAAATTTATAGCAACAGAGCATTTATTTATGTTCATGCTTTCCTGAGCCTGTCAAAAATGCTTAGTATATCACTTGAAAAATGTTAGTGCACTAGCTATGTTTTCTTTTTGTATCATGACATGAAAATGCATGATAAAAATGCCACGAAGGGAAATAACTGATTGCTAGTCCAAGCCATAGAGACTGGCTGACTACACAACACCCTTAAGTAATTAAATTGCTTTAACCACAGATAGCTGGGCCAGATTGCTTTATATGTTTCCCGCCCCTCCAGCCAGTATTCATCATTTAATTTCTCTTGATGTTGACCTTGCTGTAAGCTAAAAACACACAGATAATGTGTCAAAGCCAAGTTATAATTTTGTTTTTGCTTTATGAAAGAAAATGGTTGTTTTTACTCCATTATTTTAATATTTTTACTTTAAGAAAACTTCAAAAAGGTCAGTCTCTCTCAGTGCTTTGATATCTTTGGGGTTTTCTTTCATAAAGAAATGGTGGTATTAAAGCTACTCATGTTAAAGGTGACTTCTTTTGATAAAAATCCGGTTCTCATGATTTGCTGCCTGGTTTTGCCGTACATTCCTTATTCTTTTGAATTTTGCTCCTACAAGAGTAGCTAAATAAATACAGTAGCACAGAAGCAAATGGAAAACATCTGCTGTTCTTATTCAGGAATTTAGTGAGTCAGGTTTTGTGAACATCTGAACTCAGCACTTTTGCATGTTTGTAGAATTATATGTATTTTGAAATTACTATTGTAAAATATATAGTAAAAGTGAAAACTGTGAGGAGTGTTGAGAGTGCACTCTTGGAAATGCCAAAGCTGCATAGGAGTAAAAGGAAGCTTTTTTGGGCAGGGTTTTTTGGGTTTTTTTGTTTGTTCAGTGAAATGGTTCAGGCCCTTAAGGGAAGAAGAACAGCGGACGGGACCAAAGCTCCACGCAGCCTGGTGTCCATGGCTGAGAGCAGCCCGTACACAGAGATGAAAGACCAGTGGCTGGGAGAGCGGTGCACCCCGACATGCCCTCCTCTTCTCCAGCATGCAGAGGTGTAAAGATTTCCTGAGCTAGAGCTGGAGCTCGTGCTAACAGCAATGCAGTGGAGATAAGATATTTTGTGAATCGCATCTAACAAGCCAAAAGGATATCTGAAGTTGATAAGAGCACAGACTTTGTACATGATACAGGCAGGTATTCTAACGTGGCTTTAAGAATAGGTCGCTAAAATACAGAAAGTTAAAACATATGATGTTAAAAAAAAATAATATAGAGGAAAAATATTATAAAGAAGAGTGATTTTTACCTTAAATATTAAGAATGCAATTCTCCGTGTTTCGTTAAGTTAAAAATGACTTTTTTTCTGTCATTAATTCCCATTTTTGTGTCAGTGATGTCATTGTGCAAGTTCTCCTGCTGTCTCTCACTCTGTCAGACTAAGTGCCTGTCTATTTATTTTCAACAGTCTTCCATTTCTTTGCATTCAGTGCTTTATTCTGTGCATAGCTGGTATATGGGACATATGTAAGTACCACCACCACGTAGCCAGAGCTGGGTGTGATTACATTTTGTCTCCTATTGCCCCCTATTTGTGTCTCTTCTTGCAGAGAATTCCTGGAAATGGTCATTAATGAAACAGATTTTTTCCCACCAAGTGCCAAAATGCATTTTCTTGTAGGCGCCACAGAGATTATGCGACATCCCAAGTCAGTAACTGGGACGGGGAAGGGGCGGAGTGTGACTTCACGTCTAACCGTGCAGCTGCACCACGGCACGTGCATTCCCCCAAAGCAGCATTGATTCCCAGCTTGTTTTGGAGTGACAGCAGCATTAGCTGGTTTGTGACCTCAGGGCCTGACTTTGGGTTAAGTGCCGAGGTGCACACCGTTGAGGTGACATGAGGAGTAAGCAGTGCTGATGCTGAGGGGTAAGCAGTGCTGCTGAGCTCTCAGGTAAACAGCACCACTTCCAGCCATCTCTGCAGATGGCACCACAGTGTTGCAGTGTCTTAACACTGTGACCTCTCAGGTGGACAGACCTGTTAACCTGGAGCAACTGGCAAATTCTTAACAGGAATAAACTGGTGGAGCTCCGTTTTGCTCGGGGGATCTGTGCGCTTTTAATCCAGCTGAGCATTTGTCCCGTAGGTTTGGTTACCTCTATGGATGTGGATGGGCATCGCCCCTGTGGAATGCTGCCATCCACAATGAGCTAAAAACATATTTAGCGCCTTTTCCTCTCTGTCTGAGTGCTCCATTTTCGTTGCTTTTTAAAAAATTAGTAAGATTGAAGTTTCCCCTGAGACTCCTACTGATGAGAAAACCAAAAATCACTCCCTTCCCCATGAGAGTTTTTCTAGCAGAAGAGGATGACTACATAAGACTTGAAATGAAGGGTTTCATATATCCCACCTGTGTCAGACACACATCCTTTTGTTGGTCTTGCTCCCTGTTGTTATATTTATTGGCAGAAAGGAAAGACTAGCTATTTTATAGCGAATTTTCCATCCTTCATCTCCATAATGCCGTGGTTTGGTGTTCTACCTTATATATACATTGGAAAATGAGGGTCTTATGTTTTTTTCCTATTGAGTCTTGACATATATAACAAGAAAAGAAGTCTTTTGCTATCATAAATTTACAAAAATGAAGGATAGGAGTACACTGAATGCATTTTTATAGCATTGCTCATAAGCAGTAAGGACAGAAGCCTCAAAGGAGGACTCAGAGAAGATGCCACTTCTGTATTTTCTTTTGTCTGCCTTGTCACTGGGCTGTTCTGGGGAGGGGAGATCTTCTGGCATCAGTTACTCAAGCCTGGCATACCTGAAAGTACAGGGCCGGGGGGCTGCTGGAGGGGGCTTAAGGTGATTAGCATCTCTGTGGCAGCATCTTTTTCCGCGACCATTTTCTATAAAGCAACAGTGTGAAGAGGCCCCTTGAGGGCAGCATTAAGGTTAACTTCTACAGTTTTGTATCAGGAGTTCCTCCTTGGAAAGATCAGGAATTTTAATATTCCTTTATGTCATTTCAGCCCTTCATGTGTCAGGAGGAAGACCTCAACCTCTGCTTTATATTGTCATCTGAGATGCTGACACTGTCCAGATAATCAGGAATACCTTTAACTAAATACAGTGATTTCTAGATGCAGGGCTTTGACTTGGTACTTCTTATCTTGAAATTCTGTACAAAGACTGGGGAATGTTTTCATCCCCATCATATGGATGTGAATTCAAAGACACAAAGAGAATGATCCTGGAAGCCAGGGTAAGAAACAAAGTTTCCCAATTCCTAGTCAGATTTCCTGAGTAGTGATCCTGTTTTTTTCCTTTCCAGAAACACCTTACACTATCACACTCTGTTCTCCTATCTCCTTCTGTTACTATACTAAGCCAATGTTCATTTGAATCCCTTTAATGATGTTCTAAGCCTAAGAGATTCCTCATTGTGGGCAGCCAAACTTCAAACAGGCAGGACAAGCATTTCTGCTGTATCCTTGTGCTTATCGAGGTGTCAGGTTGGACCAAGAACATTCTGTAAAAATTATTCTTCATTGTGACAAATCCATTGGCTAGATTACAGCATCGACAAATTTTTACCAGACTTTTACTGCCAAGTTCGCTAAGAGCACATCTGGAACTATTAGACTTTCCTGTGTCTGGCATATCATGTTCCTTTTCCATTTAATACAGGTTGGTCATCTTTGAGTGCAATCCTAGCTGCAGCCTCAGGTCCTTTCCCAAGGATAATATAAAGGAATTGTCTGAGTTTGCTCTTCTCTGTCTGACATCCTTAGTGAAGTTCCATTAACTAAACTGAGGAGGCATATGAGCGAGCTGCACTTGCATACTGATTTATCTCTTAGAGAGCTTTTCTGTTAAGAAGTATGTTTGTGTGTATGTATGTATGTATCTGTCCATAGAGAGAAGAGCAAGCCCCCAAGTCCCAGGTCTCGTGAACTCTCTGAAAAAAAGTCTGAAAGGACCTCGAGACATCAGTTAGTTCATCCCTCTGATTCAAGGCAGGGCCACTTCTACCTCAGCTATTCCCACCAGATGTTTGTCTGCCCAGTTCGGAAAAACTGCCAGTGAAAGAGATTCCAAAACTTCCCTGGAGAATCAAGTGCTTAATTCTTCTTGCTATAAAAGTTTCTCCTAAAAGTCAGTACTTTAAATCTTCTTCACTGCAACTTAATCCTAGCCTCAGGGAACACAGAACAGTTTATTCGCTTATGTAAAAGGTGACTGAAAAGAGTATTTGAAAAATGCTCTCCTGTCACTTCCTGTCTTCTCTTCCCTAGACTAAACAAATCAAGTTCTCTTATTCTTGCCCTGTAGATCACGTCTGCTAGTGCTCGGAAGGTTTCAGATGCCTTCCCCGGGACTTGCTCCAAGTGTTGCATGTGTTTCTTCAAGTGCAGTGGTCAAAACCAGGAGCAATGCTCCAACCGAGCCCTTATCGCTGCAGAATAGAGGACCAGATCATTTAATGTTGCTTCCATCTGACACTTCTGCCAGTAATGCTGAGCATGAGGACTGCTTTTCCTGCACTAGTAGGGCACTGTTTATAGCTCTGGCCCGTTCCTGCTTTTTGCTTTCTAAAGATAGGCGCTGTGCTTGCCTCCCTGTGTGGTATTGTCTGCACTGCCTCCAAGAAAGCCTCCAAAGGGCCTGGGATTAGTTCACTGGCTTCTCTAACTGCTTTTGGGTGTATTTCATCTGGCCAAGCTGACATGAAAACATCTAACATCAATACCATCTAGTCTGGTTTTCCTCTAGCCTATCTGCAATTGTTGCAACCATCTGACCCCATTATCTTTCCTAGCAAAGGCTGCAGCAGAAAGGCATCGACCATGTGGAGTATCTGAGCACCAGAAAAGAACTGCAGCTGAGAGCAAATGTGGCACAGTACTGCTGAAAATGCTCATTCGAGTCCAGTGAAAATGTTTGTTCCTGTTCTGAAAATTCTGAAATGAATTAACAAAAAATTGCATATATAGGGGAGAGGTCTTTCTTTGGATGCAAATCTGAAGCTATGATGATGTGCTGCAAGTTGCCAAAAAAAAATAAAAAATAAAAAAGGAAAAATGAATCATTGTCTGCTAACCTGAAAAAAATTACATCAGGGTTACCATGTGCTGTTTCATTATAGTGGTCCATTTTTTTTCTTTTCTGTGAGGAAAAACATTGAACCGATGCGTGAAAAAGAAGCAAATATATAACAAGCAGCATATGCAAACTGTAAAGTGGAAATGGCAAATGAATGAGACCACATTTGGAAGAGACAGATGGTGGTTTTCTTGATCGTATGGTTGCACTGGCAATAGAAATGTTTTGGAGTTAGTCAAGTGAGGAGACCAGACACATTTACTAATTGCGTGAAGATATATTTGTAGAATATGCAGAAATGCAGGGAACAAAAGATATTGACCAGCCCTTTGAGACATGCATGAACATGAACATGATACATTTACATGTAGTTTGCACTGAACTAGCAGTTCACATTGGATATTTGATTATATATTCTTGACTGGTTTGACTGAAAACCTCTCCCAGCATCTTTTGTCCCTATTGCCAGCAGCTCCTCCTCTGTCACTTGTTTAGCTCTTGCTGTTGCACATATTTTTCCAGACCCTAAGTCAACTAAAACTGTCTTTTCAGATTTACCTCTGCCCATGCATCAGAGAAATCTTATTTTTGGACTAACCTTCAGTCAACTGCACATTTACTCTGATGCAGCCATAGGCCTGGCTGGGCAAAGATATAGATGCTAGAAAGCATTAAGATATTCTCCCTTAGGAGGAACAGTGCAGTACAGGTATATAAATCTGAAAAAATATGTTGACTGCTCGGGAGAATAAATGTGTGCATGTACATATGTAAATAATGAAAAATATTATTTCCATGATTTATAAAAGTCATATTGTTGGAGGAAATAGCTTCTTGCAACTTTATCTTTTTATAATTCTTTATAATTTTATAACTTTAATAAATAACTTTGTAATTTTATAATTTATAATAACTCAGCATAAGAAATGTATGTCTGTTACTGCTGATGATATGCAGTTGCAAAGGGCTTCTGAAGAACAGTGCAGGAGAAGAATAAATTAACCTTTTCGTTATTATTTCTGTGTTTATATTATGTGGTTTCTAGGAAACTTTTAATTTTTTTTCTATTTTTTATTGTAGTTTAAACAGTAGATCTTAAATCATTCTTGCTCCTGCGTGTCTGAATATATTAAACAAAATTTTCATAACAATATGTAGAAGGCATAGGCTGCACAATATCCTTTTTAGACTGTGGGAAACATGTCCAGTTATTGGTTAAATGTTTAAAAAGAGAAAGAGAGAGAGAGCTTGCAAGCAGAATTTTTATGAAAATATAAGAAGGATATAACAAAATCCACTTGCCATCTTCTTTTGTCCTGCAAAAATTACAGAAACTAATGACATTTTGCACACTTACGGAAACTAACAGAGCAGATGTTTCCAGCTGAGAGGGTGAGAAGAATTTTGCTAAAACAACAGTACGAGATTGCAGAATCTACAAGCCTGCCAGGCTGGGAATTGTAAGCAAAATCTCTTTGAAATTAGTCCAGTCCTCCCCATAGATACCTGAAATCTTAATGGAAAATTGTTTGTAGCTCATATTGATGGGTATTTTGACAGCAGAATTATGAAGACAAAATGCTTTTGAAAATTTCCTAAAGTAATTAATATTGTAGAAGATTAGATGCTGATAAAATAGTCCTCCACAGACTGAGATTGTATTCATTCATACAGAAGATCTTTTATAAAGATTCATTGTGAATCTGGACACCTCTCAAATACACATCAGTAGGACCTACTCAGCCAGAAAGAGGCTGTACAATAGTGCGATGTCACAAAAGACATTGAAAGGCACACCTTGTAAGAAGGAATTTATCAGACGCCATAGGCTCTTCACAAAGGATGGTGCTGTAATGTGAAGGCACAGGCTTCGTGTCAAGATGCGACATGTTTGCAAAAGGTCACCTGATGTAGAAGTCTTTGAGGACAGCTCCACACTTGGCCTTTGTAATTATGTAGACTTCGTCTCCGGTGGGCATGCAAGCTGTTGGCATGGTCAGATTTCTTCTGAGTGGCTGATTTAAGTCTAGGCATGTCTTTAACTAAGAATTAACTTCAGTCAAGGTTCAGTAATTTTAAATAGTAAGAACCTATCTCTAAGATTTTTATGATTGAAAAAGTAAAGGGAAAAGTCTGTTGCTATTCAGTTTTATCAAGTTTTTGCATAAAGCTACTTGAAGAGAATGAAGGATGTTTCCAGTGCCTGGAAATCTTCAGGTGCCGGGGTAACACAGCCTGCCTCGTAAGCATGACGGTTGTGAAGCAGCGGGATTGAATGAGCAGAACCCGGTAAGCTCTGGCTGTCTCGATTGCAGGAGATTGCTGCCTGGTTTGTGGGGCTGAGGGAGACCTCAGATTGCCTTGATCTGCCCCAGAAGCAACCACGATGGACTGCGCAGAGAATTCGGGCCAGCAGTGTCCACCACCTCTCCTCTACCTGCAGGTTTGCTGAGGGATGGCAGGACACCTGGCCACTCTCCTGATGTACCTCGGAGGTGTCTCATGACTCAGCCTCATTCCGAAAGTACTTCAGCATTTTGTTGGCTTGTCCTTACTCTTCAGCAGTATAAAAGGCATTTCCCTCTTTCCTAGATTTCCTGTGGCTGGCAGACCTTTGGTTCATTCTGCAAGCCCAGCTTGAAGTGATTTTATATTCAGCTCTGATTTGGCAGTGTTACTGGCTGGATAAAGCTGCTTGGAATGTTATTTCCAGGACTGTGCTAAATGAATGCTGAAAAATTAATTCATTTACCTGGAATTGGAAATGCTGACTTTCACTGCTCCGTGGTACTTGTAGAGTAAGAATGTTGTATTTAAATGTTAGCAAACATGTTTAAATGCTGTTGTGGGTAACAGGCCTAGTTCAAAGCTACATTTCCTGATGGCGATTGGCAAGGATTTTTTTTTTTCTTTCTGAGAACTGTGCAATCTGTATCAGGCTGTAAAACTCTGCAGTAGCTCTGCAGTGATAGTGAGGGTCAAGACGGTTACCTGGATTCCTGATTGAGGCTGTGCAGTTATAGCTTTGGTGAGACCAGTGTGGGAAGAGAGGATCACTTGGGAAAATAAACTCCCTCCCTTCTTTTTGTAGAGAAGAGGGTATTTCAGACAAGCCAGTCCAATAATACATTTTGATTTATTGAAGTAAAGCGTATTTGTGGTCTTCTCTCTCCTTCTTTTCTTCCTTTTCATTTCATTTCATTTTATTCTGCCTAGTCAACGAGTTAGCTTTATTAAGTGTATCTTCTGGTCTTTGCTGTATAAATGCCTGGCTACCTTTGCATCGTTCTTCCTAAAGGCTCCAAATTTCTTTATTCACAGAATCAAAGTAAGGCTGGGGCTGGCAAGGGCCTCTGGAGATCGTCTGGTCCAACACTCCTGCTCAAGCAGGGCCAGCTGGAGCAGATTGCTCATGGCCGTGTCCAGGCAGGTTTTGAATATCTCTACGGATGGAGAATCCACAACATCTCTGAGCAACCTGTTCCAGGGTTTGATCACCCTCATTAGCAAAGGATTTCCTCATGTTCAGATGGAATCACCTGTTTCCATCTGTGCTTGTTGTGTCTCTTATCCTGTCACCGGGCACTACTGGGAAGAGCCTGGCCCTGCTGTCTTTACACTCTCCCATCAGATATTTATACAAATTAATAAGACCCCCTTGAGCCCTCTCTTCTCCAGGCTAAACTGTCCCAGTGCTCTCTGTGTCTCTTCATATTCCCCGTTGCTCGTGAATGACCCCATCATGGTTTCTTCCTCTCTTGCTTAGCCTGTGCATTTTCTAATATCTGGAGTTCTCGATGGAATACCGGCAGGCCCCCCTGGCTGTGCCGTACAGTGCTGTCATCAGCTCTGGCTCTCAGGTTTCATTGCATTGGAGGCTTTTCAGGATATGTTAGTTATCTATTGATGCCAGCAGCTGAAATCGTGGAGATTTTAGTTAACTGAGTAGTATAGGATCAGACTCTTATTTTGCAGATGATTGACCTAAAAGATATCTTGAAATGGATCCTTTGAGCTCTGAAGTTTATTTTTGTTTCTGTGCAGCTGGTGTACATGTGTTTCTTTAAGACCACATGTTAAACTTCTCATGAAACATTAGAAAATGCACTGTACACATTATATAGCTGCTTAATAAATATCAGTATCTTTTTTGTTGCTTATAAGGATGTATTTATTATTTTACTTAATCTGTCATAATAGACTATCCCATATTTATTTTTTTCTTCCAGTGAAAGGCAGTCAAGTAACCCCAAAATAAGATTCACCGGACTACACTCTCTATTGTTGCAAAGTTTAGAACAAGGAGCTTGTGTGTTGAGGAGTTTGCTTTGCTTTGCTTTCCAGAAGGCTGGAAGTAGTAGTTGAAATCCTGAGTGCACTACAGCTGACAGCAGATTTCTTGGAGGTCAGTGGGACCAAAATTTCTTCCTGCTCCCTGGTCTGTATTACATGCTAATCATCAGTCTTTCCTGAGTGCAGCACACTGCAAAAGCATTTATATTGAAAACTTTGATAGCCTCTATACTACAAGCAGCCATCTAATTGCAGGTCATAAAGACTGAAATCTTAAAAGGAATTTATTGTAGAATTTGGTGAATTTATGATATAAACATTTACTAGCAAAGACTCCTGACACAGACCTAAGCAATGTAGACATAAATACCTGGATATTTAAGAGTGCAACAGTTACTTTTACCATAATTATCTTCAAGTAAGTTTCTGTCTGAAACTACACTATGGTAATATTGTTCTATTCAATTTCTACTGTATGAATAAGGAAATTTTTGTGTGCATTGCAAAAAGTCTGAGCTGAGATTTGCACTATTTTTGAAGCTGCTCATTAACAACTATTGAAAGTCTCTCCTACGAGACTAACCAGTCAATTTTGACATCTCTGAGATAAGGCATCTGAGACACGTAGAGGTCTTATCCAGGCAAAGGTATTTCTTTATGTGCAGAGTGTATAGGTGGGTAATGCTATGCTAAGCACTCCATGATCTTCACCAAGTCACCCTCTGAGCTCTAAAACTGAGCAGACTTAAGTTTCCTAATGTCCTTAAGAGAAGAAATGTGTTGAAAGTTATGATGGTGAATAGCTAGTTCTGTTTTGTATGTAGGATGAACCTCTTCATTTTGCAAGTGCAGTCAGTGTAGTGTCCCCTCCACAAATGCAGTCATTTGGATTACTCCTGTCATAATGCCATTCAGGTACTTTAATTAGCTTATAAATAAAAAAAAAAAAAAAAAAAGGCAGGAAAAAATAGCATCATTTCTCTTCTTTGCCAGACATGATCTGAATGGATGACCAGTCTTGTGCATTAAAGTTTCTTGATGCAAAATCTAACTCAGATCTTGCAGAAGGGCTGTTTTTGGAGAAATCGGGTTTGGGATAAATCACATCAAGACTTGTCTTTCATTAATTAAGCAGCTTGATTGCTGTTGCTCTGATGCGTTACACACCAACTTAATCATCAGTGCTTGAAAGACTCCCCATAGCACTGTTGGCTTTTGCTTCACTGCTTTTTAAGATAACATTTCTGGTGGAGCTCAGGCAATCGCAAATTCCTAAAGCCGCAAGGCCTTCAGACAAAGGACTCTCTCTGTCTTCCCAGTAAATGCCAACCTCTCGCGTAGCTGCTGGAATCAACTTCCAGTCGCCTTGCCAAGGGCCCGAGTTGCCCATTAACCTTGGCTTCTCCAGAGGCCCCTTGTTGGCTTACTGGCTATATACTAGCTATGCTTTTCTTAGTTTGAGAATGTGTGATATCTGCTTTGGTACAGCAGTGTAAATGCACATAAAAATAATGTGAAAAAATATATATATGTGTGTTTATAAAGATATTATTGCATTTCTTCAAATCATAGAAATACTGTATGTGGCATTTCTAATACTTTATAAAATTAGGAAAAAAATTGCAGGAACATTAAATTTAAAAAATGTAAGACTTAAGTGTAATAATAATGTTGCAAGGTTGACATAGTTGTCCTAAAATCATGGGTTATAAACTATTATAAACCTTAAATTCAGAGCTAAGGTCACCCTTCAAAGTAATCTAAATACATAAACATAAGCAGCCTTAACTCCCCTAGGAAATGGTATGAAATGAGATGGGGGGGAAAGTCCTTAAAAATAAGTTTAAACTCAACTGGGATCACAAGTGCTTTAAATGCAATCAAAAACACATCATGGAGTAACACTAGGACTGAGTTACAGTTGTTTGAATGCTTAACTGTGCATGCATTACTTAGTACGTCTGGATTTCTTTTAAGAATAACCTTAACTCTGATTTGTTTCTACTGTCGATCTGTGCTCTTTTGCCAAGTTTGTAATGTGTCTATTAACAAAACATACTAGAATCTCAGAGAGGGAGCGTGGAGCTTTAGTACAAAGTCAGGGTTGGAAGGAAAGTCATTCCAGTTTCTTTTTGTAATTTGTAAGGGAAATATTACAGCTGTGTGGCCATATTTGCAGCAAGCGTTGAGCTCGCAGAAGCTTCTGCCATTTCTTTAAGTCCCAAGGTAGCAATGCGCGTGCCAACTATCTCAGTCAAATGCATGAAAAATGTGTAGGATATGCTAACTGCTTTCCCAGTATTTCACTATTTTTTTTCTTTGGTTGCTTTTAAATTGCATAGACCTTTTTAATCTTTGAAGAATAGATAGAAGAAATCGGCAAGCACGGAGCAGGGTTTGGACAGTGCAAACTGTGCACAAGGCTTTCACAAAGCAGGGGAACATTTTCAGATTTAGCCTGCAGCTTTATTTTACAAAAGAGATTGAATTTCTAGAAAACCTCTTCCATGAGAACTCCACAAAAACTGCCCAGTGCAATCAAATAAAAGATTTTCATTTGGGAAAGAAAGAAAACCCACACAAAACCCCAAACTATTTTATTGGGTGTATTTTACATCCCCAGTGTAAACTGATCTGGTTCTGATCATATTCATGAAATGTGAGGTCTGATTGCAACAGTTCTTGACCCAGACACAAACAAACAGAGCTTCTTGCTTTAATTTAATTTTCTTCTATACTTGGAGCACCACCTTCACCAGGGAATATAACTCCCAGCTTGTTGCAAACATGGAAAAGTGAAACAGCATGACTGCAGAGCCGTCGCCGGCATGGACAGCGCTGAGTGCGCAGCCGCTTTTGGCCTCACAGCCTCCAGTCCACATGAGCCAACACCAGCAGTTAGTTCCTTAGTGTCACTCTCAGGCTTACTGACTGAAAGCGTGTCTAGGGTATCTCTTAAAATAAACCGAAGACTTTTTGAAATCATATTCTTACAGAGATAAAATGAGAAATTCTTGCAGTTGATTGGATACAAGAACTGATCTAATAATTCCCTCATGTAAGAAAGGAAACAAACAGTATCTGAAGAGAGAGAACTATTGTTCTTCCATGTCTGGCAGCATGAATTTATAGTGGAATAAGATAATCGGGACATATTCCTGGTCCTATGCCATGCAGTGGGAGGGTCTTTCTCCTCTTATTTCTATGAGAGCAAACAGTGTCCCCAAGGACAATCCAAGCAGTCATCACATATTTTAGCTGCTCCAGACTTGGCCCTTATGTAATGATTAAAACCAGAAATTGTTGATACCACCATTTTATTCCTTCGCCTGTTTCTCATTTGGTCTTTATGTTTGGTTCCCTAAGTGTGATCCTCAGGCTTCTTTCGAGCATGGGCACTGGCTTATAAAAGCCCAGGCTTTTTTTTTTCCTGAGTTTATATTGCCTTTTATACGTGGTGATTTGAAAAATTTGGCATCTACCGAGAGAGAAGGGACAAATGTCGTTTTCGGCACTGAGCCCTTTTTCTAGTTCCTCAGTCCTTTCTGGACGCAGAGGTCGCAGACCCAGGTGATGAAGGCCCTTTGCAGCCTCTCTCCGGACAAGCTCCTTCGTGCCATACAGCTGCTTCTCCTCCGTACACGTTGTCCTCCTCTGAGATGAGCCTGAAGAGTCTCTTCTGCTGCTGCTTTCTCACAGAGAACAATTTTTTTTAAGTCTTCCATGTTTAAGGCAGTGGTTCCCCAGCAGGGCTTACACACCGTTCGCCACACACAACCCAAACATAGTCGTTCCATAGGAATGGGTGTCATTGATGGTTACTCTAGCTATTGCATAATGTAAAATACCACCCAAGCTTTCCTCTTGGGTGTGGATTATTTTTTTTTTCCAGGAGTGGCTAATCTGTACCTGAGATGCTCTTTGCCAAAGTATCTTTCTCTTCATTTTTTCAGTATTAGGTTTTAGCAGGAAGAACTGTAAATCAAGGAAAGCTTGAGGTCAGGTGGTTCCTGGAGGTCAGTGCTTAAATTTAAGACAAGCTGCAAGCTCTAAATGAAAGCTGCAAGCTCTAAATGAGTACTGTAATCTGTTGTGCTCCCTTTTTCAGTTGGCAGTTTCAGTTATTCTGTAAGGCCCTGTGATATATTCCCTGAGAGACCGCTGTCCTCTATGGCAAACTGAGTGCAACGACAGCTTTCCGTTCCTCGTCATCAGCATCTTAATACCAAACTGACTGACTGCTAGCCTAAGTACGTTATCCTCCATCTGCCATAAGCAAAGGCACTACATTTGATAAATATATGATATCAGAATGTCATATGGGAAGGCAGTCTTGCTTTTAAATCAAAGTTTACCAAAAGTAAGAGAGAAAAGATGCAGGCTTTGTGAGTGATTTCTGGAAACCGCAATTGGGATTTGCTTGTATCTGGGGAACCAAGAAAACAGCAGGTTTCTATCCTTCTGTTGTTTATTCTATGCTATACACTTCCACTAAATAGTGAGCAACGTATTCCTAGCCTGTTGGATCTGAGCGCCTCACGGAGATGAAGCTAAAGTAAACAAGGAGCAAGGCGCATGTCAAGTGTTGGTGCTTTGGTGATCAGGGTTAATCTGCAGTCGGAGTTTTCCATTTCGGGCCATTCCTAGGATGGAAACGAGGTTGTGGAGTTGCACGCTGAGGGTGACGAGATGCGTGGCCGCTCTGCCGCGGGGGCCATGCCGTGTGCCCTTCGGCCTCGCCACGAGCTCCCGCTGCTCCTGGCAGGCAACCGAGCCCTCCAGAGCAGCTCTTGGGAACCCCCATGGGTTCCAAAGCTCCCCACATTAGCTTGCAACCTGTACATTTCCCATCTTTTAGTGTTCTTGAATGTTCTCAACAAACACTTTCTCTAAGGTGATTATCTTAGAAAATGTCCTCAGAGAGATCTAAGGTCTCTTCAGACCTACTTGTCTTCCCCCGCTTTAGAATCCACATTACAGCTATTGAAACATAAGGCAAAGCTGTCATGTCATGACAGAGATACAGAACCGTTTTACCTTGGCATAAAATTTGCCTTTCCTGAGCTGTGCAAGAGGTTTTTACTAGCTTTGGATGGAAGTGGCTCTCCCTTGCTACCAACATTACGTAATGTTGGTAACCTGTGGAATTGGTTAATGCTCGTCAGCTGGACTTGTCTGTATTTGGAAAAGGAGAAGGAAAGGGGGAATTCAATCACTATGCAGACAATCTACAGAAATAAGTAATTTTAACTATTTGTTGCACTAGCAGACAAAAGGAGGGGGAAACTGTTATCTAAACCCCGGGCTCTACTACGTAGATAGAGAAATAAATTGAAAAAAGCTACCAGATTCGTCAGAGTGAACAACATTCTCCTTTCCCCCTGGAACGTATAATGGCACTCAGCAAAAGCTGAGTATCTCCCTGGACTAATTGTTATCACTTAAAACTGACCTTTCCTGCTTCTTTTCTTGTGAAGAACTTCTAATCTACTTTTTTTTCACCCCCTGTTTTGTTGAGAAGGTCATTCATTGTTCAAACTCAAGTTGTCAAGGGAATATCTCCTTTCATATTAATATCAAAAGCATGAAATGATAGGACTATTTCCAATACTCAGAAGAACTTTTAAACCAAAAACCTCCAACTCAGCAGCACATGAGCATTCGTGTTTTATAATGCAGTGTCCTGTAAGCCTCCTTTATTTCTTACCCTGAGATCCTGGCATTGAGTTGTTTAGACAGAGTTGTCCCACTCCGTAATGAGTTCCATCTGCTGACTTGGCACCATCATTCAAGAGGTGTCACTTGGTTCATATCTAGGAATTTCTTATGCCAAGATGCCTTGCAGGAGATCAGGGTATCCTTTCCATCTCTTGGCAATATACTTCTTTTTATTTTAGTAAAACAGATTTGTGATGATTTACATAAATGGAAAGAAAGTACAACTTTGAAGGATCCAAAATCTACTGTGTGAGACTTCTTCTTTTACAGAAGAAGCAAAATATTATGCAATAAACATTGTTTTTCAGTAAGAAATGAGAAACAAATTATACAATTTTTTTCAGATGTGCTGAGCACGAGTTTAACTGTGAGCTGTGTTTTGCAATCTTTAAAGCTTTGGAAAACAGCTGTCTTCCTCAGAACCAGTCACTGCAGATTAATTCTCAACAGTTCTGTGCTAAGAAAATTGTATTTACACGTGCACATTATGTAGCCATGTATTCTTAAAGTAATGGCAAGTGATTAAGACAACATCCTTATCACAGCATTCATGTAGTGGTATAATGCTTTAGAAATTCTTGTACTATTTTCACCCCAACACATGTCCAAAAGGTAAAAAACATTTAAAAATAACGTGCTTTTTTTTATATGATTTGCTTTTTGCTTGCACTGATCTTTTATAGTTAAATGTTGAACTTATTATTTTGTTTTTAAAATATCATTTTTATATATATATAGATAGATAGTTTCTGACTTAATTACAACAAACATTGCCTCTGGCAATGCATAGAATTAACCATAATGACGTAGCTGTGGGCTTATTTTGTAAAAAAGGAAGAAGCAAAGTTTTCTTTTTCCTGTCAGCCAATACAGCATGTGTCAAAGGAAGACCTGCTCAGCTTTTGTGAAAGCTGAGAAGGAAAACTATTCACAGATGTTTTTCCATTACCTCTAACATTTCTTCATAAATAAAGAGGCATTTTAATTTTTTGAGATGGCTCTTGAGATTTATTGGTCACAGAGAAGAATGGGACATCATAGGGAAAGGGGTGGTTATTTATACCATATGAGCACCCACCAGAAAATGAAAACCATGCAGTACAAGGGCTGCGACACTCATTTTGAGAGGCAAAATCTGTTTTTAAGCACAGTGTGATCTCTAAGTACTTCTACAGATTAGTTATAACTGAGAACTTCACAGTAACTTCCGCCCTAAGAAATAATGAGAAATCTTATTGCTATAAAAAAAGGCATTTTTAACAGCAAAAGTACACAAGACAAATTCATCCAAATTCAGGAGGTTTGTAAAAAGTAGCATCAAGTTGCACAACAAACTTGAAGTGGAAGTAGTGTGTGAGTAGTAAAAAATAGTAGGATATCAAAACCAGTATGATAAAGAAGCCTTCTCCTCTTAGTCTTTATAAAACACTCCTGTTGAGCAGTTTGGATGGGAGAAAACCACATTTCTGTTGTCTTCTGTGTACGAGCTATATCAGCTGACTTCCTATCACTTATGTGACCAGTCACCTCGCCCCTGGACTTGATCCCGCATGCGCCGTGTATTTTCACTTGCTCTGAAATAAAGCACACTGTGAGTTGCAGCAAAACCTACGCTAATAATGCAGCAAGCCGGAACTTGGAGGGACGTGGCAGTAGTTACTGCATGGGATTTCTCTCTGCTACAGTGGGGTTTGTAGTAAAGTCAAATACAAGTTTCACCTCTGCATACTAGAAGGAGTGAACTCAGTCCTGCATTTGCATGTTATTAATAGTTTGTTTTTTACAGTCACCAAAGGCCTTGTGAATATATATTATTTTATAGACTTTGGGGTGGTTTTTTTTTGTTGTTGGTTTTTTTTTTTTTTTTTTGGTTTCAGGTTGTAATAAGAGAGTCTGCTAGAAATCTTTACAATATTATCCTATGGATCTGAGGTCAGCGCAGAACCCACTTGTTGATTTAACGTCCCGGCACAATCAGTACACATGGCTGCTCAAAGTAAACAGGCTACTTGGAAATAAGCAGTGGTGCCTCCTCAGGTTAGACATGCAGTGGGTGCTCCGGTGCAGTGGGGAAGGCCCATGTCAGCCCCCCTCAGTGCAGACGTGGCCAGGATGGACAGTGGCTGCTGCTGCCTGTGCGTGACCCATGCGCCTCGGGGTGTGGAAAGAGCAACGCTCCCCCTTGGCAAAAGAAAGGCCACTACTCATTTCAATCAAGTCAGTGTCTAGGAAAAGTCTCTGACTTGCTGCTCTGTCTTTGCTGCTTCCCCTCTGCCCCCATGCAGCTCTTTCTCGGCCATATTTTAGCAAGGACTCCAAATAAGACCGTATTTCTCTGTGCAGGCACAACTGATTATGGGTGCACAATGCTACTTAATTATATTTTTGTAGGAAAAGTGAAACATTCTGCTGTCTTATCAGGTTTCTTATCAGCCCATGTGATTTTATGGGATAGTATTTCGGTGATATTAGCAGCACTGTATATGCAATTGAAAACTCAATGCAGTAAATTACGCTCCAAACACCAGCAGTCTAAAGGTTAATTTGATTGTACAAGTACAATCTCAGAGTTATGTATGAACATATGCTATACATACTTATTAATGAGTAAGGTCAAGCTGGCATGAGTTTTGTTATATTTATATTTCCTGAATATTCTTCAAGAGTTTACATATGATCTTCAGCACAGATAACAGAGAGATCTGTTTTCAGGAAATGCCTGTTTAACCAGAGGAAAATAGTAGGATTCAGCTTGTCAGCTCTAAGTTGAGCTGTTTTGCAGTTAATGGAGGGGCTGATGGGAATCTGAAAGGGCGCCAGTACCTTGTGGTTGGCATCACCCCCTGAGCTCTTTGTGCTTGGAGGAAGCACAAAGGAGGAAACCTGCGACCACGAAAGCATTTGCAGGCTGCAGTGGGATGGGGCATTACGAGGGAGCGCTTCAGTGAGTCTGCCTGCTCGTTTTTATTTCGATGCAGCCTTCTACAGCATGAGAACAGGTTCGTCAGCATCCACCTTTCCAACATCCTGCCTGTGACGGCTCTCTCCTTTATGCCAGAGGAGCTGCCAGCTAAGGCAGGCTGAAGACAAGCTCCTCGGTTGCAATTCTTCTGCGGACATTGGGGCATTTCCCACTTACCCTAGGCAGGGTAACCTTACTGGATTAAAGAATTCAGCCTCACGTTAATTTTGTGCAAAGCTTCAGACTTTATCTTATTTGTTTGACTGTGTTACTACGTTATTGTAGCCTGCAGTATTTAAAGCTAGTTTTAGCATTTGCACAATTCATTCAGTGTTGGTGTTTCATTGTGCACTTAAAATCTGGTGTTGTCATTTAGCATCAATATTGTGACAGCATCCAGATGCCCCCATGGTTAATTTCCATGAGTTAACCCAGATACTCATCAACAGTAGTTGAAGATAAATTACACCTTTTTTCCCTAGGAGTAATAGCTTGGGGAATTAAGGCCACAGAGGTAAAGTGTTGTGCGTGCCCAGAGATGTTACAAGCTGGGGGCCCTGCTCTAGCATTGAATCCAGGTGCAAGACTGGTGCCCAACCGATAAAATTAAACTTGTTCACCAAGTCAGTTCTACTGCTTGGAAATGTTTGCCCTCCCCGTGTTGCTGTAATACTTGAATTGCAAATGCCTTTTGTATAGCTATTCACTGCAGACTTTCTAACATATCCTGAAGAGTTTATCAGAAGTTAATCTGACATTTTCTAGCATGTATGAGGGATATTTTGAATAATTGTAGCCTTCTCCTTCTTGAGAGAAAACAGTTGGCTGGTGATTTAACTCTGAGACCGGCTTCCTGTGTTGCAGGGGGACACTTGCGCTGTTCTCCCTGTACATTGGATAGGTTAGGGGATTGCTAAGGGTGGATCCTAAATGTAGGATGTGGAACCTAAAGCTGACATTTTAACCTGAGCTTTTCCTCAGGTTCTGCAGGTTTTGAGATGTTTACTATTAGTGTGTTTGTGCTTATAATTATGAGAGCTTGCGACATTGCAAAGAGCGGTAACTACTGTTTGAGAAAACCCTTGAAAGAGTAGGAACATATTTATTCTAAAATATCTATTTTATCTCGGTGTTATCTCCTGTGTAGAGTGTGCTAGGATCAGTGATATGAATCTGCTCAGGTGGGTGCAAGAAGCATGAAATGAGGGAAAAAGGGGTCCGCTCCTTGCCCCAAAGCCAATAGTAGGCAGTAGGTGGGACGTGGGGGCAGTCAGCAGTCAGTTGGGGCCCAGTGGTTAATTTAATTCAGGAGAGGAGGCAGCAGCTAGAACGCAAGTGGTTCTGTAACGTATATCTGTTATTGCTGGTTCAACTTAATGTAATTTTGATAATGTCGACTGATCCGCTGTACAGCATCTTTTGGCCGTATGGAGCTAGTCTGGCAGCTCCCCCAATCCAAACGGGTGTCTGGCACTATCCATCATATTATTCATGAGGCTCAGACAGTGTTTATCCTAATAAATATATATGTATGTATGTATACATATATGCTACCCAAAAGTCTATCTTGCAAGCATAGAATGACCCGATTTGTACCATTGTTCCATGTTGACCTTTAGCTGTGTCTCCATGGAGGATTTTGGCCCATGCAGGGCTCATTCCAGTGATATGAAAGATGTAGACATCACAGGGAATAGCATCACTTACTTTTTTTCAGTGCAGCTGCTCCTTCTTTTCTGCGGTCATGTTAAGGGGAGAATAAAATATGCCTGTAGAAAAACACTGTTGAGACTGTCCACTCCCTTGCTCATCTCTGTCAGCAAATAAATCATGGGTTAAGGGAAGAGGAGATTTTCAGTGCTGTTCTCCCAGTTGACAAGTTCGGATCAAGACAAAAAGATTGAGCAATCTTCTGCACAAGTGGAGGACTGCATGTGATTTAAAGGAAGATTATGTATTAGGAAGACTGTTCAAACACTTTAAACTGAAATAAGAGTTGAATTATTCTGCTTTAAAAGTTTTATATTCATCCAAAAATAGCTTCCGAAGCACTGAATATGTATGAAGGGTTTTTTTCAAGGACGTGCTCACTGTGTTCTCCTCATATATGATCCAGAAATGTCCATACTACTAACTGCGCAATATCGTAGTGATTTCCACAACAGCCAACTGCAGTGTTGCAAACAAAGGATTATGTTTTATTGAGGGATCAAGCACAAGAGGAATTTAGATCACAGCAGCAGGAAGTGCCTGTAGAAGTATAAACATGGTCTAATTGCAAAAGGAATATATCAGAGCAAAAGCTAAATACCTGGCTCTCTAAATAAATCTTCACATTTGTCAAGCTCGTTCTAGCATAAAGGCTCCCTTTGGAGGCAGGGTACACAACAGTATCAGTTAATTCCTCGTACGAGGCTAAGGAGCTTATCCTACGCGGTGGCCAAGCTTCCAAACACCAGCCGGCCCAACATCTGCACCCGCGCCGAGGCAGCTGCGCTTGGTGGGCTCGGGAAACCCACGCCTCTTGTGCGGGGCCCTTGGCCGAGGGCAGCAAGCCGGACAAAGGTGGCCGTTCCCCCCGGGAGCGGCACCGCGCTTCCATTCGTTAACAGACAGTGCCTTCTGGTGGCCTAAAGGCTTTCCTGCGGGATGGAAGCCTTACTGCAACTCATGTTTTCCCTTCGTTTCTCCCTTTTTTTCTTTTCTTTCTTTTTTTTTTTTTTTTTTTACCCAGGGCAACAGAAGGAAAAAAAATCCCTAGGAATGCAAAACTTGTTTTTAGATACAGAAATTGGAAATGCAGATGGAGTCATCTAGTTTGTCAGACATCACAACGTTCTGCTAACGCAAGCTCCCTTTTAAAGTTTGTTTCAGTTCTTTGCAAATGAGATGAGCGTAGGGTTGGGCTTTCGCAGTGCTAAGAAACGATTTTCTTTTTGATTTAATTTTGGTCAGGAATAAGATGCAGATTTACTTGGACCCGGATGTAACAACAACTCACCGTTTTTCATCCTCTTTGTGGGAAAGCTCTCTTTCTTTCAAATGAAAACGCACCCAGAGGCATGAGCACCTTCCCCCTCTGCCTCTCCCACTCAAGCAATTCCAGGTGGGATTATCTGCTCTTTTTCACCCAAAGAGCCCCGTAGATGTAAACTGGGATCTTCCAGTTCCCCCAGTAAGGCCATTAAAGTGCATGCAAGCTGCCAGATGTGATAACGAAGCGGCGTGACCGTGGGCGTAGGTGTTTGCCATTGCGGACGCGGCCGTACGGCGCCTGAGGAGCAGCGGGAAGTTCATGTCTGAGGGGAGCAAAGGGATCCTGTCCAAATGTGCAGATATCACTATTTTTTGTGCAACTGCTGCGTTCTTTTTGTAAGCGTGTTAGTAGTAAATACAATAGCTGGATGCTTCCTCTCGAGCAGGTTTTGAACGTCTGCAAGACTAAGCTGCAAATGTGTTTATTGCTGAGATGAGGCTTGCATATGAAATTGGTTCTTGAATTTGCAGCTTCTTTCATACAGCTAGTATCAGTCCAAGTGTGGTGGAGTTCAGTCTAGCGAAGGCCTCTTCCTGTCATAAATAAGATTACTTTCATTTCACTTGTGGAGTGTGTTATTCCTCCGAGTAATGAATTTCCTCTGTGCCTTTGAGCACATAAACATGGTTTTCATTAGGTTTCTATTAAAAAAAAAAAAAAAAGACTGAGTAAAATTAATAAGAAAACTATTAACTCCATAAATGCAGATGTGTTTTTACTGTATAACCTTGTTGGGAGTAGACAGTGTCTGCTCTATAGATTACAAATTTCATAAAATGAAACAAATCTATACAACTGGATTTTGTGTTCCGAGAACAAAAATAGATGGAAAATCTGACTGTTCAAAAACTAGTTTCTTAGAAGGAGGGAAAATAGACTATCAGATTAAATGTAGTCAGACAAATAGCCTCAGGCTTTCTACTTAATATGTAACGTATGTGCTAATAATAGTTTTAAGCCACATATTTAGAATTAGAATTACAGCTAAGAGTTTAAACATTACTTTTATTTTCATATTCCAGATTTGTCTCTGCAGTTGCAGAATGAAGAATAATAACATTTGCAAATATTTCACTGATAGATCCTGTAAGTCATAAAATTTTCATGTACAGTTTGTATTTGTGGCTTGAGATCTCTGTCAAGTGGTGAATCACTACAGCATCAGTGTGGTTTTCTTTTTCTCATAGCTACCAAAGTCCTAACTATAAAAACAGAAATCACCATGCATATGAAGGAAGACATCTTCAGAAACCCTTAAACTGTTGTATCTTCCAGGCTGCCATTCTCATACATGAATGGGAAGGATGCGTGAAAGATACATAAAGCATGCGTGAAGGATATATATTAACAAGACTAGAGCAAAATTCTAACAAAGTTAGATGGCTTTTTGTCATTTGACTCAATATTTTATTCAAGAATAGAGGTCACTTTCTCACTGCCCAGGCCTTCTGCAGTGGATGGAAGTGTCTCTGAATTAGTTGCTAGACTCAAGTGAAAACTGAGCACCAGAAAAAGCTTGGCAACTAATTAACTTTTGAAACTTTACCAGCCTACTGTGTGTAATTTTGAAGGATACTGTAGACTTTTTTAAGCCTTGCTTAAAGGCTTAAAGGCTCCCCAAAAATCAAAATTCTAAAGATTATTTTACCTACTTCCCAATTTCATTCTTTTGGGGCAAATTTAATGTGAGTAAAAGCGAGACATCACAGAATAATTGTCATTCTTGGTGCTGATAAAAAGGCCGAGTCCAGCAAGACATTTGGCTTGAGCACCACAATATATATATATATATATGTATGTTTCGGCACGGAAAACTCTGCCTGTTTTACCTAAAAACCATTTTTAGTGTGGACCTCATAAGCATTATTCCTCATTACAGTGCAGGTACCGCACTGGGCACATGGAGCCTGTCTCTGCTATGGGGGAAAGGTGCTAGTTGAAACCTCAGTAACAGAGGAAGAGCAAACTCAAATACAGGCTCGCATTGCCCTTACCTCTTGGGGAGCAAATTGTCTGGGACCTTTTTTTTTCTTCTTTTCTTATGAAGACAGAAAACCTTGCACATTAAAAATCCTCTAATATTGTTTAATATTTGCTGGGTAGCGTAGGGTTCCCTCACCAAGCCCCCATAGGCTGTAAATCACGGCCGCTATGTCACTGTTTTGATTGGAAGCAAGAGTTGTGCCATGGCAAAGCTCTGGGGACAGCAAACCTCTGCAGCTGCAGAAAGCTGGAACTATTTGCTATTATTATTAAAGGAATCCGAGGACTATTTTTTTGTCCAAAGATATAGTGAAATTCATAAGGTGCACGTAGATTTAGTATGAAGATTTTATTACAGTATTTTAAGCATGGCTGGTAACAATACTGAAATATCCTAATTGTCAAAGCATCAAACATAAAATCATAGCTCATCTCTTGCCTCTTTTCTTGTCTGTCTTAGGAAAAATTACATGCAAATAATTATAAATTGTTTATAAATGTAAAATATCAGTCAAGCATTTGGAGCTTTGGTAAAATGCCTTCCTGATGAAAGGATTTTCCTTCTAGAAACATCCTGGAAATTTTTGCCATAATTTTATTTTTGTGAAGGTGCTTATAGTATTTTTAGTGCTTTGACTTCTGAAATACAGCCAGTATAAATGGAGCCGAAGGATAGAAATGTTAACTTTCTCCAGAAGTGCCATGTGAGTAATTGAATTAATTTCTGTATTATTTATCAAGAGAGGCCTAGAGCTAGGTGATAACTTTCCATAAGAATGTTTTCTTAAAGATGTTCTAAATGCTTCCTCATGATTGAATGGAAGGACTGTGTATAGGAAATTCTTTTTTGACATATGTAAATCCTCTATCTGAATACATGGGTTTCTTGCAGGATTGATTGTAATATTATTCCCAGATGTCCTAATCATATGTTAACTCTTGATTAATTAAAGTAATAGTGCAGTCAAGCTGGGATTTTTCTAACAGTAAATCTGGCACCGTGGTACACCCAGTAAAAGAGGGGGGAAGAGAGGGAATTTGAAAGATAGTGTGCGTATTGACATGTAGCTTACATTAGCACATAGAGCAGTTATGAATCAACATGAAATATGGACGTGGAAAAACTAATTCCTGTTGGGCTAAAAGATGGCCCGATCATATACAGACATCTGATATCATTCTTTATATTTACTGCAAGAGCATCTTTTACGGTAGTGTATCTCAGATTCGTGGCGATGTTTAATAGAGTTCCTCTGCCCCGTGAACATGTGGATCTCTTGGCAGCTGCTTTGCCTTTTTCCCTACAGCTTCCCCTATATTCTTCGTTGCACCACTTCACCTTTACGGCCAAACTGCACTATTTCTGTTAAACTAGCTAAAATAAAAAGGGTTGTTTGGAAAGGTCTTTGTTCCTTGATTTCATGCGTTCTCTCCACCTTTGGAGAGTAATGGGTAGACACTGGAGCAGGCCAGCACAGAAATAACCTTCGTTGTTGCAGTCTCTCCCCCCATGGACTCTTGCCCAGCAGAAGTGGAAGTGCTGGTTTCTGTGGAGCTGATGCTTCTTGCAGGAATTCACATACCCCCATATCTAAATCCAAATTTGTTTTAAACCTGCGGGAGAAAGAAGTACTCTAGTAACTAAGCTGGAGAAGGGCTCGAGGGATAGAGCCGCCCCTCCTGCTGGTGTGTTGTGGCGTCCCCTGTTCTCTGGCAAAATGTGCCCAGTGTGCAGAGATCACCCTCACACGCGCCGTCTCCGGGCCTTTCCTTCACTGAGGAGATTTGGGAGCAACGTAGCAACCCCATCTGAGCTTTCTGAAGTACCACCGAGAGCTGCAGCCTGGCGGAACTTGCTGCTTCTGTTTGAACGTTCAAGGGCTGATCCAAATGCATCAGACAAGTGACTCTGCACATATTTTTATCTACCGCCTTCGCAGCAACTAGTAGAGAGACTGATGATCTGAAATCCGCTCAGATGACTCCCGTTTGGGTGGATTTCAACCAGAAAAAAAAAGGCTTCCGCACCCTTGCTGAGAAGTGAATTGTGAATTGCAATTACTTAAACAGTTGATTTTGCAGTGTAAGAAAGTGAATGTTGAGGGGAAAAATATTCCAGGTTCAGCTATTTGGATATCCTTGTGTAGCCTTAGCATTCTCTGTGTAAATAGCTATTTTCTTGCCCAGTCATTTTTAAAGCCTGGATCGCTTTTAGTTTTTTCTTTTCATTCCACTCAATTCCAACGTATCACAGTGCAATTTTACAAAGAATCCATTTGGATGTGCCAGTGGCATTCCCAAAACACCCCAACCTCCCATTTCACTGGGTTACTTTGTGGAAAGTTATCAAATGCTATAGCAATGCAACATGTTAGTAAAGCCTGCATGTTATTTTGCTATGAAGTTATTTTAAAGATTTGGACATTGTTCATTTGGTCTTCATTCTCATATAGCAGCCACAGTACTAGGTCATGAGTAAAATTCCTCAATAAAATACTAGGGGTTCATGTTAGCACTGACTATTTCAAAGCCTTATAAGCCAGCCTAAGAATGCCTAATCAGAGAGGGCTGTTGAAAACGATGCGCTGTAGTAGCTACTAGAGCCACTTCTTAATTCAAGTGGACCATCCTTTAATGTTCTGTGCGAGTTTTATATCAAATTTGTTTGTTCATTTAATCACCTGTTCTTTCATGGGAGAGTAAAATAATGTGCCACTTTCTAGTAGCCCGTTTTCCTCTTTTGCAATGCCCAGCCTTTGAGGAGTTATGTGTCACATAGCACGGCTGACATTCACCTGCATACGAGCTTTGCTAAACCAAAGAGCTGCTCTCACCTGGCTTACACGGGCAGTGAACATGCCTCATGCTAGGCACACGGAGATCGCTTAAATGTATGGCAAGTAGTAATGCTCGGCAGCTCGTTCTGCTCTCCAAGCAGAGTTGTCATTTCCCCCTGCTTTCACACAGCTGACTTCAGCGCCAGCGTTCTCCACATGCAAGGGCTTTATTTACAGGACAGGGTTTGGCCAGCACCCTGGCTTAGACTTCCAAGTCAGATTGGTCGTCCCTTCTGGTTGTTTCAGCCTCTACCGAATGACATGTGTAAGGCTCAGCCATGGCCTCGGGCATGGAGGTCCCTTCTGTGGCTGCCAACCAAACGTCTAACTATGGCTTCTCCTTACAGAAGAGTGTAACTTCCAGAGCCTGCAATTAAAGGGGAAGTAATTGCCATTTGGAAGTGTGAGAAGATGCCCAAAAATCAATTGAAACTATTCTGGACTTGTTAAACTGTGTATCTACCTAAATAAACAGGATCCTTCTTATTTACTGTGTTCCATTGAGAAAACCCTTGAAAATCTAGGCAAGTTTGCCTTTTTGTGGTTTTTGATTATAGGTGCATTAGTTCTCATGTGTTAGAAACTATCTTCCTTTATGGTTTTCCTTTTAGCTTTTCTTTAAACCTGTGTCATTTCCTTGACTTTTTTTTCCCCTCATTCCCAAAGGAATTAGTAACAACCTCCCTTTGAGAAAAAAAAACATGGCAGGGGAAGAAAGGTACTTTTGATGATTAAGAGCCTTCTGTTCAAGCAGTTCCTGCCTACACTATGGAATCCATAGATATTGGAGATATAAAGGAGAGGGTTAGAAGATAGCAGAGACCCCTCAGGCATGATATGTAATCAAAGAAGTATTGTTTGGGAATGGCTTAAGGGGAGACAGAGTGGCTAACATTTTGGCCCTGATCCAGCTACCGCTGGATCTGATGGCAAAGTTCCCACTGCCTTCAGGAGACCTTTTGTCCGCTGAGGACAGCCCAGGCAAACTGATGTGAAGGATGACAACCATACAAATTGGGAAGGACGGTGGCCTCACAGATTCCTTATTTCCTGGCTGGCTTTGCTGTGATAAGGCTGGGTCAATGTGCTCGTCAGGGAGAGGCGTTTGGGCTCCAGCTCCCGGGGAGTGCCCAGGTCGGCGATGTTTCAACGTCACCTGCGGCTCAGGCACTGCAGACTCAGTGCTGGGCTCTACCTTCTGGTTTGGATTAGGCTGCCATGAGAGGTGCCTTGTCCCTGCTGAGCTCCGGCAGCAGCGATGGGCAGCCCTTGGAGCGGGAGGGTGGCAGCTTTGTACAGGTGCCTTAACCTAGATTAGAACCCACCGCCGGAGGAACTGGCCAGATCCACAGAGAGAAAAGTACAACTTCAGGAGAGGATGAAAAGAAAAATAATATACAAGGTACAGGCAAAAAATGGGTCAAGACAAACAGGAGAAAAGAGAGATTTGGCCACTGCGCTGGGAACTGCAAAGGGGGCCACATCTGTTGTGGCAATATCCCGGGGAGTGAGCAGGTCCGAGAGTCACAGAGGAGCGCTCGCAGTGCAGCGACTGGGGAGGCGTTTGGTGGAAAAGCCGCAGTGTAAACTAGCCACACTTTCCCTCGCTTTCGTATGGTTCACATTTACTGGGTGGAATTGAATGGCTGCAGACTGGCCACTCTCTGCAGAGAGAGATCGTCTTTCTTTCAGGAAAAGGCCCGGGGCGGGCTGTGTTTTGACCGGGACCTACGAGAAGGACGTTGGCCGTGAGCCGTGGGCTCTGCAGGACCCGCAGCGCGGCTGCGCTTCGGCACGAGAGCGCGTGGAGGGCGGCGCGGACGCGGTAACGCTCCTGCTGCGTCAGTCCTCGCCGAGCGGACAACTCTGGGGCTCCGACATCCAGTCCATACCGAGCACCGCCCGGGCTGGCAACGGGAAGGAGAAATGGCCTGCGTGTGGGAAGAAGGCATGTGAGGATACATTTCTTTTAAGGAAGCCTCTCAGCATGAAAATCAGTATTATTTTCTCTTTGCCCTCCTCAGGTCCTAGCTGTTGGGAGGACTTAGCCTGGTGTCCTCGGTGTTCATGCAGGAAGAGTCAGATTTCTTCGCAGTTCCTGCCTCGTTCATCACTGTCCCACTTGCCCTATTGCCAGCTCAGACAACTTCTTTAGTCTTCTTCTTTAAACTCCAGCTGCTTGATTAGGGCTATTACACGAGAATCTCGTCTGTCAGAAAAATGTAAGTTCCCATCCCTTGTGGACTCAGAGGAGAGGTTGAAAACATGGCCAAAATGTCCCATGGCCACAGGGACGATGAAAAGAAACCTCATTTAAAATTGTTCATCCTGTCGGCAATGCTAAACCAGCCTCATGGATTTTTGAAGCCTTTTTCATAATTTGTGAATGTTTGGGACTAGTAAAATTGTGCAGGCTGTACTCCATGCCAGCAGAGGCCAAGCCAAGTCTTGGTATTATTTCATTATTTACAGAGAGTTTGGAAGAACAAATAGTTAAGTGAAAAATCCTTAGCTGTAATCAATGACTGCCTGTTTCAGGAGTAAAAAGGAAAGCTGAGAAAAGCCATATCCTTTGTATCTCAGGCAGAAGTCCTTTCTCCAACCTTATTTCCCATTGTGCTAAATAATATAGTAATTTTTGCATCCCTCATTATTCAGAACAGTAAGATTTGGTACATGTTTTTTTCCTGGTCCATTCTGGACAAAGCTTCTCTTTAACTGAGCATTTCTGACAAGTCCACTACTTTGTTTTTAATTATTATTATTTTTTTCCACACAGTTTTTCTTCATAGGGTGTTAAAACATGAGTAATAATCAAAGAAAGTCCTCCCTTCATTTCACTGTATTTAAACCTGAGCAGTTCCTATCCACATTGCTGCCTTTCTAAGGTGTAATGCTGTATACCAGAAGAGAGAACTAGTGAGCAGGTAGCTAGGTCAACACACTGGAGAAAAACCAATATGACTTTCGTTAAATTAACTGTCACATAAATGCTCAGCAATTAGAGTGATGAAGGAGCCAGCAAGCAAGTGCCTGTAGGTGATCCTGTCGGTGCAATCTACTTGCCTTTCACCAGCATCCATCACCTGAGGGATTTTGAAGAAAATAAACATTAACAGGTCGGAGTGGAAAATTCACTCAGAACTGACTGGTTAGAAAGCAGGAAATAAAATAAACATAAGCAGGGTACCAAAAATTGTCATAGTCATTGAGGCATTAGCACACCTCAATCTCTGCAGCCGTGTTCAAGGGCGATACTGCTGATTGCCTTTGCCACTTCTCTCCATTTGGACTGCAGAGACAAGGATTTATACAGAGCAGCTACTCTATTACTGTCCCAGAGGTGAATGAAACTTGAGTGAGGAAGATAATATTAGGAAATTGCACCACTGCTCTCAGATTTCTTTGGCTGTATTTTGACAGCTGAATGGACTTGAGTTATCTGTGCTCCAAGTGGACTTCTCCCAGCATAGCTGAGCTTACTTGAGAATGGCCATGCTGCAAAACTATACGGGAATTGCACAAATGAGTTGGATGATTGGCAGCATGATTTTAGAACAGCACAGAGAGATTAACTAAGACAAACTAAATATTTTGCCTCTTCATTTAACTTGGGGCAAGGCACACACATTAAAAGCACCATCATTACTGAAATTAGTATTTTTCCTTATGTATGGAAATATAGTTAGAGATGAAATTTTAGTTTTGGCTCAAATTAGTTCTACATTGAATGTAATTCTTTATTATTGCCATGCATTTGCACTGAAAATCGCTTCATTTTGCCAGCATCTTAACACAAGATTGAGTCTATTTTTTTAACGAGCTGTGAAAATTTTACCCATCACTATGCCCACTTTTTTTTTTTTTTTTTTTTTTCAAAAAATCACCCTTCAAAGCATTTTAGAGCCAAGTATGCTTTTGAAAATCTTATTTCAACCCACTAAAGGATGTCCAGGCGGCTTTGGGAGAAATGGCTGTGGGACTTGATTTTTTGCCTCCGATTCATTCCACTGAAGCACTATGCTCAGTGTTGCTTTTGGAAAGAAAAATCACATCCCACATTCTCTGTTCACTTGTGTCTCATTTTGCTGTAGGCAGGGAATGGCAAGTTGTATCTGGCAGACAAAACGATTCTGGAAAACTAGTGGTTTACTTGAGGGTGGCACTAAAAAGGCCTTCTTTAACTGGTCCCCGGGTGCAGTGGAGGTCGAAGCGCCTCTTGTTTTAAAGCATTGCAAGGCCACCAGGAGCACATATTTGACAAACAGCAATGGAAACATAAAGCCATGAACTCAGTGGAAGTTCAGTTTGATATTTTTAATGATTTTCATGTTGTTGTGTAGTTGCTTAAAAAAACAAGTCTGATTAAGCCTTGAATTTTCCAAATGAGCCTTTGAGGAGGCTCATCTTTATCTTTGTGTTTGCTAACATTGGCAAAGTTTCTGATGTCTAGAAAAAGGCATTTCTTGCTGGGGAGAAGTCCCAACTGCAGACAGCCTAATTTGTTCCTGGCACATCCTAGGTTTTGCATTGCTGTAGGGGGTCAGAAATGTAATAAATCATGAGTCTCTTTGCTGAGCTGGCCTCAATTAGCCTGTCTTCTTTTCTCCCTTATCCAGTTGTCTTTTGGGAAATGTAGAATCTCCCTGAGTAGCGCAGAACTGATACAGCGCAACATTTTCAGTGCTTTCTGAGTGAGGATGGAAATGGGGCTTGGTAGGAAATTCTAGCAGAAGCCTTTTCTCTCCTCACCACTACTTGCTGGTACAGGCAGAAATTGCACTCCCCTTGCTTGCATTTAAAATCATAGAATCATAGAATGCTTAAGGTTGGAAGGGACCTCTAGAGATCATCTAGTCCAACCTGCTGCAAGAAATGGTTCATTCCCAGCCATGGCTGGAGCTTTATGTCCCCTTCATGGTATCAGAAATCCCTTCTTGGTGCGGCTACCTCCCTACCAGACTCTGGTGGAAATAAGTTGCAGAAATGTAAATTCCAGGTATCTAAGGCAGATCATTCTGTCCTCATTCTACCACCAGCCTGAATGCAGGCTCCTGCCCGCACTTTCTTTTCAGACAAAGCCACTGCTTGAAATATCCTGTGATATTCATTAAACCAGGGGATTATCTGTCTCCCCTCCCCGGGAGGGCTGAGGAGCTGCATAGAGGCTGTGCTGAGCACACAGTGGGAGGGCTGCTGATAATTAATTACAAGGTCTTGGGCAGGTCTCTTAATTGCCACCTGCCTCAGTTTACCTGCCTCACATGTGAAAAATAATAATAGCCTCAGGCCTCTGTGGTAGGAAGTGGGCTGTTTGAAGCTTCCTGGTGCTCTGGGATCCCGAAGCTGCTGCTAAGTGTTCAAGGTACTGTTATGTGCAAGTTGCGGTCATATGTTTTTTTAAAAAACATGTGGCTTTGCCACATCAAAAGGTATTTTGACAAACACAGAATAAGATATATGCCTACCTAATCTAAAAGCTAGCTCTAAGCTTTCTAGCTGCATCTAGGTGGTAGAACACAGTTAAACAAGAAAGCTGCTGAAAGAATAGTTGAAACAGCAAAGGATTTAACTTGTCTTTGTTCCCAGAAGCAGTTGAACTATTTCTGCTCCACCATTCTAAAAACACGCGCTTGTTGAGTAGAAAGATGTTCTTTTGGCAGAATTATGAGAGGCTGAAGAAGGACCTGTGGAATGCAAAGAGCAACCTTTAACTGGAGCTGTCACCGGCTGTGCCAGCCTAAGGAAATGCAGCATTTCCTTCATGGGAAGGTTCCTTGCATGCTAAAGCTCTGCTCCAGACTCTCCAGTCTTCAGAAGTACAGATACATGGACTCACACAAGGACCTGGGGTGGAAAACACAATTGTGTATGTGGTGAGGTACACCAAAAGAGTCTTAAACCAGTCAGCAGATAGAGGATATGTCTTTGCTAATTTTCCTGCTTTGTGGGTTGGGGTCTTAGTCTGTCCAGGGATTTTAATGAACAAGCTGTACTTGTGGAGGTATTAGTGCAAATACCATTTAAATAAAATATTTTGCTACTATTATGTTTCTCGTGGAGAAAGTCCACAAAACGCTAGTATTATTATGTTGTCACTAATGGCATAGCCATTAGTTATCTTAAGCCATTAGTATATGATAATATTAAGAAATACTAGCTTTAATAACGTTCATTAAAATGTCTTTGTATCTGGCAATAATTCAGTTTCTCAGTGTTATCTATCTGTGTGTATATATACTAAGATATTAGAATAGTGAGAAAATGAAGTTCAGAAACCATGATATGAAACCTATTTGAGGGGTGTGTGTGTTCATGTATGTACACACCTACACATGTGTGTGTGTATACACACATATATATAAAAAGTAAAGGCAAGCAGCAATGTTGTTTCTGTGTGTATACTGAAAATATATGACCAAAGGGTTGGAAAGAATCCTTTATTTATCCGGAATTATAATTGTTATAACTGTTTTCCACTCAATGAGATGATTTAGATCAGCAGTTGGAAAAGCCCTGAATATTCTGTACCATGCAAAAATGACCTCCTGTGACAATTAAGGTTCAGCATGAGGATAAATTTAGAAGAGTATCTCGGGGCAGAGACAATAGGACAGTGGTTAGAGAATTGGGATTTGAGAGAAAAAGGACCATCAGACAGAATGACATCAGGGAAGCTGTAAAATGTAATTGGTAGAAACATTGTCTAGTTGTACAGCTAAGCGTAAGCAGATGGGAAGAGTGAATTTAGAATATTTGGCTCATCAATTTTAATATAATAGAAAAATCCTGTTATAAATGGTATTAGGGTTTTGTTTGTTTGGACTATCTTAGGTATTGCCATTTATTTTGCTTCTTTACTGAGAGCTTTGGAAGCATTCAGTAACAGGCAAGCAGATAAAGAAAAATATGCAGCATTCTGTACACTTGAACTAACCATAGAGGAAAATAGGAAGGAGCTTAGGCAGGAAAATGGACAGAAGGGAAAAAAATACATATTTATTTATTGAACAACATAGCTGCTAAATTTGTATTTCCTGAGGATTTGTGCCTCTGGTCCCCTAAAGTCTTCTACTGCAGTAATACCAACTGCTCCCTGCCTGTGGTGTATAACCTCTGGTCCCAGCAGGTTCTTGGTTTCACCCACATTTCCCCAAACCCAGTGGCTCCATGGGCTCCCCTAGTCTTCTGGTGTTCACATTTAGTGAAATGATGGGAAGCAGTCTCATATTATCTAAGAGGTATTTTTACTGAGTTCGAAGCTGTGAATTCTGATTGGGGCCAATGCAATATGGGGGAGGAAAGCAGATTCCGTCAAAAAATGCACCCATCCAGCATAGCAAAACTTGCGTCAAAATTAATGGTTTCATTTCACTTCTCATTTATTTAGACATCTTGGCAGACGCAACACAATCTTTCAGATTGTCTCTGGTTAGTTCAGCACATCTCTGTCTTAAATCCTCTCCTGGAGCGCAGTCCTCTCCTGCCTGCAAAAGCGCTGTGAAGGAGAACTAATCAAGGGCGAGCTCCCCCGCGGCTGTGACCTCTGTCAACAAGCTGTTTATGGATCCCAGAAAGGATTTAAATGGATACCAGCTCTTCCTCTGCTGTGAGAAGCTGTCGACATGGTTGCAGTCGCTTTAAAAAAAAAAAATCGCTATATCTTATAAGAGAGTTAACTGAATAATTGCTGTATTTATGGGCCCTTCAGATCATCACCTAGCTGTTCTTTATACTGTTTCTTTTTCTACCAAGTTTAAAAAAAAAAAAAAAAAAAGGAATAGAAAAGGTGGAGGAAGATTTTGCAGGTTTTTCCTGCTGCTTTCCGAACTCTCTGTCGGGGAACGGCAGAGGTCACTGTGCCCTTTATGAAGAGAGCACTGAAGGCATGGAAGGCACCAAGGATTCTCTAGCCCTTGGTTCACCAGTGACCTTTCTTCCCCTAAGAAGGATCTGCTAATTGGATCAGCCTTCCTAGAGCAAAATAGTAGGGGGGTTATGGCCCACACTGAGTCCAAAATTCTGCATTTATTAAATATCCTGAGGCTTGCTGTATGTGCTGCTTGCTAGAGGGCCACAGTTTGGGGCCTGGCAAGCTTGGTGACATGCGCTGAGATGTTGGCCAGTGTGTCTTGGTACGCGTATGACCATCTTATAGCTGCTTTCATATGATCCTCGTTAGACTCGAGGACACATTCATACAGAAGAGAGGGAAAAATAGGAAATAAATAGCATTTGTGGTAAGCATTTTTTCCCTGTCAAACAGCTCCTGCCCATTCTTCAGTGTGGCTTGAGCTGGGTTGCTGTGCACGTTTTAAGATTGTGGCTTTTGCTGTTGTTGGAAGTTTATCTGTAGAAGTACTTCTATTAAATCTAACTTCATTCTGACAACCAGCACTAAAATGTATCTGCCTTGAAGGAAAAAGTAGCCGCAGGCAGTTTCTTAGCCGTCCTGCTGCCGCATTCCTGCCTAGCAGGAGTGGAGAGGGAACTGGCCAGGAGAGAGCAGCAGAGGAGTGCGGGAGCGCTCGCCTGCTCTCAAGCAAATTGGTTATAACAGAACTTAAAAGTGTCTTTCGTTTCCATTGGTGACAAGACAGCAGCTCTTCAAACTCCATTTGGTATCCTCAAGCAGTTGCTTTCCTTCCGTAAACACATTATAAATGGAATTCAGAGTTGTTTAGTGGCTGAAACTCAAGGATGTTGTTATTTATGTTGACATCTTGATTTTATTTATTGTGATAAGAGGGCCATTCATTGTGGGGGACTGCAGAAAAAAAATGTGTTTGCAGCTTTTGTTTCGGTTCAGGACAATCTGATATATGAGACACGTGTACTCGGCGGTCTCTTCAGAGCTAGTCAGCCAGTTGTGAACTCGGGCATCTGCCTCCAGATGTGTGTCCTGGGCTTTGTGCGTTGCGCCGGGAGGGGTTGCACTGAGCCACAGTTTGGTTTAGAGGGAGCCAAAGGAGGTACCATGAAAGGAGATGGGCTCTTCCCTCTTAACAGCCCTGCCTGCTCGTGGCAGGGTCCCCACTGAGATCTGCCCTCCTCTGCCTCGCAGCCAGAGGAAGCGCTTGCAGGTTGGTTGTGGTGTTTGTAGGCAGAGGAAGGAGAGGGAAATCCTCCAGACGGGAGGCAGTCCCTCCCTCTTCTCTCCAAAAGCACAGAACTAAAAGGCGCAAGGCCAGTCCTGCGGTAGGAGAGAGAATCTGGTGAGCTGGTCTTGCCACACAGAGGACGTACTGGACCTCACTGAGGAGAAGTGGGTGGCTCCGCCAGGACATCCATACCTTAGCTTTTCCCTAGTCTTCTGAGATTGATTTGCACCTTGATTTAATTCCTTGGATTATGGAAGCTTTATATTTGCACGGTCCAGAAAGATGCAGCTAGCTCCTTAATGCCCTGGTTTAGGGAGTGTATATGAAAAGACCAGATTATTGTTTATGGTCATACAGATTACGTGGGTTGCAAAGTGCTGTCCATGCAGTTGCTCAGTACAGGTAGGAGAGAAACCTGTGCTCCTGAAATCCCTCCCAACACCTGTGTGACACCATGCAGAACACAGTATGATCAGGGCTTGTTCTGTGGCCTTGGACACGGGCAGCTGCTCTAGCGTCAACCCATTAATGGAGCTTGACTGGAACTCTCATGTTCACTGCTTGAATGGAAAGAAACAGCAAGCAAAAGAAACTGACTTCTTTTTTTTTTTTTTTTTTTTTTTTTTTTTTTTTTCAGGAGAGGATCTCTCTAAAAAGAAGGAAAAAAGGATTGGGTTAAAAGATGACCTTTGTGACATTAGTGATTCCTTGAGCAAAAGCGCACTTTGCTTTGTGTGTGCTTATGGCAAAAAAGTGGCCTAGACCCACTCATATATTTTTCCCTTTCTTTTTCCTTTTCAGAGCCTTTCTTTCAGTATTTCCTCTTGTTCTTGTCCTAAGTCATAATAGTTCTGAAATGTGTACTTGCACCCCATTATCTTTTATGATATTTCCTAGCTGTCATTTGTTATTTTCAGACCATTTCAAATAGCAGGAGGTTTCATTGCAGTTTTGCCTGACTTTGCTTGCAGCCTACTAATGTTACTTTTTAAATCACATAAATCTCTATGTATATCATAGCAGTTTTTGTCTGAGTAAGTAACTTTCTGTTTCCCCTCTGTTTATTCTCTGTCAGACCTGGTGCTGAGGATCCAGTGTCTGTGTTTTGTGAATTTGAGGGGAATTTTACTTTGGACTAGCTCTACCCTGGTGCTGTGATGCAAATGCTCATTAGTCGTTGGAGGAAGTCTTTTCGTTTGCTTTGGTTGGAAAGGAATTCTGTTTCTGTGCTCCAAGGTTACAAGTTTGATACAAATCAAACCATAGTAAAAGTGGGAACTAGGGGAAGGTTATCTCCAAAACTCCTGTTCCATACTAAAATCTGATGTATATTTCTAGTGGGACTTAAGTGACTACAACATAAAGGTACTTTTAAAAATGAGACAGAATTACTTAACAGCTTCTCCAGGCACTTTTTTTTTTTTTAAAGAACACACATATAAATTGTCTATAAGCATGGCTGCAGGGGTAACCGGAGTCTGTTCTGTCTCAGCTAGTCGTTAGTATGATTTTTTTTTTTTTTTTTAAAACAGTCGTCAGATCTGTATTTTGTTAGAAGTTCTTAGAACTGGAATCTGAGTAGCACAGTAATTTTTTGGAATAGAATGTGTTTTGCATCAAATACTTATTTTCTAAGCTTATGCAGCTGGTAGATACCTGTCTTTAAAATAATATTGTGTGCAAGAAGGTAAATGCCGAAAGCTGTATCTTCACTTTATTTCTAAAATGTTCAGGGTCAATTGTTGGGAATCAACAATTAGATCCCAAAAGCTCCTCCCAGGTGGATTTATAAGCATAAAGAAGTTTGCATAGTGCTGACCTCTTTTCAGACTGCATAGATTTACCTCTGGATATAGTGCTTGAGTAAACTTGACCTGGGGTTCAGAAAGGGAGCTGTCCTGCAGCAGCTGAGCACAGTTTGCCAAATTAAGTTTTTGATTTGAGAAAGCTATTCAGTTTGTTAAAAGCACAAATGCTGAAATGCTACCAGCTATGAGATAATCGTCTGCATTCACTGTGGTCTGCAAGGGGCCCTCGCCACCTTTCTGCAAGGCATCTCTTCTAGCACAGACTTTTCTAAATTACCAAGCACACCATTCTTGGCTCTTTTTATTTTCTTTCCATTTAATTGGCTAACCTCCCATTTGCAAAACCTCTTTGTAAGTAACAAATAGAATTTTACGAGACTCACTCTGTTACCCAAAGGAGGACTCCTGGATACCTTTTAAAAGCCTGCTGCTCATTTGTAAATTCCCCTGTTTTCCCTAAGGCCATGCATTGGGACATCAGAGGCCCGAAAACAGCATTAAGGCCGGGAATGGTTGTATACAATGGTATGATCCTTTTCAGTCTAATGAATGTGTAAGAGGGATCTTTTCAAGTAATTTTTAGAACTGTGGGTTGTATTTCTGTTTCTTTGAAGCAGTTTATTCACACTGACTTCTACTAAAATTTGCACTTCTGTCCTTAGGGTGGGGAGTCTCCTCCCTGTCTGTCAGAGCATTAGGTTTACCTCCTTTGATTTGAAAGATATTGCAGTATCAAATTACCACAGGGATTTCCCTGAAGAAAGCAGAGAAAGGGGCTTGGGGAAAGCATGGGCTGCCTGTGTTAAAACAGTTACCAAACAGCCTTTACTTACATTTTGCAAAGAGCTGTTTGATTGCAGCATACAAATCCTCCTTTCTTGCTTGGGGCTGCTGAGTTCCATTAAAAGATGATAAAAATGGGTTCAGTGTTTTCCTAATGTCATTCAATAGCTGAGCAGTTCCTGACGGGCTGAGATGCCGTCTTGGGGGTGGAGATGTAAAGAATATCCTGTTGGGAGCAGCTCAAACAATGAGGGAAGTGTGAGCATCCCTGTTGAGCATGGGAATTAGGTGACATTTTAGTTTTCAGGCCCTGTTTCCAGGTCGTTTACGATATCTTATGTGCATGACTGAGAACTGAAATCATACCTTAATGCAGTGATCGTACGTACCTTAGGGCTGTATGGAAAACTATGTTACCACTGTAATTCTTTGGCCTTCATTTCCTCTCTCTTGGTTTCATTGTAATAGATAATGGTTACATTATAATAGTTAGCCAAAGCAGAAATGATTCACCCATCATTTTGTAATCCCTTTATGAAAAAAGAAGGGTCTTAAGTGACAAGAATGTTGCTTTTAAAGACAGCAAGAAACCTTCAAAGCTTATTATAACAATGAAATGTATATATTATCATTCTTGAAAGATCCGGAGAGATGCTGCCCTGGTGTACTCTTCAGAAGAATTTGACTCCCTCCCTTTTTTAGTGAGTGTCTATTGAGTGCATGGTCCATTAGTTAAATAAATCTGACTAGACACTGTGGCCGTGCTGCAGCCCTTGCCACAAAGAGGCTTAACCAGCAAATCTGAATGTGCTGCTGGGTGATCGTATTTGGAATTTTCTCAGCATTCAGGTTCCCCATCCGTATAGCAGGTTGGCATGTGTATTATTCTTTTATTAAAAAGAAAAAAGAAAAAGCTAAATTTAGTGGTTAGGAATGGAAAGAAGTAATCAGTCTGGACACCAATCTTCCTAACATCTAAGATAACATATTTTTTGGTAGCCCAGAATACACTGTGCATAAAATGTAATTCCAGCATCTCTGATTTGTATTAGCACCATTATAATGGGATTTTGTGTTGCTCCCAGTGAGCAAGGAACAAAATTCATTTTCAATGAAAGTGGAGTGCAGCCAGCCCTATTCAGTTTTATTTTCAGTAATTCTGATGTTTGTGTTGAAAATCCTATTGTAGGAAATATGTGGTGTTTTCAGTTGGATTCGTGAAGTAAATTTGGTGGCTGTGGAAGCTACCAGAAAGTTGGGTCTGGCCCAACTCTTGGCACAGCCCCACATTGACGGCTACGGAAATGATAATTTGTATTTTTCACACAAGCGCGGGAACCCAAAGCTTTTCTGCATTGCCCAGTGTCCTTGGATGATCCAGGCTATTCCATGCGCCAGTTCAGCCTTTGGCATTTATACTGACCAAAGAGGTTTCCCAACTCATCTTAGTGAATGAAGAGCAGTGACAGAAGTGTCACACAGCTACTTCTCCAGCTGCTTCACCTCTTCCCTCCACATCAGGTCCCCTCGCCCTTCGCCGAAGGAGCCGTTCTGAAGCAGTCTTTATACCTGCCCTTGCAGAGCAGATTAGAGCAATATTCTGACCGTGATTAACTTGGATTTAAAAACTTCGACTCTAGTATTTCTGGAACCTCTACTTCTTAAAGCATCTGCCCAGGTTTGCTAATCTTTTTTAATATAGTTAAAATGATGTCACTTTCCAACATGGCTTTTCCGGTAACTTTTAAGGCTTCCTAAAATGGAACCCCATGGAAATTCCTCGCCTTGTACTTGACAGAAAAACTGTTGCTTCCTGACATGGGAATACCCAGTGTTGCAGAGGCTGCGCTTAAAACTTTGGCAAGAGCATAATATTCACCTAAAGAAAAGAGTGCTCCTCTTTCTGCTTGACCTACTTTTCTATGCTTAGCTATTTTTTTCTGCCTTTGATACAATTTTATTTTCTACACAGTCCATTTCTCCAATGAATTGACTTGTTCTCTCTTTACTGACCATCTTTCTGTAATTCCTTCCCATGTTTATAGTCTGTTGTTTGTTAGAAATATTGAGTAAACCATTTCTAGTAAGATTATGTCATTTTGTTTGCATTCTCGGTAAATATGGAGAGTTTGATTGGAGCTGTTTAGACATTACAAGTACAAATACTTTTTTTCTGAGTCTTCCACAAAAACAAGATGCTGAATGTTGTGGAGCACTAGCCTGGGGAGGAATAAGGTTTAATGAAGTAAACAGACATCGTAAACTTGTTGATAACTATACTTATTCTTTTATTAAATTCCTCAGTAGTTTAACAACTTACTAAATACTGAGGAAAAAAGTAGAAATGAACTTGCTACAGACCAATTTTGGTAAGTATTTTTGGCAGAGCTTATTTTGCTTTTAAATAAGCTAAGTATGAGATGGGTATATAACGAAGTTACCTTCAGGGGTGTTTTTCTGAGGATATTAGTGCAATTTGAAAGATTAGTAAGACAAAACCATCCTAACCTAAAACAATTAAGCAAGCAAACTAGGCAGGACTCTCGGTGCTGCCTCCAGCCAGTCTCCTTGTTCCCATCCTCACTTCGCGCACTGTGTGGCCAGGCCGGGTGGCTTCTCGCTGCTCTTGCCTTTAGTAGCCCATTGCTTGCTGCTCCTCTGGCTCCAACACCATGGCACCAGCACAGCGGCTTTCCTGCCTGGACTGGGTATAGCCCAGGAAAAGGCCTGGGCTTGCCGCATGCTGTGAAAAGGGCACATTTTCTGATCATAGTTAAGAGCTCTGAAGTAATAGATCATGGCTTGGCACTTTATAGCAACAACGGATGCTCTGTTCTGTTCGCACTAACTGCCATGAGATGCTGCAGTATTTTTTGGCAGACACATCCATAGAGATCTTAAGAGTGAAGACCCAGCAAGGCTTAACTGGGCGAGCGTGAGTGCTGATCCTGCAGAGGCCCTACAGGTCAGGCGAGCCCAGCATGCTGCGCCGAGCGTGGGAATGCACGGCCCTGGCCAACACACCGCGCCGTAGCCCCTTGCCAAGCCCCCCTGCCCTGCAGCAGGGCCGCGAGGAAGGGTTTGGAATGTGCTTTTAACAAGCGTATCCTTACCTTCATCTTTCCTTCCGTTCGCTCAGGCTTTCTGGGCTGTGAGGCTATGCGTTCGCTTTTACCTATTGCCCAGAAGTGCTTGGTGAAAGTCCTTCTCTGAGCATGGCTGGCAGGTCAAGCAGGATCACGTTTGCTAGCCTCTGTATGCCATGGAGTCTCTTGTCTTTCCTTGTCTTCTAGAAACATAATTCATACGGCTAATTTCAAGTCTTATGCTTACTTTTCAGCCTTAGCTTTTTCATTACTTTACCTCTTTGATGACCTTTCTCTGCTTCTTGAATGCTGAAGCAATTTAGCATATTTGGAAAGTGAAAAAACTACACATCTCTTGTCTCTCCTGGCTTTGCTATTCCTACCAGTCTTTTGCAACAGCTGGACAACTTCCTCAGGTGATTACGCGTGAGTCTTGAGAGAGGAATGGAGAATTGTGATAACTTTCTATCGGGAAAAATATTTTCACTTCTATTAGAGACTGATTCCCAGCTTTGAACACTTTGTCCTTAGCAGATTGTAAGGCTCTCAGACAGCCTGCCCCATAGCAATCCACTGAGCCATTTGTTAAGGTAGAAAAATGTGCTGGTGAAATTGGTCACCAACACCCTGTAGCTAGACTGAACCCCACTTTAAAAATGCTGCCAGACATTTCTATGCCTTTAGCAGTCAAAATCCTACATTTCAATTTATGAGAACATATATAGAGTTTGAGCAATTGCATGCTTTTTTTTCCCTAGATGTAGTTCTAAATCTCTGAAATACAAAAAAAGTTTTTAAATGATCAAGAGTCTGCATGGAAAGGCAGAAGTGGGGAGGTGCTTCCCTCACCACCAAACTAGGTCTCCTGCTCACGTCTAGGTGTGACGTTGTACAGTTGGATTATATAACCTTATTTGCAAACTTACCAAGATCCATCTTGAAATTACTCTTATTTCCAGCTGCATCCAGTCGTCTTACATGGAGGCTCATTCAGGACCTCATTCTTTATGATTGGGTACTTACTCCAATTTCCAGCTTGCATATCCTCTTTCTTCCTCTTGCTGAACAAGCCGCAGTTCTTTTCATGTAAAAGAGGTTTCTTATTCCTGTAGTCAGGCTCACAGAGCTTTTCTAAGCCTGTTTCAGTTTGAATTCCTGTATCTCAAGAACAAGGGCCTTAAATTGTTTCCAGTGAGGTTTTACATTTTTTATAAAGGAACTAGTGTTTCTATATGTACAGGAAGTACCTTTTCTGATGTGCTTTAAGTGACATTGGGAGCTCAGTTGTCCTTTGATAAACTAATAAAACCCAGATTTTTCTCCTGTTCTTTTCCCTCACTGAGTTTCCAGGTGCTAGAAAGGATTCTTACGGTCCCCGCTACATTGGTGACCTTGGTGAGGTTTGTCTCCTCTTGTACTGCCACACTGTTGTGTTTCTCACATTTCTGTTGCTTCAGAATTCATAAAATATTTCAAGTCCCTTCCACCTTCAACAATGTTTCACAAATTGTCAAATTGTCATTAGCAGTTTTATTAATAGGCTTCTGCTTTTTCTGACAATCGTTAATAACAATAGTAAGACCAGTCATTGAGGAACTTCGCTAAAAATCTCCCTCCAGCCCAGGTTAACCTTGCCTCTCCTTCAGCCTATTCCTTTACTTTTTACTTTTTTATTTTTCTCTCCTGAGTCCCATCTTTTCCCACCAGATTAGTTCTTCATATAATATTTTATTAAATGCTTTACTGTTACCTGGTTTGATCTACCAGTTTTCTTTTGGCAGGACTATCAGTTTTGTCACCCAGACATATATGTGGTAGGCCAGATTTTAATCTACATTTGTCAGCTTTTATCCATCTTTTTCATCCATTTTTACCTTTTAATCATTTTTTCCTTTAAAAGCTGTTTGAATCTTGTGCCTGTTAGAAAGGCAACCCACTAGAGTGTATGTGATTCCCCCCCCCCAGCATTTATTTACTGTATTTGATATTTAATTTGTTATTTAATTATTTTATTTGTTATTTAATTATTCAGCCTTCAGTTGAATCCCAGTGGTTAGATGCAGAAAAATGACTCACAAACAACACTGTGGGGGTTTCCAGTTTATAGCCACTGTGACTCATATCAAATTTGTTCAGCTTACAACTGCAAATGTGTTTTTCTAGCTGCTAGCTCTGCAGAAGCACTCTGAGATTTAAAAAACAGCCTGGGCCCTTTTTGGCTCACACATCAGAGCTTCAGATTCTGCTATTTTTTATTCAGTGAGAATTTTGGTTAGACCTTGTTACATTCTCCTTTCATTTGCTTCCCTGTCTCGAGAAGGCTTGGTTGAGGCAATCTTCATGAAGTCAGGGCCTTGAATTTCGAATTTACTGCAGCACGCTGGAGAGGCTATGAAAAAGACTACATAAAAAGTAAATAAAGTAAATATTATAAAGGTTCATTATAAAGAGGCTTGTGTTCCATCTATGGTTTCCTAGATAAGGTATAATCCATCTTACTTCTGCATATTTTTTCCTTCTGCAGTGCTGGCATAAGTATGATGTAGGACAGCTTAATTATATCTGCAGAATAAGCATAGATGACTTAGAGTGTGTTGGAGGCCAGAGCTACCGTCTAGTCATAGCTGCTTTTCAGATGAACAACACATGCCTTATTTCTCTCACTGTGCTTTTTCTGGTCTATCAGTTAATCCTTTTCCTTATCCCACAGTTATATCCATTTGCTGCCAAGGAATTGATGCTTACTGTATATTCTGCTTGAGAACAGCTAGTTGTGTCCCACGTATATAGGGAAAGTGAAATGTGGATGGAGTTTTGTGCTGGGTCATCTGCCCCATGGTGAACCTCAGGCTGGTCTCTTTCCCAAGCTGCATCTTGTTGTGAGAAGAGCACATAGAGACCCTGCTTACTCCTACCATTTCTCTTTTTCCTTCCCTGAAAGCAGGCAGCATAAAAATATTTTGCATGTTTTTCCTCTGGTTTTATAATTTGGAGTGCACAGTGCAAAGACCTCTGATTAAACGAGCTCTGGAACGGGTGCACCCAGAAGCTGTGGTGCCCCAGCCAAGCCGCCTCGCGCAGTCCAAGCTTGCTCAGGCATCTTCACTGTGACGCTGCCTTGTGTCACCTTCCCGCCTTACAAAATTCTCTTTTACCTAATTTCTAAGCTCCTTCCTCACTCTGTATTCAGTTAGTGGGAGTGTTCAGCCCCAGTGAAGACAGAGGACGTATCTATGCATGAAGGAAGTACATATTCCAGATGTACTGTTAGAGTAAGTTAATGTAGTATTTCTAGTTATTTGGTGTAAAAATAAAACCTCATCTTAAAAGTACAAGAGAAAAGAAGGGAAAGCTCCCCACTGGAGGAAATTAAGACATTATTGCATTTCAGATATTTGAAGCAGTAATAATTTTACATCTGAGGTGGTAAAAACCTCTTGAAGAAAATGGCTTCACTGAAACTGTAATGATGACCTTGTGCAGCATCTCTTGGAAAGAGCATTTTAATTGCCTAAGAGAAAGTAGCAATACAATATATGAGTAAGCTTTGCCTTTATCTTTAGTCTTTTTATTGCTTGGAAATGTGAACATTGCATTACTCTGTGATAGTTCACATCCAAGGTAAATGTTTATTGATGCATGGAGATTACTGTGTCACTTGTGTGAGGCTTTTACACCTGAATAGCACAGGTGAGTTTATCTAGCACAAAACATCCTTGTTCTGCTGCCTAGCTGTTTGCTCTGAAAGCTAAAAATGATAAATTTGGCTGTAGCTTTTTGTGTGTTTCTCACCAAAGTATCTGTGATGGAAAAACACTGCCATGTGCACAGCCAGGTGCCACGGCTGGGTTTCTTGGGCACGCACAGGGCTGCTCTGATGGCTTTTACTACGTCCCACCCCAGCGGCAGGGCTTGGTGGAAAGGGGGAGAAGGACGGAGAGAAGGGTGTCCATGGAGCGGGGTGGGCGCGGAGGAAGGATCTCAGAGAACATCCTGTTGTTCGGTGCCACGTTTTCAGGCAAACTGTGTGGGAAAAATAAGGCTTAGAGCCTAATGGTTTCCCGTGCAGTGTATCGTTTTGTCTGTGTTATGACTAATGAGGCTTGGAATCTGAGCAGGGAGATGCGTGTCAGCCAAAACCCTTCTGAAGGAGCAGTCCTTGGCCTTTCCCTGCTCCCTCGTTCGACGTGTTGGCGTGCGTTGAGCTTGTCGGGCAGCAGGGGACATTCGTAACTTCAGAGGGAGGGTCAGTCACTCAGAGACACCTGGTCTAGTCACGAAGCACCGCTGTTCCCACCACAGACACGCCTGTACTCACCCCGCACCCGCAGGGAGCGCAGGCACACCCGGCAGCCGGCTTGCCGTGCGGCCGGTGGATGGCGAGAGCTTTATAAAAACTGCCACTTTTATGTTAAACACAGAGGAACAGAAAGACCGGTTCCAGGCACCAACATGTGTGGTTCCTGTAGCACGGGCCGAGCCTTCATAGCGAAGGGTTTCAGTGCTGCTTTCCGCCAGGCAGACGGGGACATGCAGTAGTAGTGCTCTTGTCCAGGTTGCCTTCTGGACTTCTCTTTCCGTATAAATAAAGCTGGAGCCAATAATAATTGTTTTGAATAAATACCTGCACAGTTGAGCTTTACCAGTTCCATACTTTGCTTGTTTGCCTTCTTCCATTTCCTTTGTGAAAGCAAAAACATCCATTTTTCAGTGATAGCCAGCATGACATAAGGAACCAATGGCAAAGTCCCTTGTACCAGAAGCTCCCAAAAGTTACAGAAGGCAGGCAAGCAGACAGGGGTTAATTTTTACACACCCGTGGTGCAGAGACACTTCTCTGAAGAAGACGGATAAAGCGTCACCAGGAAAAGAGGAGCAGGGCTGCGAGGGGTGCTGGTTGTGCTGCTCTGAGTGAAGCAAAAGGGAGGCGAGGTGGGGATGGATAGTCAGCACACAAGGCAGCATCTCCATCACACAACGCCGTCAGCATCTCCAAGAAAGCTGAGGACCAAGTAGGTCAGTGGCAAAACCCAAGGGGAGCATATTAGTTTCTGATGTGGTGTGTGGGTTTTTTTGGGGGGTTTTGTTTGTTTTGTTTTGTTTTCCGGAATGATTCCTAAAGTTTTCTTTCATCAGTCTCAGTGTTGAAAATGAGTCCATTCTTCTGGTTTCAAAGCCTGCATGAAATTGTGAGGCTGCTTTCCTTCTTTTTATACAAGTAGGAACCATAGAGGGAGCTTTAAACAACCATTATGAACACAGTGTTAATTACAGCTGATAGTGAGTGAGGCAGTGTAGAACTGTGAACGGTTCGATCAGACTCCGTCAGCTGGTTTTGAACACTTGGGGGGGAAAAAAAACCTCTAGATGTGTTTTTTCACAAGGTCATGTTCACAATTACATACAGTTCTGAAATATTCCCAAATTATTTATTCAGATAAACAGTCACAGGCTGGTATAAGGACTTTGTGAACAAAACCAGTGGTTATTTTCAGCTTCTAAAAGGAAGGACAGTTGTGGTGGAAGTCTCAGCAATGTGCACACAAGAGTTAGTAAGAACGATTGCTGTCCTGAAATGCAGGTGTCCAGTGTGTTACAGCGAAGGTTGGCCTAAGATGCCCATCTTGACTAAATATTGATTGATTAGGAGGCAAGTGATGGTATTTGTACACTTGGACATCAGATCAATGAGCACTGAGCCTTTCAGAGGACTCAGCTGATGCTCTGCGGGGCTGTCGCAAAGAAGAGTATCCATGTGAGTAAATCTACATCTGTTGATCATTTTGAGAACCTGTTTGCTCAGGGGGATGATTATTCATATCATATGAATATGTACAGACATCCTGCAGACAACAGTGTGCCCCATAAGCCACGGTAACCCGGAGCTCCTCGGAGCAGCATCCCCGGGCAGCCGTGCGCAGTGCAGTGCACGTCAGCCCTCGCGGCGCTTCCAAATTACTGTTGTCAGCCCTTCAGGCTCTGCTGGTGGTTTGCTTCTGCTAATCTGTTTCCTAATAAAAAAAAAAAAAAAAAATGCAATTAATATTGAAATTGCATGTGCTCTTTCATAGTTAGGCAAGCACAATTTAATGAAAAATTCCCTGTGCTTCTGCAGTGTATATGAAGCACAAATCAAGTTATCCTTTATTCTTTTGGGCAGAATAAATAAGCAGGTGTTGAAACTTGACTACAAGGATATTAGTGTTTTTCATTATTCCTTTCTCCTGGAAACAGGAACTATTTATATAAAATGGAAATGATTACAAATCCCATGCATTTTCTTTCAGTTGTTTGGGTTTTTTTTTTTTTTTTTTTAAGCCTGCAATAAAAGCCCTGTTTTGACCAATGCATGCTCAATTTTCTATTTTTTTTAAAGCCAGGAAATGTTAATTTTTAAGGGCTACAAGAGAAAATAAAACATTATAGACCAACTCCACAAGCTGCTCAAGTGTTTGTTAAATAAAGTAGCACAATTATTTCTGATTTAAACTGAATAGTTTACACTGTTTCAATAAGGCACTTAAATATTGGCCTGACTTCATCCCATCACACCTTTTAGTTGAATGTGTGTTTACATGTTCTGCTGAACTGAGGTCTCTGTCAGCATTTTTTTTATTGATTGCACATATGAATTATTATCTGTTTTATGAATATGAGTTTATTCTGATTATTACTCTGGGATATTTCCTCCCTCTGCACAGATGTTTGCAGTTTGCGCCACAGATCTTTTGCTTCATTAATTGGTACTTGCAGTGTGCACTAGAGCCCTTTTCAGTTAACAGATACGTTGTAAAAATGGTCATCTGCTGGATATTTTTTTGTGGGATGTAGGAATCTGCAGAGTCTTTGGTAAGCTGCAACAAGCAGGGGATTAGAGCAGGACATGTAATGTAGCTCCTCACACTATGGGTTACGCAAATTTGCAATGTTGGTCCATCTTCCCATAAAATGGTCTTTCTCTCCTCTTTCACATCCTTTCTCTATCCCCCATTTTATTTTGCTTTTCACTTAACCTCTGCTCTGTACAGCCTGTGTCTTGTCTCCTGTATAATTTCCATTGAAAATTAACACAGTGTGGGATAATTCATGCTGTGCTTTTTAACCTGCATTCTTTTTTTGATTTATTATTATTTTTTCTGCCAATTTGTTTGACTTTGTTGGCTTTTCTTGTTTATGTGCAGATTATTAGATGTTTGGACTGGCCCATAATCTTTTGAACTCTACAAAGTGCAACGCACAGTTTTAATGTATTATAAGAGCAGATTAATATAGAAAGGCTTTTATGTCATTTAGATGAGTCAGTGTTATCTGCTTTCATAAAAGAAAAAAAAAAAATCTTCCATGAAGATACTTTTTATAGGATGTTATTCTAGCTGAAATGGGAAACATTCCTAAAAGAAGAGAAGAAGCTCTGTCTGTTGTGACAGTATTCCAGTGGTGATTTTAAGTAAGATATTTTTGCAGTGGGTAATGAAAAATATAAACAACTGCTTAAACAAAAGCTGAAGAGAGAAATTTGTCATATTTCTGACTCAAAATGTGATACTGCTATTACATAGCTATTTTCATGAGGTTCATGAAGAGCAAACACCTCTGCAAAATATGTTTTTCCTAATCTTATTGGAGACGTAATGCTTATCCCAATAACATACTCACCCACGCTGCAGGCTGAACTATCATCTACCTTTTTATCCAGACAGAAAGCTTTCTAATATCAAATTCTGACAAAGTGACAGTTCAGCTTGTTTTTATACTAGAAGCAAATTGTTCGTGATTTATATCTTCAAAAATTGGCCCAGGCATTCCAAGTCCACATGTGTAACGTTGTGCTTTTGAAGCAGAGCTAATTGTAAAACGGTAACTGTTTTTCTCTCGATATTCTGCAGAGGAACATCTGACAAACTCTAAAATTGGTCTTTTTTTTTTTTTTTTTTTTTTTTTTTTTTTTTTTGGCAGATCCATACAGCACCTCGCCAGTGCCAGGTTTTACTCTCCGGGGTGCCTAAATGCATTAAAACACAGTGTCACCGAAGGTCGGAGGTCTCAGTGGCTCCAGTGAGGGCTGCGAGTTGCAAAAACACAAAAACTTTGAGGTTCCAGTTTCTAGTCCCTGCTGGCCCCCTTCTGCCTTTGGTCGCACATGACGTGCAGTGCAGGAGGGTGTCATTCGGGTACAATTGAAGATTTCAGCGTGGAGAGGTGTGGCTGTTGCTTTCAGTATTATGGCGCTCTCTCGTTGTGCAGTGAAGCCCTCTCCCATAAAGACTTCCACTCCTTTTCTCTGAAAGTCGTTATATGTCACTTACTTGCAGGACAGAAAAGCTGTTCTGGCTCCTGCCCTACTCCAGCCCCAAAGAACATGTAGCACCAGCGGGAGCTTCCCGGGGAAGCGGCGTTGCGGACAGAGTGAGTGTGGATCCGCGCCGGCCCGGCGCAGCCGCCGGCCCCCGCTTCGCCGCAGCCCGCCTGGCGTTCCCGCAAAACGCGCGCGGCTTTGCCCTGCGTTTGAGGAAGCGGGCAGCAGAGCGCGGCCCGGTTTGTACACTATTTGTGGAAGTAAGAAAGTCTTATACAATCTGCCACGTAGGGAACCGCGCTCTTTAATGCATGGTTGGGAAGGAGGAGAGCCCTTCGGTCCCCTCAAAGCACATGGGGCCTCTGAGAGATCTGCAGCTTGGCTTCCCCTTCTCATCCGCTTATGCCCCACGGGATGCCGTGGTTAGTAATCCTTATCCTTCCCTTAATGTGCTTATTCTGATCTGATCATGGAGTTACTTTTTTGCCCGGGCAATAGCAAGAGCAGATAGTCAGCTACGTTATGTGCTCCGCCGGCACGTGGCCCTGGGCAGCTCCCGCCCGGAGGAGTGGAGAGGCACAAGAGGCAATAAAAGGAATAAAAGAAAGTATTTCCGTGGGCGTCAGAGTTGCAGGCAGTCAGCAGTTGGATGCATGTGGGCTAATTCCTGCCCTTGTCAGCTGCACTGGAGTCATTACGACCCTGTGCGAAGGCAACGTGGGGCCCCAGCTCGTTGCCGTGTGAATGATCCGGCTTCCTGGCTTAATCCGGTGGCAGAGCCGAGAACTGAACCTGCACCAGAGCTGCTATTTGGTGCTTTAAAGACCATCTGTCTACTCCATGGCCATAAACTTACCAAACCTTGCTTGAAATTTAGCTGCAAGATGTGAATATTCATGTGTTTCTAACATATACTGTGAATATATATATCATTGCCAGTGTCAGCAAAATATGTTTTGAAAGACAGCCCTGTAAGATACTTTACTGAAATCTGGATCAAAACCCAGTGGAATAATTGACATGAAATGTCAGCTTATGCTAGGTGTTGCTTTTGGTTACAATCGCTTTGCATATTTATTTAAAAATTAATATTTTTTTTCCTGGAGCACTACTAGAGAAGCAGGACTTTTGTTTCTCGTGAATTCAGGGATGCTAAAATAAAGGTGGAACTGTTCTGGCTGAACTACAGTAGGATTTAAGCATATGGTTAAGCACAGCTGAATGCTTTCTGAGTTCAGGCTTTCACAAGTGAGCATTGTGGGCAGCTCTAGTAATAGATTTTTCTTCTGAGATTTCAGTTAAGTGATAAACTAATGCCAGAGAATAGTGGTGGCCATTTAGAACATTTATTGTTTTGCATTTTATGTTCTGTCATAATCATACTGAACGTGACATTTCTTTCATTTCTCTTCCTGCTTAGTACCGTGGCATGAACAGAATAGAACATAATAACATGTATCCAAAACGGTGTGTTATGGGATAGATTTGCATGTGTGAATAGAAAATATTATGAAAACTGGCATTCTGTGATACTTCTTTTTCTGAAGTATCAGCATTTCCTACTACTATCAACACAGAACACAGAATTGGCATTTAGCTTTTAGCTTTTTCATGCTCTGCCTTCTGGAAAATGACCTTTTAGTGTCTTGTCTAATGCTTAATCCTTTTATAGTTTCTTTTAAATTTTTGTGTGTAAGCCTTGTCTTCCTATTCTTTTTAAGAGAAACAAGAATCATTCTGGGCATAGTTATGAATTTAAAGCAAAAGTTGCTTAAGGGATGTATCATAATTCTATCAAAGTGGATGAGGGGTAAATCGAAATTGCAATTATTATCTCTCATTAAGTAAAGCCCACTGAATGCAGCCTAAGTGCCTGTTATCCTTATCAGTTTTTAGATGGCTTTTCACCTCTGGTGCAGTGTACTGGGTGGAGAGACCTTTTGGAACAGATGACTATGCATAGCATTAAAATGTCATTATTTTTGTCCTCCTGTTAAAAATACTTCTTTATTTCAGGAGCTGATAAGTAGATTACAGTTGTTAATTTTAATGGTGACGTTATGTTTCCACGTGTTGATGTTATATGTTATGCGTAAAGCTGCCTTCACCAATTTAAGGACACCCTGAGTTCAGCTTCAGCTCAAATTTAAATTGGGAAAGAAAACATCTCTTAGAAATTTTTCCATAGCCATCATTTTTAGAGCCATAAGTTGAGATGGTTTTATGCATGTTTAAAAAATTCCAGGTAGGATGATTGTTTTCAAAAAGAAGTATTTTCCAATTGCTTCTGCAAGCCTGACTTAGCGTTATAAAAATCATACAACCAATTGGTTGAATTGACTTTGAATACAAAAAACTTCGATCATTTGTTCAAGTGTGCATTGATCATTCTGTAGCTGCCCAAGGTATAGAAGACGGAAAAATCAAACAGAAACAGTGAAAGACGTATTGTACTTCGGAGATTTTTTTTTTTTTTTTTTTTTTNTTTTTTTTTTTTTTTTAGGAAAAAATAGATTCCTTGTAATCGGTATAAATAAGAAAACATTTAAAAAATAATAACAATTGCAAATCTTGCCGTATTTTCTCAAAGTTCTCCTGCTATAAGGTCCGGAGCAGACAGATGACAGAAAGCAGAGGCAAGGCCCCCGCGGTGGCAGTAACTCTGCAGGGGACTAGCCAGAGCATTGCACACCTGTAGCGTGTCCTCCTCTCTGGGACACGCTGGCCAAGGAGGCTGGTGCTCGCTGGTACACTTGGGGAGTGGTCTTTTCACAGAATTTTATATCACTTTCTGTTACATGGAGTTTTATTAAGTTTTTGCAGGAACATTATTGAGAAGCCTTATTAGAGTCACAGAGTATTTACCAAAGCTTTATTAACATTCTGAAAATGTGTGGGTTTTTTAATTAAGAAAGGACTGCTTGAGGGAGTAACTGAATTGTTCCCTAATGAATTTCTTTCAAAAAGCACATCTGAACATAACTTTAGTTCCTCCTGCAATTAATTTATGTAATTTATTCTACTAAGCACTACAGTTTTCCCCATAATTGTTCATTGAATTGACAGGTTTAATTCCATGTAACATGAGAGCCTCCAGTAACTGAGTTTGCAGTACTTCATAAAAGTTAATATTACATGCTGTGCTATTGAATTTTGGCAAGAGGAAGGCAATAAAATAGTCCTGTAAAACAGAGATGTCCAAGCAACAAATACTGAAGCCAACATTTGAAAATGACTCTCGAAAGGGAGTCATTTGAAAGTGAATCTCATAAAAGTTAGGTCTGAAATCTTTATTTAATCAGGAGGTTAGTGGCCAGCTTTTGGCAAGCGCAGGGTACCCGTGGGGCTCGGCACACGACGCTGAGCAGAGCTCTGCTCGAGCCGAGGAAAAGGAGCTGCTCACGCTTACACCACGTGCTTAAGGAGCCACATCGGTTCCTTGCAAGCCAAAAAGCAGTTTCAAATACAGATTCCAAATCTTGAGGCCAACAGCCTTTCCAGCCACGTCGCTGGCTCTTAGCCCAAGCTGAAGGTGGCCCGAGTACAGACTGGCTGGTGCTGGCCAGAGCTGTAGTGCACGGGTCTGCGTGGCCTGAGGAGCTCGGTGCCCCACAGCCAGCCACCCAACACTGTTTGTGCCGTGGTCCTGTGTGAGCCCCAGGGATCCCAGGATGTGTCCCTGTGTCCTAAAAGTGGATGTTCACTTTGCCCAGACCGCGAGTGGGGTGAATGGGCGCTGGGCTGCCGGATGCACGGAAGCGATCGCTGAACGTTCAGCACTGCTACAATTTGGACATGTATTTAGAAGCTTAAGTGGAGACTTAGGCTTCTAAGTTTAGCTACTCTAGAAAACATTCGTGACCTTTCTCTCAAATGGGAGATGTTTGTCATGATTAAAATAAACTACAAACTGCCCCTTCGCCAGTCACAGTACTAGCTCTGGCGGTTCCTTTGGCAGCGGCTCAGGTGCTCCTCTCCTTTCCTCCCGTCGCAGAAACCGTATCCATGCCATCCCGTTCGGTGCTCCATGCCGGGGGCTCCCCTGGAGAGGTCCTGCACGCCGCGTTGTTTTGATTCCCCATGTGCCAATCGGATTGCAAGTGACATTTATAGGAGTGTGGAGCTGGCCGCCTCCGCTTTGCGGCTTCAGAATAAATCCCTGTGATTTATTCTGAAGTTGCAGAGTTCAGCTGGAGTCTTGCATGTGACCTTGGGTTGCAAGTGGGTTCAAAGCAGCCCTCACTAATCATCAGGGGAGAAAAACATTCTGTTTTGATTTTTAACATCATATCCATTCTCCTTCCCTTTCTTCCACAGTCCTCTCCAGGACCTACGGCTTTCTGACTTTCTTGCCGCCCGTGGGCAGTCAGGCTTTCCATTTGCTCCTCGCAGAAAGCTGGGACCACAGGGAAAGTCCTGCCCTGCTGGCTCGGTGCACAGTTTCCCTAGGGATGCTGAGGGCAGGATGGGTGCAAGGAGGACCCTCGCGGTGCAGAAGTGAAGGTGCTGCTGGTGGTGCATGGCACGGTGCATGGCCGTGTCCCCCCTGGGTACTGCCCTCTCCAGGGCTGTTCAACAGCCCCTGCTGATCCTCCAGATCAGAACAGAGCAAAATCTGATTTTTTCACGTTCTGCTTGTATCCCAATGTATTATTACAATAAGGTTATTTTAAGTGCTCTTGCATTCTCGCCCTGTCCTGCCTGGTCCAGCAGTGTCATGTTTGGTTACCCACCTTCTCTTTTTGACCAGATAGAGAGCTGGATTTAATAAGAGTCAGACTTAAGAATGAAGATTGAAGTGCGTGGCAGAATCCATCAGGATGAAAAACAACAGGAGATACACAAATGCTACCCCTGTTTTGGTTGCTACACTTTTCTCTTGTGAAAAACAACCATGATCTGTGTACCCATATGCACTCAGACCTACTTTTTTTCCTAACAACCCCGCCTCAAAACTGTTATAAAGCATATAGCTGTGACATTACATATACATGGTTTTAGATGTATCTACTAGAAAAAGAATGGCTCATATGATGCAAAATATGTAAATAGAAGGTTTTCATTAGTTTAAAATCATAGTGCTGCCTTCATCGTTCTGACCCTCAAGGCAGCCTATATTTCTGCTCTTTCTCGCTTTCATTGACAGGCAACTAACACTGCATATCTACAAAATAGCTTGCATAATGGGATCCTGATGCTGGATTTTGTCTTCTTCTGAACATTAGTTTTCTGTTTCAGCGCGTCCTTTAGTATGTGCTGCTATAACAGCTTAGCTGCTCTGCCAGTTCAGTGCCATAGTTTGCAGGGCTTTTGTTGGTTAATTTTTTTCTAAATGGGCTATACAGAAAGCCTAAATTACTGCTGGTGACAACTTTACAGTATAAACAAGAGTAATGCTGTAAACTTTCACCTTTCCTAAATGCTCAGCTTTGTCTCATGGCTGTTTTATGACATGTCTGAGAAGTAACAAAGACCTGCATGAAGTGTTAATAGTTATAATAGTGCTCTAGAGAAAGAAAGAGGTTTTTTTGGTAACACTTGGACCATTTATTAAAAGAGACAAAACACAGTAAAAGATTTTCAGAAATGTGGTTCTGAAGTTCTTATTTTTTGTATTCAAGTAGGGAAAAAGCATGTTGCACTGTATAATTGCAGATCTCATGGGTTCGCAGTGTGCTTTTCTCTGTGTCCACTTCCTAAAGTATGTTCTAATTTGGGGAATCTGTAGATCATCTATGCAATTCTGTTTCTAGAATCACCAGAGATTATAGAAGAGCCATTCCAATCTCCTTTTTCAGGCTTCATGTGAAAATGGATCCCTTCTGGTCCTAATGGTTATGCTAATGTGTAGCTTATGAGGAGATATGCTATCTCAGATCAAAAAGTCCAGAAGTTGGCCAAAAATAGGGCCAGTGGTCTCATCCTGTTACTTGCTGAATGGAGGTCATGAGAGTTCAAGTCCTCAAGTTCAGTGCAAGTGGATGGAAAGAGAAAGAAACAATTTTGGAGAGATCAGGCCTCCCCTTACTGCAGAAGCTGATCATTTTCCTCTTAGGATGTCCATGAGGATCTTGGGCATGTGGTTTAAATCTTTAAGCGCAGGAAATTAAGGGTGATTTTCTTTTCTGCACAACTGGGCTTTCTTAACACTGTCAGGAAAGCGATATCCACAAATTTCAGTTTGTTGGGCGCTCATTTAGATGCCTTTCCCCATGCGTACTAGAGTTTGCAATCCAAGGAAGCCGTTCAGTGCGCTCTTCTGATGACGTTTAGCTATTCCCGAAAAGCCGCTACCAGGAAGAGCTGTTTCAATTAACACACGAGCCGTGCAGCAGCTGCTGTATTGCACCTCTGCTGCAGACGGAACAGATTTGTGGGCGACACGGCGCAGGCAGAGCGGAGGGGGCCCCGTTCGGCGCCGAGGGGCGCGCGGGAGGGCCTGGCCCTTGCACAGCGCAGCTCCTTGTCCCCCAGTGCCCCGGGGCACCGGGGCCAGCTGCTCCCCTCTGAAGGGCCTGGCGTTTTTGTAACTGCAGCAAGAGGGGATTGCAAAGGAAATGGTCTTGTTTAACCTGCATTTAAAAGTGAGGAACTGGATGTCGGACTACCAGGCAGGAAGAGAGCCCTGACTTCCCTAGATGCAATTTTTCTAGATCAGAAGTCCCAAATGAGGCGCTTCAATCATGGTCCATGGAAAGGCCGCCTCTCCTCCCCGCTGTGGGGACAAGGGGGATAGGTACAGGAGGAGTGTGGGGCAAGGCAGCTGCTGGGGGCTTGCAGGCTCTGCAGCTCTGCCCCTCAGCAGTGCAGCTGAAGAATATGCCCCTTCATTTCTGGCCATTCCTCCCTCTGCAGCTCTTCATCCTACACCACCAGCCAGCAGGTTGTTTCCCACAATTTGTGTGGGGTTTCTCTACTTTCTCTCTTATTTTGCTCTGCAGTAATCCCTCTGTGCTGATGAAAAATATATCCTGGAGCTTTCAATGTCTGCAGTTCTGCACAGAGTAGTGAAAGCTTAGTTGGGTCAAGTGAGCTTTAGGGATGTTTTCATGGAGTCTGTGAGGATGTAGAGAACAAAAAATGGTAGTGCCAGAAGGTCGTATTTGTACCAACTGGAAAATCAGCAGGAAAATTGGGTTTCAGAACTGCGATTCATTTCAGTCCTATTATAGTCGCGTTCAGGGCTGACTGTACTGCGTGCAGGGACAGTTTGCCATGGTTCACAGGCTGTAGTCAGCCACGCACTTATTCAGTGCATTTCTGCCTATAGAAGGAAAGTCTGACAGTGGAGAAGATCAAATGGAGAAAAGTATTCTTACTCACATTTCTGAATCAACCTGATTCAACAAATATAGCAGATATTGCATCCACAAGTTTTCCATTTAAATTCCTAGGCACAAAAGCTAGAATATGAAAGAAATGCACTCTAAACTTTTCTTGACTGCAAATTTAATAGGTGCCTAGTCTTGCTGTTGGCTGACAGAGTAGGAGTTTTTAGGCTGAGGAGCAGGATTCTGATTATGTACTGGCACCTTACCTGTTTTTTTAGAATCAAAGGTGCATTTTAAACATAAATGTTTTCCTCTGATTTTTAAACGGTGAGAATATTTGCAAATTCATGTTAAAAAAAACCTAAGTATTCCTAAAATTAGGCCTTTTAAAATTTTTGTGTTTAAAAATGAATGGAGGTTAGAGCAGCTCCCCACAAGAAGACTGTGTCCACTGGGAACTGGAAGTGGGAAGTAACAAGATAGTTTCAAGCTAAAAAGGGTCTTGCAAAGGTAAGGAAAGAGAGAGGGAGGGCAGGGGGCAGTGATGCCAGTAGGAGAATAAAAATACATGTCTTTTAATGTCTTTTAATGAGAAAGATAACTGTAGGCCTAAGCAAAAGACACTAAAATGGTCCAGGAATAAACAATAGAAAAGAATAAAGGAAGCAAACAGAAGCAACTTGCCTGAACTTGTTCAACATAGGCAACATGCATTCACCAGCAAAACTAAACATTGCCAATCTGCTTGGCCAAAAGCAATAGCTTTGTCTGATAGAGAACTGAAGAAAGCACAAAGATATAACTATTTTTGTTAGCTAGAGCTGCTCATCTCCAGTGTGGCTAAAAAAGGGAAAGCTCGTCTCTCAAAGAGAATAAAAGTTTAGTAACACAATAATGAGACATAATTCTTCCATTTTATTTTTCATTCGCAAAGTGATGTATAAATCTTAACTATTAAAAATGCTCAGCCTGTGTATTGGAAGCTGTCTTCCTGGTTTGCTCATGCTTTTGTTTTCCTTAAGTAGATTAAAAACACCCTGCAATCTAGGATCATTTTTTAGTACTTTGCCTGTGTTAGAAATAGATATAAACCATGATTTGTTAGCTCAGACTTTATTTATGGACCTCCTCTATCCCAGAAGGTGTTCAGTTTTCTTTCAGCTGCTGGACTGCATTCCCTTGCACATAAACCAGCACCAGACCTCTTGCAGGAGCAATCTCACTAATTACAATAGCACCGCTAATGTAATTACATTTATAGAGTGGGGCTATGAGCTGCAGGAGCGGGGTTTTGTGTCCAATACTTTTATCAACAGCGTTCAGGTTCCTCTGCCAAATGAAAAACTAACAGTTCATGCAGATCACACACGTAACAAGAAAATTACTTTTTTCAATTGTTCTGCATTCTTAAAAAAAAAAAAAAAAAGAGGCAAGAAAATCAAGAGCCCTATCCAAAAACAGGCATGAGAGCATCTGCCTTACAGTTAGAACAGGGCAGTTATTGAGGGCTGGTTCGTGCTCACGCTGCTGCTTTGTGGGACTTGGTGACATAAATCCTCCGTTCCTTGGTTTGATGTCACTCTGCACGAGTACAGTCATTTTTTTGTTCTGTTGCAGCAGCTGGCAAGCTGACTTGTAGTCTTTCGACAAGTAGTATTCGGTCAAATGAAAGCTCTGTCTAATCATGGTCTTGTAGGAATGGTTTCAGGCCTATAGAAATGAATATATATATGTATATATGTATGTATTTGCTGTGCAGAACACAAATACACGAATGACAATGATCCTGGTCATCTTACTCTGAGGATCACCTTGTAAACCTTGAAAATACTGCTTTTTTGTTGTTGTTTCTTTAGTGCATAGAGACTATGGTGTCCATCAGCTGTAGAGCAAGGCTAGTTCAGAGTCGCTCCCTCCTTCCGCATGCTCCCCAAAAAAGCCCTTTCCAAGGCCCACCTCTGATTTCTAGTTTCCATCTCAGGCTCGGTTCCTGCAGCCAGTAGGTACTGGGACCTGATATTTGTCAGGAGATTTCTGCATCTGCACAAACATAAAAATTTGCTGGTGCAGGACCTATTGCAAGATTGGGGATCTCTAACTTGGGCAATTCTCAAGCACAGCAAATCAGCTGTGAAAGTGCTGTTTCTCCTCATCTGTGCAATGTAGGTCCTGTATTGAGATGGACAGAGTCAAGGATGGGAATTTCTCCTTGCCAAAGCCCTGCCTGACAAACTGGAGGAGTCATTCTCATGTTTCTGTGGATGGAGTTTGGGTTAAGCCCCAAGGTCTCAGTGGAAGTTAAACATCTTAGCAGAACCGTTTTGGACAAATGCATTAAAAATAATACTTGTGTGACTCTGCGGGAGAACAAGTTACCATACACCTCTGGAAGTGCCATACGCTCCACATTGAAAATGTGACACGCTGTTTGGTTCACTTTGTTTGCCATGCAGGACTTGGGACTCCTTGCTTAGCTACAAGGACTGGTGCCGTGCTGAGGACCTGCTGTATAATAAACAACAGTTTCTAGAATCTAACAAGGTTAAGCTAATTTACCATTTCCTCCTCGTTATCCTTTGCCGGCTGCTTATTATCAAAACACTTGAAAGTTTTTTGCTCGCTCAGCTTCATGTTTCTTTGTTCCTTCAGGCTGTGATTCATCCCCGAAGCTGCCACCTCGGAAGGCTGCAGAGGCAGTGGACAGTATCTTTGAGTCCCTCAGGGAGATTGCGAGAGCTCGAATGCACATGAAACAGTTTAACTCCATCCATAACCCAGGCAGCAACACCCACCAGGCAAGTGGATCTTTAATTTTTCCTGTTGTTCATGTTATTTCTCCAGGACGCTGCCAAAATGACATCTCCACCAATAGGGATGATTTTGCTTATGCACTAATCCCAGATGTGTCCTGCCCGTGTGGAATGTATTTGTGTATGTATTCTCTAATTGACCTAATCAGCAAGAACTTTCTGAAGTCCTAAAGCCAAACACAGGCATATCACTGTCAAAGTTAATCAAGAATTTGTCTGAGGAAGAAATCTGGGATTTGCTTTGCAGCACAGTGATATGATACAAATGTCTGTATCCTGCCTGAAAGGCAGGACTAGGTCAAGACTGTGCTAGACTGAGATCTCTTATGACAGATGAAAGCAGCAGGCCTGCATTCAGACAGCAGTGTTTTCTATCCCTTATCCATAACTATAAGAGTTTGTTCCCTTCTTAAATAGGGGAAAAATGCAGGTTTTGGTTATAAAAATAACCTACTATATCAGTACAGGTCATTAGGGCTAAATTTACTCTATTTTTCTATCTTTCCACTCTCCCCACAAGCATTTGTCAGTTAAGAATAGAGACTTTTCCAATGGAAAGCAAATACAGTAACTTACAGAGAGATTTTAAAACTTGATTTCATCCTTGAGCCAGAAAAATAATCCTTCCAACCTCCTAAGTATGCTATAGACCAGCAAAGGGATATAGTTCAAATTAAGCAATGCTTGTAACAACAGGAGCCAGAAGTGTTGCAAATAGCACTGGAAAGCTAAGGTAAGGAAAACCTGTTATTGAAGTCTCTTGGAACGGCTGACCAGTCTGAAGTCCAAAATGGGGAAAATTGTATAACATTTAATACAGTTCAGTTTGGGGGCAGTCAGATAATAAGAACATGCCTTATAAAAGTTTCCTGGAAATGTAATTAGCATCGTTGTATTCTTTGGATGTAACTTGGGTTTGTTTGCTTCGGGCAAAGTGCTGGAACACATCAAGGGTTTAATTATCTTGAATACGACCAACAGCTAAGGGCTGTTCAGGAGTTTTAGAGTAGCTGGAAAAATCAGGCAGCTTGTTTGTTTTCTGCCCTGGATCTCTCTGATAATCTCTCCAATGGGCAGAGCATCATATGCTCCACGTTAGCTCATGCGAAGAAGCGCTGCCCTTCCCATGAGCAGCCAGATCCCTGCCCCAGAAATGGGCTGCCCCCGAGGGGCTTTCCCACTCTCTCCATCAGGAGCTGGGGAGCCTTCATTTCTTGTGAAGAGAAAAAATGTTTCCTGCACTTAAACAAGAGGGCAGAATTGAATGGCTTCTTAGAAGGATGTTTCATAGCGCTGAAGTTTATATGTCTTACATAAAAACAGCTAATGAATTTTTCCCTCAGGGTATCAAATCAGTTAGTGTAGTGACCATGCAGGAGGATGAGATTTGTTTTGTCTGGTATTATAACTACTGTACTTGGCCTTTCGTTTTTGATCTTAGGTATATTCACCTCCTTCCTTCCTTTCTTCCTTGCTTGCCTTCTTTCTTTTCGAATTATCTGTGATAGCTCATGTTTGAGATAGGTCTGATAACTTTGTAAATTGTAACTTTTAAGTAGCTCTTTTAAATGGAATTTGTGCTCTGCCAAAATTTAAATTTGATAATAGTATTATTGTGTGCGTTTGAAATCAGCATAGCTATGGGGAGTTATATTTTTTACTTACTGACAATTTAATAGATGAATTTCAAGTCATAGAAGATTTTGAAAGTTTTTGAAGAAATCATAGCTAAAAATAAGAGGTGATTTTCATATCTGTCTTTTAGTATCTGTGTAGCCAGATTGGATCATTTTGAAGGGACTGAGTTTTAGTGCACGGAAATTCAGGCATGCAAAATCATAGCACGTTTTTAACGTCTTTAAAGTAAATAGCTGTGACTAAAGTCAGATGACATTTACCCTTTAATTTCGTGGAGCTCTCTGTTTAGCTATGGTTTTGATCTTTGCTTCAAATATTTCATTTGTAACGTCTTTCTGATCTTCTGTGCTACAATGAAAATACTAAACAGATTTTTGTACGTAGGGCTTCATACTTGCATGTACATTTTCAAACATTTATTGCGTGACTAGTTTTGACACAAATCTTGGCACGTTCTACTGAAAGATACTGCAGCTAATGTCTTGTAATTTGCTTTGTTGGCTCAATTAGAAATTATGCACTTGTGGGAAGGACTAGAAGAGTTGTATAAATCTTTGCTGACAGAATAGTTTTCAAAAAATGTAGGTTTTCTTTCTCACTGTAAACTGGTAGATGAAAAATATCTTTAATTACTGAGAGTACTTAAAAAAAATTAGCTCCAAGTTATATAACTCTCTTGCTTTTATTTTTCCATCCCTTTTCATGCTTATCGAGCATGATGGCTCTTGTAGATCTCCTCTGCAAGCTGAATGACGTAGCACTTGATCTTTTAAAGAAACCCAGGAATGATGCATTCCTGGACTGCTTCCAAAAAGAAAAAAGAAAAACAAGAAGTACTAATTTGAAAGCTGCTAATTTTCTCAGACTGTTGTGCTTCCCGAAACCTTGTAGTTCTGCTGCAGTTTTGGCGAAGTTGTGAAAGCAGCAAGCTGATACTCCATCTACAAAACTGAGCAATGCAGAATTTTCCTTGAAGAGGATCTTTCCTTGATTCTCTAAATTTTCATCTTTTAAGGGTGGCAGAATGGTTCAGACCATTTGTAAAGGGATCTGAACATTTCTAGACTATTAATTCGTATTCATCACAGGTTAGCACGCCTGGAAAGAGATCAAATATAAGTGCTTGATGCTCTCTGAAAAGAGTTGCAGTTTGCTTTCTGGATAGATTTCTTGGAAAACCTCCCCTTTCAAGTATGTTACTCTGTCTACATTCTTTTCTTACTTTGTTGGTCTTGTCAGAATTTAGGCAAAAGAAATTACTGATATTGGCAGGGGGGTTTGCTCTTTTTTCACAAGGTGTTCCACAGGAGCAAGGTATTTTTGTTTTTGTTTTTGTTTTTTTTGCATGTCCCGGCCATGGAAGTTGGAGGAGTAATAAGGCTTCTTGGCTCTGCTCTGCCATGAGGGGGAAACGAGCAGGTTGCCTTCTACGCAGCCCTGCTGATGTCCAGGCTTCAGTCATGACATGACACTTGCCATATCGTGACAGGTGTTTGAGGGAAGGCAGGAGTGGGCCAGGAAGCAAACCCTCCTAAAAATCCCTATTTAGGTGTTTTATAAACGAGATGTTCCAGTGGGGATTTAGATGTGTCAAAGGGGATGAGACTTAGGGGTGTGTGCAATGAGCAGCAGAGCATCATCCCTATGGTTACCCTTTTCCATATTGTCCAAAGACTGGGAAAATTAGAAGCCTCTCTTTCTTCCTTGCTTCTCTTCACTTGTATCCCTGTATACCCTGTATCACTTGTATACCCTGTGAGTATCCACTCCCAGGGTAGAGAAGATCTGTGGCCATCTTCCCGTCTTTCCAGTTTGATGCTAAGTTTGCGCGTCTTCTGTCAAGGTGCCAGGGATCACTGCTGCTTCAGTCGTTTCTCTGAAGTCTCTGAGCAGTTTTCTTCCTCGAATAAATATTTTCCTTTCCTTTAATGGAAATACAACATTTAGAAAAGCAGTCGTACCAAGGCTTGGCAGCTTTACTCACAGCATGCTATTCTTTTTGTACAGGCTTCTTACAAACCGCTGCTGAAACAGGTAGTGGAAGAGATCTGTAATTCTGATCGACCTGATCCTGTTGATATTGAGCATGTGTCGTCAGGCCTCACTGATCTCCTTAAAACTGGATTCAGCATGTTCATGAAGGTAAGCCTGGCTTCCCGAGCCCATCTGTAGGATTTTGCAAAGATGAGAGCATAACAGTGCAAAAATCCATTTTATGTGCTTGAACTGATATTGTTCAGAAGAACCTAAGGGGCAGTTAGGAGAGTTGAATCCTTATGGGGAGCTACAAATAGCTGAGGCAGCACATTGCAGGCACAGAATGGGCAGCACCTGCAGAAACAAAAGAAGAGGAATGGAGCAGACCAAACATCTAAGGATTGTTTCAGAGCAAGTTAGTCTCAAGCACAAAATCTGATGTGCTTGAAGTCCTCCTGTCAGCAGTCTCCACCTAGCATTGCAGTGGATTTTCAAAATGCCCTGAAAGAGAAGAGGGTAGCTGTAGAAATAGGACTCAGTGTTCTTTCTATTCATATATGAAAACTGGGAAAAAAAAAAAGATGCAGCTACTCCAAAAATAGTCGAAGACAGTTGCTCAACTGTCAAACAGAGTAAGCAAGCTGGTGCACACAAGTGATTTCTGAAATGATTGATTTTATTTACCAGTAACTCTCACAGTTGCATTTATTTCATGGTATTAGGTTTTATTTTTGTAAGCAGGAATATAGCTTTTTAGCAGGAACATGGCTTTCTTTACCAAAAAACAACAGCAAGAAATATATGTATTCCAGAAAGTCTGAACGTTCATGTGTGCCGGTGTCTGTGTATGTCACAGAAGTAAATTACAGAGATATCCAACTCAGAGACCCCCGTTGCACTTTCTGCTGCACTAACATCAAACAGAAGATGCCGAAGGCAGGATTAACTGAGATCCAAACAGATGGGGGGGTTCAGGGAAGCAGTGAGGCAGGATCAATCAGCCTGACAGCCAGTGTCTCCATTTCTAGTAACTGTGTAATGTCAGGAGAGGAAGAGGAGGAGGAGGAGGCCTTGCGGAGGTTTGCAGAAAGCTCCTCACAAGCTGGAGGCAGAACACAGGAAAGAACACAAAATATGTTTTTGAGAATGTGACAAATGGCCAGTGAGGGATGTAATTATAAGATTAATTTTCCATAGGAGTAGATTGAACTTTTCTATACAAAATAGACAAGTTGACAGCTTGAGGGAGGTCTCTTCCCTGCCTCTTTCTCCATCAAGATGTGATGGGCATGAAAAGCGTTGAAATAAAAGGCAAGCAGCTTCTATTAGATATGAAAGAAAAGTAGAACGTTGTAGAGAACCATAAGAAGATAGTAAGATGGTAAAAATACCGGATGCATATGTGATGTAAAATCTGTGTTTGTATCTGTACAATAAGGGTGTTGTACCAATGGAAGCCTGACCCAGGCAGGTAGATAGAAGACTGATCTCTGAGATGCTATATACTTAGTATCTGCAAGATTTAAACAACCTGTGTTTATGAAGACCTGGAGAGAGCTTTAAGAGGGTGCCAGATTAATGGGCCTGTTAAGAGTAAGATGATTTGGTATCCATAGCACCTGAAAACTAAGGAGCAAAAGACTTAAAATACTAATTAAGTCAAACTAAGCATAGCTAGACCACCAGACCACCACAAAGATGTTAGAGACAGGTTTATTTTGGAGAAGAGGAAGACAATCTGAGTTTGAGAGGTGGGTCAGCATGAGGATGGTAGCTGAATGTACGTCCAAACTGCCAGCAGATTAGTGGGAGAGAAAGCAGAGAAGAGAAAAAAAGGAAGG
>VZSV01000017.1:6174430-6190440 GCA_013398735.1 Nothocercus julius
GAAGGGAGGAAGGACCTACCTGCTAAGGCTGCTTTGAACACCAGTGATACTTGAAGGGCAGCAGGAGTGATGAGTAAGGACACATGCTGAGAGCGATTTAGAGGGGCAGGCAAAGGTTATTGTTATTTCATTGCAGGAGTATCAAGACAATCTCATAAAGTCAAGTTGGACTCTCTGAAATGTTTTTCTGCAAAGTCAGTTTGAACTCAGGTTTCCTCGGTTCTGTGACTGGACATGTGCTGGCAAACTGTGCCCTAGCTCCTGAATTTCTGTCCTACAGAGAAGGTAGGGTACTGCTACAGCATGAAGAAAAGGAAAAACAAGAAAAAGCCATGAAAGAAAAGAGAGGACAGAAAGCAGGAGATGAAATAAAACAAAGATGAAATCTTCCTCTTTCTTATCTTTCCCTCATTCTTTTTTGTTTTCTTTTAGGCTACTGTGGTTAGTAAAACTTACATTAGGAGTAGAACATAGTACTTGCTTAGGACGAGGGAACTGCTGTGATCCAGACCACTATTTAAATGAAAGTCGTGTGCTGAAATCTCTCCAGTGTCAAGGGGTATGTGGGATGAGCAACTCCCTGTCAGTAGCCTCTGACCCGTGGGGAAACCTGCCCCAAGGAGGTGCAGACGTGGGTATCCGGAGGAGGCTGCAGAGACCCAAACCCAGCCCAGGCTGCTCTCCTCGCAGCTGTGAGAGGGCCGAGCTGTGTCTGAGCAAACACAGTGCTGGCTCTGCTGGCAATGGGTGCAAACACGTATTCAAAAAGCAAAAAATATACATATTTGGGTAGGGGAATGGACATCGAGGAGGCACAGAAAGAGAAGTGCCACTCAGCTGTTCTCCATCTTTTGCTATCTCTCTTCCCTGTGTCCAGTCTTGTGCTAAAAAAAGCTCTTAAATTTTTGTGTGACCTAAGTCTTTCTTATCAGTGTTTTCTGTTGGTCTTGCTATGCTTCTGACTTTCTTTGTTTGTGCCAATTTAGATGTTTCTGTTTTCTTTGAGAGCTTTTCAGCCACGCTTACTGCACCAAGTACCTACATCTCTGCCAGTAATAAAAATACCCTGTTATAAGGAATATATAACGGCAGAGCAAGTGCACCTTATATAGGATGAATTGTTCATGAACATCATCGCTTACCTCACAAATATGTGTTCTTGCTTACCCATTTAGTTTATAGTTTGTTGTGTTGGCTAGTGCTCCAATGCTGTGTAAATGAGTTTCTGACTAGCCTGTATTTCTTGCACAGGAGGGTCTTTTCTATTTACTTCAGCATCAGCACTGTAATTATTTCATGGGGTTCCTTGCATTTATATTTCCTCTTCAATTCCTGAATATAAATGCCGACTCAAACGAAAACGCTTCAGTAAGTAATAAAAGCAGCTTTTGGCGTCGCAGATATATCAGGCTGCAGCCACCTCCTGCAACACCGCTGCACAAGAAAAGACTCAATTTCTTATTCAAGTCCTGCCTCCTAAGCCAGTCCTTTGGCATAGGTAACCCTGCTTTTTAAATTGCCTCCTGTCAGAAAACAGTATTTGAGAACACGCAAAGAGTTTGAATGACTGAGCCACAGTCAAAGGAGACTTTCCTTCTCCTGTTACAATTAAATGCCTTTCTTATCTGAAGGACACAAATTTGTTAAATCAGGGAGGAATGTTAAAGGTACCTCTCATACCAGAGCACTTCCCTGGCTAATGTGTTTGTCCTGAAGCTTCCGTAAATAGGGGCAAAGGAGCCCAAAGGGGGAATGTAGATGCCCAAAGGAGTTAATACAGAGGGAAAGGCCTGCGTACTTCACAGATTCTGCTTTTTACTGCGACTCCAGACCACATGTGGTTTACAATGATCTAAGCAAGACCACTTCATTGGTAGCAAGTGATAGCACAGCAGTCTAGATTCAGAAGATGGATGTGTTTTCCTGCTGCATTGTCCAGCTATTCAGCTGCATGGATTGGTGTGTGATTGATCACAAGTAACAGATGCACCGGTGCTGGTTTCCTGCTTGGAGGGCAGAGTTAGCCCTTGCAGGCCAGTCGACGGAGTTTCTGCTGACTTTCAGTGGAAGCAGCGGTGTTTGCTCAGAGCCTGTGGTCAGGGCCTTTCCCACGGCAGCAGCAGACCTTGCTGCCTGCCCAGCACCGTGTGGAGGCGGCGGCAGGAGCCCAGTCGCGTGCTGGGGACACAGTCCGCGAGGGCACAGGCGGCAGCGCGGGATGTGTCAGCAGCTGACCGCGCGCTGAGTGTAGCTCTGTGATGCCTGGGCTTATCCCAGCTAGGAGCTTTGGGGGTGATAGTTTCTCCTCAGTCTTCCCAATTTCCCGAGATAACTGTGCCACTGAGTTTTAATGCACAGCATTTTGAACCAAAAGTGAATTTCATTCAGGAATTTTTGCAAAATTAAAATCTTACATTAACTGAGATTTGAAGGACCTGAAAATGTCCTGAAACAAACTAGTTTTAGGAGTATTCCAGAATGTGCATGTGGCTTCTTGCTGAGGTTCATTTCAGTTCTTCTGTATTACAGAAATGAGATCTGTTTAGCTACATGGAGCCAGTTCCTTCAGAAGAGACAGCCTTGGGTGGTTGTATTATCAAACAAAAAAATCTTGGCAGAAACTTACATTCTTAACCCAGCCAGATAGTTTGTACCCAGAGCATTGTCCTCCCTCAAAACATTCGTGCATAGCATAAGAAAATTGCAGATTCCAAAACCCTTTTCATTGCAGCTTTAATTTAATTTAGAGTTTGCATGCCTAATAGTATTTTTAATATGCATTTCTGGAATTTGTGGCTTGAACTTGAGAAAAATATTAAATTTTATACAGGGAACATGTGTTTGGATCTAGGCTTATTTTGACTGAAGGAAATGATTTGTCAAGATACTTTCTCTTCGCTATGGAAATGAAGGCCTGTGTTTTCTAATTAATATTCCTCGCTTGGATGTCTGTGCAGTTTTTCAATGTTATACATGCATACTTATGATGAATTGTCACTAGGAAAGGTGTTAAGAAAGAGAGACCTTATTCAGTAGGAAGCTTCTGGAGTTTGGGGTCTTCATGCAATGGAGTGGAGTAGTTTGCTCTGGTGACAGGACTAGGACTGCAGTAGAGCCTGCAAAAGGAATAAACACTGTAATTTCTCTATCGCCTTGAAGTGCAGTACCACAGCATTTTGTTTTGCCAACTTTCATGTTCATCATCTCTGCAGTTAGTTCTTTAACCCTATTTCACTGCTTACAGTAATTATGACATGAATTACTTTAATATTTGAGCAAGTAACAGTTCCAGATGACCTTCTTTTTAGGTAAGTATTTAGATCTTACGCAAACTCCACATGGTATCTGTAATTAAGGAGTGGGCTTTTTTTCCTCTTAAGGTTAATGCTGTGCTTTATGCAGGTAATAAGAAGTGTAACATGGGAGAAAAGGGTAGTGTGGGGAAGTGGATAAAGAGAGAATCTTTGTAAGGTCTCGTGTATTGATTTAGTTGCTCTTGTAGTCTAAATGAAGACTGCTAAATGTAGCACCAGAACCGCAGGATTTGCAGGATTGTAGTATGTGTGCTATCCGTACCATCGTGTGAATGAAAGTGGCTAGGAGAGCTGGCGAGATGAAGAGAATAAACCCCCAGTACACAAATACCCAGCTCAGTGATGCATCCGACTGAGGCTTTTTGTAGAGATTTCAGACTCCGAGGGGTTCAAGCGCTGCGTGCCTGGGGAGCAGCATTGAACAGGGCGCGCTGTGCGGTGAGGGAGCAGCCGGCCTGCAGACTAAATGTAGGGCGGCCACAATGAGGAGCAGAAGAATGAGAAGATGGGAGAGCAGCCGCCGCGGCGGGGAGAGCAGAGGGACCGCGCTGTGCCCGGGCACGGAGGCACCGCCGCTCTCCTCCTGCCGCGCGAGCGCTGCCGAAAACCCGCGCGGCAGCGACGAGAGGGGGCCGTGAGGCTAAACAAGAGCAAACTGAACCGTTCTCGCTGCCGCTCCCCAGAGCCAAACGTTTGGAGCGTTTCCTACGCAGAGGCACGTGGTGGTGCCACCGGAGCGATGCCCGGGCTGGGCTGACGGGGCCCGGCGCGGGGCGGTATCCACGCAGGGTGTCCTGTTGGGAAGGAGAGTGCGAGCAGACAGCAAACCGATCGTGCTTTGGAAGCGCTTCAGAGGCAGCTAATGGAACGGGCTACCTTTGCATTTAGAGACCGAGCGTAGCGTTGTCCAGTCTAAACTGAAATGGGATGTTGGTGCCATTTTAAGGATATTTAGAAAAAAAAAGGAAAAGGATTTTGTTTGGCCTAAAATTTTCCCTACTCGTTACACCCCAGTCATAGAAATACTGAAACTTTGAAGTGAAATGAGCTAAAGCTGGTCTGCTGCGAAAAGGAACCTGATTTATTTTCATTGGTCTAGTTGTGAAGGATCATCCATTGCACTGATGAAAAAAACATTATTTATGATTCTTTCCGTTGCTGACCTCAGGCAGGGATTCTCACATGTTTAGACTAGACCCCTTCTACTAGATCATAATTTACCCGTCATTCCTTAAAGCCCTAAGCACATGTGTATCCAGACTATGTATCTACTCAAGTACTGCCCACCCACTCTAGGAAAGGAAGGAAAGGAATGAAGAAAGAATGGCAGGAGACAAAATCAGACCTCATGGGAAGCTCCTGTAGATTTCAGACTCCATATCCCTGGAAATGTTCATTATTTTTGACGTGACATTATTCCCCTTTGGTCTCCTGTTCCACTGCTGTGGGAACGCAACCAGTGCCCTGTGAATATTTTGGAGATAGAATGAGCAGCTACAGATAACACTTTCTGTCATTTTACAGGTGAATCGCCCTCACCCTGGTGATCATCCTCTTCTGATTATCTATATGATTGGTGGAGTGACAGTCGCTGAAGTCAAAATGGTGAAGGACCTGGTAGCAGCACGCAAACCTGGTACTCAGGTAAAAAGAGCTCTAAATATACGGTTCCTATATGAACAAAAACTAAGAAAATTCATCAGATAATGTTGGATGCAGTTTTGGTACCAAATCTACACAAGTCACAGCCATGGGGACGGTAATGGTGTTAGGATTTTGCTGTGAAATATTCATCGGTAACAAGTGTTCAGATGCAAGGGTCTGTTTTTTCGCGTGTTAGAGTCAACAATTAAAGTTTAAAGTGAGGTTGGAGGCTTGGCCTTCAGGACAGATTGGCATTATTCTGAAGGAGATCTCATAATGTCTCAGAAGATGCAGGTATTGGAGTTCTTTCTAAGCAGAAACATCTGCTGTCCAAGAGGCTGCAAGCTCCTGGGTAGAGCACCTACCAGGCATAGTGCAAGGATGTTCAGAAGGAGCCTGCCAAAGACCTGGGTACCATCTAGCGACCTATCGGCGGTGATGGACCAGACTAGTTAATCAGCACTGCTGAGGAGCAAGATAGATTAGCCTGGATACAGCTGTCCTGCTTCTGGACCAGACTGTGAGCCTCTAAGGTGCCCTGTTGGACATACCAGGACAGCCCCATCGAGTACAGCAGTGAGCAGATAGGACTGTCTGTTTAAAAGCCGTCTCAGACAGGGGCAGAAAACATTTATGATGGGAGGCTTAAAGAGAAAAGACACAGGACCTAAAGGACATACATAAAATTTTCCATTAAAAAGACTGTGTTAATCTTAGGATGCCAAAAAATAGAATACTTCAGCAGAGGCTGAAGGGCAGAGTTTGCCAAGCAAACTGTGCTTTTGAACCCTCACAAGATTACCCCTATTACCCCTTTGCCCTCTCATTCCACTCCACCGATAAGTGACTTGCACCTTTCCTCTGAAAGCTTGACAAACAAGACCCACGTCTGGATACCCTGAACACTGAACCTTAGGCCATTTTCCTTTTGTTTCTCTTCCAAGATTAAAATGTCAGCTGCCCCCTGCATGCAGGAGAGCGGGTGCAGCCACTGAGCGATCGGTCTCTTCCATACACCCTTCCCACAGCGACAAAACCAGACCCTGTCCCAAGGAGGCTCTGGGCAGGGACAGTTCAACACAAGTAAACAGGCAACACTTCACCAGGTTTTCCAAAAAATACCCATCCTTGGGAGGAGGATGGATGGGCTCCAGCAGCACCTAAGATGTTAGAAAGTGTTATTTGTGGAGGAATGTGTACAAGAGCAACCGGCTGTCTGCTGGGTAGTGCAAATGTACAGGGTAATCTGAAAACTGCAGAAAGATGCAAGAATTGCTGCGTAACCAGCTGCCTCATAAACGTAAGTGTGGTTTCCAAGGTGGCCTGTAAACATCCTGTTTTCAATTCCTATGGAATTCAGTTGTAAGTAGTGAGAAATCACTTGCAAGATGCAGCCAACCAACCTGAACAACCCCCAGGTTTCATATGTGTTTTCCACATTTTAGTTTTCTTTGCAAAGCAGTCTCAAGATGTGTTTTATAAGATTGAATACTAATTTTAAGCTTTTTTTTTTTTTTTCATCTGATAACACATTTCTCCACAATTAGCCTATTGCTAATCTCCTCAACACAGTGAATAAAATTCTTTCTCGTCCTGAACAGGGATTGAACTGTGACACACTGATGGACAAGTTAATCCACTCCTTAAATGTATTAATATGCCTTGAAAGATAAGCACTGAGTTAACAAGCGAGTCGGTTGAAAACTATGCAGTAAGACTCTTGACTAACTTTCCAGGGGGAATTGAGGCTTGACAGTGGTGACACAGGATCTGGTGTTGCTTTGCTTTGGCTTAACCCTCGTGGCAGGTCACCCTCTGAGGCAAATTCCTGAAGAATTTTAAGCTTTTACTGCATCTTGCCCTTTGTCCAAATGTGCCATGGTAGAGGTGAAAAGACTTCAGGGGAGAGTCTAGAGGAGGAAGAAAAAGAAGAAAAAGAAGCAGTTGTTTAAGTAAGTCTCTCGTATAAAAATGTTTATGAGTTAGCTGGATTTACCTGGATTTCTGCACTACAGCTTGTGAATATGTGCCACCTGTTTGGGATTATTCTCTTTTCAAGAAGCCAGGCATGTGTCTAACCCGAGCCAGAAGTGAACAGAGCTTCTATTTTGCGGTGCTCAGGCGATCAGCTTCAGGCATCGGGGCAGGAGGGAAGCGCTGGCCCCACTGCCCCATCCCACTCAAGCAACGCGCTGGCGTTGCAGTAATTCCTGGCTCTGGAGAAGCAGAAAGGTGTGTGGGTGCAAAAACAGAGAGCTGAGTAAGGTAACAGGAAAGTTGGCAGTTATTATTAGCTGCACTAATTATTCCAGCATTTGTTTCTGGCCCCCATAGCTCAGCTGTCTGCGTGAGCAGCATCACCTGTGTAGAGCATCAAAGGCAGGCACAAAGTATTGCATAAGGAGAAGGTCTGCAAAGGCAATTTACTATCCTGAAGAGCTTTGCCTGAAAAAAATGTGTCCATTTGTTTTCTGGACAGTTCACCCATTCTCTGTAAAAATGAGGACAAATAGTCACATTTATCTCCATGTAGGACCCTCACAGATAGCAAGGGGCAAGGAGGGAAGTCCCACACTGTTTGGCTTTATCATTGCTCATAAGTTGAAGTTGTGGTTCTCATTTTTCTGCCTGGGCTTGTTATTGGTTGCACAAATCCCCTCATAGTTTAATGGTAGGACTCCAAGATAAAATTGCTGTTATCTGGCAGTGGCTTGTTTTGTTGCTTGGCTTGTAGACCAAAAACCCAGGTAATGTGTCCCCTCATGTTTTTCAGAACGAAGCTGGGTGTTAAGGAGATGAGCACATACTGTGTTATACATTCTTACATAACATCAATAAGATGGTGTCAGCCTTTGGCGCCTGCAAATTACAGAAATAGTTTTTCAGCCATACGAAGCAGAAGAGAGAATCAGTGTCGGTTTGCTGCAGATTCTGTGGGAAGATACGGGAAGGGGGGAAGCGACGGGGAGACAATCGTCAATATAGAAGAGATCTGTAGTAATTTAACTCCAGATTCTTTTCATTATTTGAAGTGAAAAGATGAAAGAAAGAACAACATAAAGTTGAAATGTAGCACTACCAAATCCTAAACTGCGTATGTCTTCTAAGTATTCCTTTAAAATCACCTGCACTATTAGACTCCACAGGCCACACTAGAGCTCTGTGATGAAGGGCACAAGCAATGTGATACCTACTGTGGGAGACGCACACAGGGGGTTGATGGTGCTCGTGCTTCTCCTCCTTGCTCTGTGGGAAGAAGCAAGTCATTTTCAAGCAGGCTAGTAAAATAAATCTGCTGCTACGTCTGCTTGATAGCCCCTAGTCCTGGCTCCAGTAGTAGTGCTGAGTGTGGCGCTTTGTAAGAGCAGGTGTCCTCTGACCTTGAGAGCCACCTGGCCTGCGTGAGCTCCGCGCGCTGGCTCCTTGACAGCCTGCAGGCCCTTCGCCACAGCCCGGCCTGCTGGTTTTCACTTGCGAAAAACAGGTTCAGTGTGCAGCTAGCAGCACGTGTCTCCTCCGGAGCGACGGGTCCGTTCATGGGCCCGTCCTGCGTTAAGAGCTTAACAAACAAAAACGGTAACGTCCCGACAGCGTCCGAGGGTGAACTGGGGTCACGCTGTGCAGAACGGAGGGTGTCTTGTCCGACGAGACGTTTCTCAAGCGGGGCTGGAGCTCCCCGGGCACCGCAGCAGCCCTTCTGCAGCGCTTGCCTTGCCTCGCCTCGGGCAGGGAGGGAGGAGCTGCCGCGCAGAACTCGTTCTGCGCGTGTCCCGCAGAGGAAACGGCGCCCGAGCATCTGGCGCCCCGCGGGAAGCACCGCGGCAGGCGCGACCGGCCGCTGGGGAAGATGTGGCTAGAAGGGAATCAAGGCACACGTTCACTAGGGGTACAATGCTACTAGTCATTATGTTCCTCAGGAGGTTTAGCTGCGGGTATTAGCCAGCAGACACCATCACCAGGCCAGCTGTATTGCGCTGTCAGTAAGCAACAGAAACACACGACACAGCTAGTGTGGCATAAGCAAACGAAAAAAAAGTGTGTACGTGCACGTCTCATTTATGCTGCAGTCAGTCTCAGACCCCTCAGTTTTGATATGCTGTTTCTTTTCCCCCTTCTCCAGGTACTCGTGCTGTCCCCAACACTCCTGACGCCACTGGGTGTCATCGAGATGTTGTTTGCCTCGAAGCATCTCCAGTCTGATACTGATATGTGACATAGGGGGATCTGTGGAGAAGATAAGTGATTGCCTCGGCTGGAAACATCAAATCCTTGGTCTGCCACACTTTCCAATATTCCCATCACTGCAGTGGAGTGAAGCAGCCGGGTTCCTGGCTGCAAGGAATTATGTGAAGTTTACAAAGAGCACTTAAAAATGGTTCAGTTGTCCAGTGACCAACTCTCTCCTCTTTAAAGATAACACAGTGTGATCCTGAATCACGCAGTGTACTCTGGCCTTCCCCCAGCCCCATGCAATGCAAGCACGGACAGCTGCTTGCAGTATTTCCCTAGAAAAGGGGAAGGTGAGAAGTCCCGCCGGACCACAGGCTGCCGAATTTGCCCTCCCTGAGCAGACCTTTCCTCTTTGAACAATCCTGGTGGTTGCACTGGGGTTGCTCCTGGTGGGAAGTGCTGCTGAGGGAGGAAGGGGCTAGTGAAACGCACCCTCTTGGTCACGTTACCTGGTGAAACACGTGTGCCTTAAGGAGCATTAGCAGCCTCTGCTCTTGCTTCGTCTCTCCCTGCCAGAGAGGCTTTCGTGCAACCCTGGTCTTACCGGCAGAGCAGCTGTCAGTCCGCTGGGGGAACGGAGCCAGAATCAAGGGCAGTTACATGGATCCTTCTCTCTCAGATCCCTAGTTTCTGCTCCGGTTTCTCCACCCACAGTTCCAGGAGAAAAGACTCTTTCTGATGGCACACTTCTCTCTAGTTTTGCACAGTAGGACATATGGGCTGTGATGGTTTGATGTTAACCTGGAAAAATGTTCCTCTCACATGCATTTAAAAAAGGAAAAAAAAAAAAATGTTCCCACTTCCAAGAGGCTGTGGTGGCAGATTCTTTATGAACAGCTTTTGATTTGTGATCATGAAAGAGCTGCTACCAAACTCAATTATGTAATTATTCTTCATAAAACTTTGATATAATCTAGGATAAAAAAGCATCAGCCAGTGGATGCCATGAGACTTCAAAATTGCAGCATAAAATGGTGGAGCTGCAAAGCTGCATCCTCCTGGTTCATTCCGGAGATACTAAGACTACAGCTTACACTGCGAATGTGAAATTATATATGAAATTTGCTCAATCGTAGCATTCTTTATTATGCCAAACTAATAGATTAAAGAGGAAGTAGCTTTTTAACCTTTGTTCAGTAGCTGGCTTAAGTTCTCTTAAATGTTTATAATGGTCTTCAGAAAAGGCTGCATTTTGATTTAAACTCTCGCTTGAGTGGCTAAAAGGGAAGAATGAACTGATTATAAAGCAGGGACAATGTTGCTTCTATGGAAAAGAGATTTATAAGAATCGCTATAGAATGGAACTTTGTGCTATAAAAAAATGAGAAATATTATGAGATTGTAATGCTAAAAGCTCAAGAAATATTTAACAGAGCAACTTGAAGGCAAGTAGCCAGTCCCTTTTTGGTTTTTGTTTTTTTGTTTTGTTTTGTTTTCATCCTATGCTGTTTATCTTAGAATATAGATGTTTTGGAAATTCTGCAGTCAGTAAAGCAAAGCTGCTGTCTTTGAGCCCAATCTCCTGCCTTTGCTCCTTGCCTGTGGCCACGCGGGCTGTACGCGCCGCACAACGCGCGCCTGTGGCCCCGTTTCCTTTTGCACTGTCCAACTGACCCTCGGAACCGAGAGCTCGTGTCCCGGGAAGTGTCCGCAGAGGTTTCCGTCCCTGCCGGCAGCAGAAAGGCTCTGAGACGATGGAGTCTGGCGGCCGTGGTCTCCTCTGCCCCGCCGGCTCTCACCACGTGCTCTCCGTCCTCTCCTCCTGGCTGTCTGAGGACATCCTGCAGAGGGTAATGAGAAGAGCTGGTTTCACTGGACAGTGGTGCCATGGCACTTCTTACAGGTGAGGCAATTCCCTTGCCTGGAGGCAGTGGCTGTTTTCCAGGCTCCCCCACCGGAGGGACCTTTTCAGCCCATGGGCACGTAGGTGGAGGTGGCTGCTGGGACTCTGCTACCGTCTGGTTCGTCTAGAACAAGACGGGCATGGAGTCTGTGCAGAGGCTCTCAGGTAAAAAACAGCTCCATATTTGTAGGAAACAGCTGTAGCAGCTACACCTAACGTGTGCTGGGGGCAGGCTGGGGCATCACGGGTTCTCCTGCCCTGGCAAAGCCTTTCCCTGGTTCCTTTGGCTGCTGGAGGGACACGGTCACATGCCGGAGCAGCACAGAAGAGGCTTCACTTGTGCAAACGCCCTTCAGGGTGGGTGCAGGGCCACAGCAAGGAGTGTCTCAGCTCTTTGTATGTGACACTAAACTAAAAAGGGATGGGGAAGGAGAAGCACAAGGCCACGCTTCACAAGGGGGTTTGCTACTCGAATAAGCTAAGCAGTATTTGGTGAGAAGCTCAGGCTGGATGGACAGGCTCAGTTTTGTTCATAATCCTAGTCCTAAACCAGCTGGTGAGGCTGGAGGGGCAGCCCCGCGCCGAAGGATGAGCAGCAGCAGGAGCGCGTCGGCGTCTGCCCGCAGCGCATCCTGGCTGCGTGGCCGGCAGGCAGCGCGAGCACAGCATCCTGCCAGCAAGAGGAGGCAGCAGGCGCTTACATGGCCTGCCTTATAAACGAGCAAACCAGTTTCAGACTTGCAATAACTTGATTTACTTCTTCACTGCGTCAGATTGCTCAATATACAAAGCTGTTCTGCCACCTTTTTGTGTTCTGCCAGTTTCGACCTAGTTTACATCTTTCTTAATTAGCTGTTTGACAAAGAAACGTGAAGGATCCTGTTCTGTTTTGTAAGGTCTCTCCTTTTGCTGCTTTCTCTCCTGAAAGCATTTCCTACAAGAAAGTTGTAAAAGGGTTGTGAGAGCTTCCCCCCGCACATCATGCTACTAAAGGAACAGTACGGGCAGCAAAGGCCATCTCAGCTCTGTTTCTGCAATGTATGTTGACTACCCTGAGAAAACTGATACTTCTCTGAGGGGTTATCAACAGTTGCTTCCAGTACACATGAAAAACACACACGTGAAAACATGCAATTCAAAAAAAAAAATTTAATGTTGAAACAGGCAATAAGAATGCAAAGTCTGCTCCAGATGAGGAGTTAACTGTACACAAAATAAATAAGTTACAGTTTACACAAAAGCACAACTGGCTTTTTAAAGTGCATGTGTATAAGGCCTTTTGCCTGTGAACTCCATTGGCTCAACGCGGGGAGATCCGTGGATCTGCCAGGGGCGGCCAGGCAGGGCTCAGCCCGGAACAAGCAGCCGGCTTCACGGCCGGGGGCCCGCAGCCTTTGGCAGCCCCGCTGCCGGGGTCTCCTGCCCCGGCACCTCCGCAGGAGGAGAGGAGCATCTCCCGGCCGCCGCCCGCCGGGCACCATCGCTCCAGCGCCAGGCGCGATGCCCACGAGCTCAGTGTTGGGCCAGTCAGTCTGGACAGGGCTTCTTTTTTCTGTTTTTCAGACCGTAAAAAGCTCACAATCACTTGCAATTAGATACGTCTACACCCTGTGCACACTAGTTTTGCATACAAAGAGTCTGTTCAAATTGTTCTGCAATGATACAGCTAGTAAAAAATAAAGGACCATTGTTTACAGTCTCCATACCCAGTCACTTATTTTACATGTACAGAAAAATTTCATATTTTGTTTGCTTTGAAATACATGGGTAATAAATGGCTCTGCTGTGCAATAAAATTAAACAGATATATCATGCTGCCCTTCATCCAAGTGAAAACACAATAAGACTCAAGTGGTTACTTCTGAACAGTGAACTACAGTTCAGGATATTTCCCTGCTCAAGTACAAAAGTTGAGAGTTACAGCTAAAAGTTTGGTTTTTTTATCTTTTTTTCTGCATGAAGTTTAAGCCAAATCTGTCCCGTTGGAGAAAAGACAAACTGAAAGCTTGTTTCATTTACTGGAAAGTATTTTCATTTGGAAATGAAACTTGTTCCACAAGTTACATCCCAGAACCGTCTCAAGAGTTTCCCCCCTCCCCCAGTCTTCTTGAACCAGTTTCTAGTCTCTGTAGCCATTCAGAAGGCTACCTGAACCATCCTTCTTTTCCTTTTTTTTTTTTTTTTTTTTTTCCCTTGGACTCTAGAAGTGCCAGTGTTTAACATTCCAGGTTTCACACTCGGGCTAAGATGTTGGGAAGATCAAAACCTCCACGTGGCTCTGCTCCTAAACAGACGTGACAGTCCTCACTTTGGCAGACAAGGCTTGCTTAAACCTTCTCTTCAGGTCCTGCATGTTGGGGGATTTGGGCCGCGGGATGAGCGAGGTTCTTCTTCGCTCGGGGGTGCTGGTTGTTTGCTGTTTGCTGACTTCTTTACACAGGACATGGAAAGCACTGAAGACGTCGTTGTAGTTTTCGCTGACGGATACTTCATAGAAAGTGCAGCCCAGCATGTTGGCCAGCTGAAGTCCGTGCTGAGGCTCCACCTCTTTAACGTGCAGGAGATCGGCCTTGTTGGCCACGATGACAACGGGAACCGTGTTCCCTGGGTGCAGCTGCCGAACGTGGTGGTAAAGGTGGCTGAGTAGTTCATAGCTCTTATAATCTGTGATGGAGAAGACGATCACAAGCGCATCTGCCCAGCGAATGCATCTGTTCAGCTGGTCGTTGCAATCCAGGCTGTGTTCATGGATCTGAAAGGCGAATTGTCATAAGTTAAGTGGTTGAAACGGCAAAAAAGAAGATGAAAGGAACCTGTTGTCAACATCTGTAAAGCCAAATGCATTTTATACTTTCAGACACATGTATTTGCATTTCAAGTACAGACTTAATCCGAGTGTGGCACATATATGTTTATGTTGATTCAGCTGCAAAAAGCTGGAACTTAACACTGGAGCTTGCTTTACTCAAATGGAAAAAACGACCTGAGTAGTTCTGCATGCAGAGAAAGACTTTGTAGTTCCAGAGAATGGGAAATTAACTGGCTAGACAGTAAGTCTGGGGAGGCAAAGATACGAGCTGGAAGCATTTAGACCTGGAGAGCTGCCCAGTTCAAAAAGGCAGAAATCCAGCATTACTCAGGTCTATACATTCAAAACTTCTAACTTACAACATCCTAATGAGCTAAGGCACAACACAGGAGACATAAGTTTCCACCATACACATTTATGAAGCGAATGTTTGCTGGGCTGTAGTCATGGCATTTTTCTTCACGTGTACCACATTTGCATGCAAACCTTTTGTCATCTTATCTAATGTTTCTCATATGTGAGAATAAGACACTTAACAAATAATTCAGCCCTACAGAAGTAATGGGCCTCCAATGTACAAACGATTCACTGAAAGAGCGGGTTGTTTTCTTTTACTGCCAGCACATTATGGCTCCTGGGACATCTGGTTTGACTGGTTAAAAAACAAGCTGCCAGTTTTCCCACGCAAAGCACCAAGCTTGGAAAGGGACAGTGCTGCATTTTCTAGAGAGACCGTAATGAGAGGGAGCACGTGGAGGGACATGCACACAAACAGCAGAGCTGCTTTGCTGGACTGCACGGATGTGTCTAGCTCACCTGGACTCCAGGAGTATCTTGCACTTGGATAGCCAACATTTCTCCATCTATCTGGATGTGTCTGCTGTAGAGATTGCCTAATGACAACACCAACAGTGTCACAAGTACAGTCACAGCTCCACAAACAGGCAACCGCTGCTTTGGGAGGGAATCAGAAGAAACAACACCCCACCCCATCTAGGACTTGGGCAGGGAAAGTGGCCTTGCTATTAGCAAACTGAGGGACCCATGGACAAATTCGGTCCTTCTCGCAACCCATAAATCTGTGACGTTACCAGAAGCCTGGGGTTTAATCTGCATTGCCTTGTTTTGACACTCGACATTTACCAATGCACATCTTGGAGCTTAATCACCTCTTAAAGGCTGACTTAAGTATAAAGGTAACTATGCAAAAATGTTCAACTTCTTTTAATACAGAATGGCAGTTTGTCAACATTTTTCGCTTCGGCAAACCGTTTCTCCGAACGGCTGTGTCAGCCCCCTGCTGCCTGGCTGGCCAGATTTACTGGCTTCTCCTCTGTGCGCGTGCTCCCCCTCCGCCCCAAATCATTTCCTCAGCATTCTGTGCATTTAAGTTCGTACTACTTTACACTTAGACTAGGCTGCACTCAGGCAAGTACTAAATGCTGCCTCTTCACCTTCCCCATTAAGCTGGCACTGCCCAGGTCTTTTTGCTGCTAGTGTTCAGTTGTGGGCTAAAACATTAGGTTTACACAGCGTTTTCTTGCTTTAGAGAAAAGACGGCTTCAAAGAAGGGTGTTTTCTCCATTTAAAATAAATTCGGGCAGAGCGGGCAAGCAGTAAGGGGCCGCAGGAGGGAAGCCGTGAGCGCAGGTTGTTGTGTGCAGCCTGCTGCGCACCTCGCTCTGCGCGGCGCGGCGGCAGCCGCCACCCCACAGCTCCTTGGCGGCCGCTTTGCGATGCCCCTGGCCCCAAAAATACCTGCTCCGAGTGCGCTCCCGGCCCCATCTTCACGTCCTCGCCTTCTCCCTTAGGGGGCGGCTTCGCACGCCTATTCCCAGCGCCCGCGCCTCCTTTCTAATCGCGCTGGATCCGCTGTCCCGGCTGGACAAAGCGGCGACCGGCACCGCGGCCGGGGCGGGCGGCGCTGCCGGGCGCGCCCCGACGGGACGGGATCGGGACGGGACGCGACCGGGTTGGGAGGGGTCAGGACGGGACGGGTCGGGTCTGGTCGCACGGGTCGGGAGCGGCTCGGGTCGGGACCGGCTCACCTGCGTTCCGCTCGTAGTCGCCGATGAAGCGCCGCGTGAGGAAGCGCACCACGAGCGCTGCGGGCACCAGAGAGAGGCAGCGTTAGGCGGCCCACAGCCGCCCCGGCCCACAGCCGCCCCCC
>VZSV01000017.1:6199395-6225851 GCA_013398735.1 Nothocercus julius
CCAATAGTTATTGTCAGCATCTCCCTCAAATCAGCCTGGGCATAAAGGGGAAAGGATCCTGCATAAAAATGCTGAGATGATCCGCGAGCCATACTACTTAGCTATGGATGTAGACAGCAGTCGACTCACTGTTTAGAATCACACACAGACTCTCACTGTATCTAAAATAACTGAAACATCCGATAATTGGATTTCTAAATGAGAAGTAAAAGTATTTTGCATTAATATTACATACAGTCATGAATAAAACATTCACATATAACTAGATTTTTTTTTTTTTACTTATATCTAAGCAGTAGCTGCAATCTCAGACGTTTCAAAATACTTATTCTTTCAAAATACCAGGAGGCAGTGTGTGCATAAAAGATTCATTCTCTTTTGGTATATGAATCAGCTATAAAGAACCAAAGTTGCAATCCGTTCTCGTCGGCTCAGCAAGCAGTAGAACTACATTATTGCTGATTTGGGGCAGATTACGATGTTATAATTAACTCTAGGATAAAACTCCTGAAAAAAAAAACGGTGCTTGGTAAAAATATTCAGGGGAAAAAAAGAACAATTGAATAAACACTACAACACAACCTAATTTTCTCTAAAACTCATACTGTATTTTCTAAACCAACATTAATGAGCATCCCACTTTCTTTGACTTGCAAATCAGTGACTGTCCGAGCAGAAATCTTTGTTCAGAGTTGTAGCAGGAATTGCGTTTGCAGAAGGAAGCGTTTTTCAAGACACTCTGGAAACTATACAGCAGCTTATCTATGACATTTTATCTTATAAATTTTCCTAACTCTAGAACAGACCATCCTTTATCCAGCAAAGAAATAAAACAATAAGCAATGATATTTTATTTATCCTTTCTTATTGTTTTAAATAAGGCAACTTATCAGTGTCTTAGCTTTTTGTTTAGGGCTTGTAGTTCCAACACGCTTTAAAAAAAAAAAAAGTGCTCAAAATTGATTTTTAGGGATAAATTGTTCTCAAATTATTTTTAGAGATAAACTAGGAAAGACGGCAACATTTAGAGAACGTAAAATACGTTCTGTGGAGGAAATAAATCAGAGCTGGCGGGGACGGGGCGAGCGCAAGCAGGGAGAGCAGGCAGGGGTGGCAGGGCGCCGCGGGTGAGGGGGCCCGTGCAGAGTACGGACCAGCTCATCACATGTCACTGAAGGACAAAACAGGGCTGTTCTTTTTTGTTTAGGAGGAAAAGAAGAAAAAAAAAGGTGCATGAAGCTGATTTTCTAAATGCAAGAGAAATCAAGAAATCTCCTTCCTGACTGTTCAAGACGCTTCCTCCCCGCCTCCTCTCCTTTCCCATCCCCCAGCTCTGTGGGTAGACACTGAGATGTGTATAAATGGTGGCTACCGGGTGTGCTCTTCTAAAAGCATGTTCTGCCATTCACCCAGCTACGAAAGAGGGTATCTCGCCCTCTCTGACGGCTCACAGACCCTGCAGCACTCACACCGCAGCGCGCGGCAGCGCTGTGCTACTTCCCCTTCTCAAGTACGTCACAAGCCACCTGGTTTGCCTGGTGCTTCATTTTCCCCACCTCCGGAATGAGGACAATAATGTTTCCCTTCGCCATCAGGGGCCTTAATGGGGGTGGATGAAAAGCACTGCCAAGGTGTGATGTGTTGTCATCAAAGCGGTGGCTTTTGTAGGAGTCGCCGGTGCTTCCTGGTGCACGCCAGGCCGGATGGTGCTGCCCTGCGGTAACGGGTATAGGGAGCTCTCTGGAAGCCAAGTCCCGGTTGCCTAGCAGGGATCTCGGTCTGGCGGGTTGGCAGGATCTCCTCTGCGGGTGCAGAGGCCCAGCCTCTTCAGAGGACACAGCGATGCAGAAGCCACCCGCGACAGCCTGGGGGTCAGTGCTCTGCTCAGCCTGAGGAGATCCAAGGCTCTTTCCAGGAGTCTCCTCCAGGACAGGGCAGTCTTGCCTTCTCTGTCCAAGCTGAGTCATGGAGCAGGGAAGAAACAGCTCCAGAGGAGAGACAGCGAGAACAAGCAAGGAGGCACCTTCCTACACGGTCTGCTGACGGGAGCATGCAGCAGAAGGAAGGAGGCTTTGGTCTGCTCCCAGAATAGCTTCTGTGTTTTTATCTAACTCTCCTTTGTCCTACTAGATATTCAGCAAAAAAAAAAAAAAAAAAAAAAAGGAACAATCTGTACTGGTGATTTTATGAAATGCAGAGGTCTTCAGTCTAAATTTATAAATTTAGCTGGCAACTTTCAGCACTTACTAATGATGAACTTTGAGAGGCGTTTAATTATTGCTTGAAAAATGAAAGATTTCTCAGCTAAAGCCGCCCAGTAGGTGTTGCCAGCCTGCCATACCCGGCCGGAGCAGGGGCGAGCCAGCGGCTCTGCAGTGCTTGCAGCTGGGAAGGTCCCGGGGCTTATCCTGCTGGTGAATTCAGCCCACAGCACCGAGCAGACCCAAGCACGAGCCAACCTCATTGCTGCAATGAGTCAGACGCGCCGTGGCAGCGGTTGGACCTCCCGGTCAGCCCAGGAGCCCTCCTGTGCTGGGCACTGCACAAGCACAGACTTGTGCTGCAAAATCTACGAGGCGGGGGGAAAAAGGTACAGTGAAAAATGCGCACTGCTTTACCCATCAGTCCTCTTCCCCAGCACTTGCAGCTGCAGGTGAGCCCGTTTCTCACCCGCGGAGCTAATTTCCCTGGTCTGCAGCCAGGCAGCCCAACAACAACCGGACAAGGGGGTATGAAGTTGTTAAGCTCATGGGCAAGGGTGTGCGGTTTGTACCATTCGCTTTCTCTTCCCCGCTGGCTCCGTTCTTGAGAGCAGCAGGAGACGGAGGCCGACAGAGATCCAACCTCAGAGAGCCAAGCGAAGGGCAGGCTCAGTTACCCCTTAACGGGTAGGAGCGGAGCCACGGGAGGGGATGGGGGCCGGCGCTGCACGCGTCCTGCCCGCCGCCTGGCCGCGACTGCACAGAGACAGCCAATGCTGCTGCAGCCCATTTCTGTAGGCCCGTGCTTTGTTCTTCCTTATCAGGTTTCTCATTCAAATGAAGAAATCAGATTTCAGTCTTGAATCCATTTTCTGGGTACCCAGGGATGTCTCTAGACATTAACTCCACAGGGACCAAGATGCTTGAGCATTAAGTTCTATCTTGAATCTGAAATCTGAGAAATGCTGCCTTAAAAATTCAGCTGAGCAGAGTGAAGGTTATACAGAATAAAAGGGTGTTTGCACATCTTTCCAAACATGAGCGCATACTCAGCACATTAGAACCCAGCACAGAGGTTAAGATTTATATCAGATCTTGAAAGGAGATAAAAATGTTTAAAAAAGCTGTATTCAGCAGAAAGAAATATTACTCTCTAACAAAGCTAAAAGTAAACATTTTGCTTTCTCTCTGGCTTTACAAGGGCAGGCAACAATAGGGTAGCTGATCTTTTGGAAATAACCTTTCATCCTCTAGCATGTGCTGCTCAGAGTCGTGGGAGTACAAAGAAAGGCACGGCGTAACAAAAAATCAATGAAAATGTTTTCACTCAGTAGTTGCTGAGCTGAACCAGTGTTGTCCACTTTCAAAATCTGTCTTATTCAAAAGAAATAAGGTAGGTTAAATATCCCAGCAGCCCAAATATATCACAAAACCATGTGACAAAACCAGACATCTTGGCTCAGGAAGCTGTTGAAAAAGTGGTCGACTTTTCGGCCATGGAGTAGCCACAGACACCTTTGAGATCATTGTCTTTCCAGAACAGGCCCATTCCCAGCAATAATTCCTGCTGCGTTTCTAGGCTGGTTAATCACTACAAGATAGCTAGAGTGCAAAGCAGAACTGGGCACTGGAGGAGCTTAAAAGACTAATTCATGGCAGTGAGTTAATAGATTTTAAGGTAAGCAGCAAATGCAGGGAAAGAGGTCAGGCTGCCCAGTTCAAGGACCCTCTTGACTTTCTGCCTTGTGGGGAGGAGACAGACATGGAGCACATGAGACCTTGTGGCAGGTAAAGATAAGAAGGATGTGCAACTTGGTATTAAAGTGTTTGGTAGCTGTTCTGCCAGTTTTGATGTAATACTGAAGTTATAAAGCATATAAAGAAAGACATTTTAGGGAAATGCAATCTCAAAGCCCTAGAAAACGGTCCCACATAAAAGAGGGAGGTAAAATAACATAGTAATACTCCAGTTACAAAATGCTAGGAGGAAAATTACAGTTAATTTCAGTCCCATTGCTATTTACTGCTTTGCAGGAATGCAGTAGATTACCTGCATCAGACAGGCAGGCTTAGAAAATGGTTCTCTTTTACAGGCGGCTACAGACAGCCTTTATGCCCTTGGAAATGATTACACAGCAAAATGAGGGACACAAAATAGAGCGTTGAGCCTCAGAAGCTTTTATCTTGCTGCCACGGATAACAGCAGCAGCAAAATCGTAGCGGGTAGAGAGGGGTTTTCTCGCCTGTATCTATAACCTGCACATCCAGCCCTGGGGTGGCTTATGCTCGGGTTGCCAGTTTGTGCTCCAGGCTGTCAGTCTGTCCTTTTGGGGCAAGGGGTGTTTTCTGTCTCCCAGCCAGGGCAAAACCTGTGTGCAAACGCAAATAATGATGCCTGATTAATGTGGCCCATCCCCGCTCCCCCCAGCTGAAATGGGAACAGGCCAGAGACGAGGCTGACTTTATGTGACTTTTAATGACACCACAGATAGTCAGCAGAAGTCTCATTTTGGATATCATCACATTCATTTTTAATCCTATTCCTGACAGAATGGGACCAGTTAAGAAAGATCTGCAGAGAAGGATCTCTGCTGAACACCAAGACCAATCTAGATTCCTGGCTAGGATTTGTTACTGGGTTTTTTGACAGTTTGGGTCTCTGTGGCTAATTTCTGAATCCCAAGCCGTTTGGGGAAGGATGGATGCAACAAGAGCAGAAATGGCCACGGAAACTGTGTGTCTTTAGAGAGTTTCTATCTCAAATCTGGCCTAGCAAGCAATGTGCAGAAGGTTCAGTTATTCTCCTGCTGGTTGTTTAAACGATCTTTACACAAACATCATCAGCGTTATTATCTGGGCTGTGGCAGCGCCCGCCAACTCTGTGCATGGACCTGTCTCTTACTGTGCCAGGCACTGTACAAATGGGTCGTGCGTGTGGAGGAGGGAGGCAGACACCACTAACCTGGAGTGAGAAATATCTCTGCAAGCTTTGAAGATGCAAGACCTAGGAAGACCATATATGCATTGACTGGTAAAACTAGTTCCACATGCAAATTTTTAATGGAGTTAAGGAATATGAGAGGCTTCCCTTAGCTGTTTGCCTTTGCAAAGTCATGTTTAGCCTGCGGTCATCTCAGTGCTGTATAACAACCCATGCTAACCAGGGTGTACTAGAAATGCGCAAACTCAAAATTATCGGTGGGTAAATTTAAACAAGAGAAAAGATGTATATCTATGGTTGTGACAGACACACCTTTAAGTCACGGCTAAGTCTCACCTTACATTTATACAACACATCGATACTAGTGGCTTTCCATTGATAACCTTGCTGGTGGGCATTCCTCTAGTGCAGATAATGAAATAACACGCAACCTCCTCATCTCAGAAATTCCTCCTCTTTTCTTATTACAGAATAATATCAGTAGAAAGGACCCAAAGAAGTCACATAACCTCCACACAAATCCCTGTTCAAGGCAGGGATCACTGGATATTTTTCAGAGCTGAATGCCTTTCCTAGAAGTCTGGGCACCTTGCTGTTGGAGCTAAAACTTCTCCTGGAGTTAGTTCTTGCCTAATGAATGTGTGCAGACGGCGACTGACGTAGTTTTTAGAAGAAATGAATATGCTTGCAGGAAGAGATTAAGACTCTATATTATTGTGGGCATTAAGACATGAGTTATGTATGTGGCATGTTGTATGTTTCTTATCTAATAATTTCCTTGATTTTCTGGGCTAGATTCTCAGCTTGTATAAAGACTGTATAAGTAGGGCTGATCAATGCCAGTTTACACTGAGCAATAAGCCGGCTCTCAAGGTATTCACAGTAATCATAAAATTACTTCTCCATCATTCTCTGCTGTAAAAAACTGTACAGGTCTGGAAAGCCCTGAAATAGTAAGAGCAAGAATACAAAATAGTCATTTTTCTTATATTTTAAATGATGCAGAAAGAAATAACAGACTATCCATTTTCACTGTGCAGTCTTCTAGTGTTCCTGAGCAGTGTTCCTGGATGGTAAACAATTAATAAAAGGAGAAAGAAAAAAAAGGAAGTCTCCTGCCCATTTTCTCCTCATATGTATTAAACTAATTACTCTGTTTTAACAAGGGCAACTTTGTTCTCCTAAGTTCCAAGTTTCATTCCAGCCCCTGCAGCTAATCACGACCACGGTCGCTGATAATGAGCAGTAAATTGTTATAGCCCTCGGAGTCTGATAGGTGCATTCCAGTCCGCATCACGCAGCCTCGCTTCTCTATACGTTATTGTTCACAGATGGTAGCTGTCAGACTGTGTCAGCTTCATGTACACATTCAGCGAGTCACATCCGCATTCCTGGAATTTATGGCTGCACAGCCCTCACCTTCTAAGGCCCTTGATTCAATAACATGCCACGTCCCTTCAGTCTCACCCTGCCCTAAAATACTTTCACCCACTTACAGGCCTTCCATTTAGAGGAAAAACCCTACTGAGTTATTACAATGTAAATATTTTAATAGAATAGAGGGGAAAGGCCTATCTAGCTTTAAACAACCCCATTATTACATCAAGATTAATAGTCATGGGCTAATGGAGCATTTGCTTTAATAGTTTATTTTACTACAGGGAAAGTGGGTACAGATATGTATGCTATATTGACTGTTGCATCACTGAGCCTATGGGTAACAATATATAATAATATATAGGGATGTGTGCAGGAATGCAGGAACTTGATTTTCTAGAAGGGTCTACTGCAGTCAAAATCTATCTACTATTTAAAACATAAGCAAAATTATAAGAACATTAACATATACATTTATGTATAGTATACTCTGGATGCAGGAGGCAACGTCCTCTCTCTAGTTCACCTTTCTAAAAAGCTCCTCGGCTGCGGGCCCTGCTGCGATGTCTCGCTGTCCCTGCAGCAAGCGCGCCAGGCTGAAGCCTTGCGAGGCTCCAGCTCACACGGAGCTGGATCCCACGGACTCCCATCCCGTTGCGTTAAAAGGTAATTATGGAATCGTTGCAAAGGGGATCAAATGATACTTCAATGCCAGCAGCAAGCAAGATAAAAATGCCCTGGGAGGCCACTCTGGCTGCAATTTTGAGTCTGTACATTCTAAAGGAAAGATACAGGACACCTGGGAATGCAAAAGAAAAAAAGACAAAAATGCATATATCCCATTATTAAAACACTAACAAGGTCAAGAATGTTTTCTAAGGAATTATAATCTGTGATTTCTAGGCTTCTGATAATTTAATTCCCCCTCTGCTGCACATTTTCTGTGTCTCGGGGTGAATTTGTCTAGCCTTTCTTTATCTCAAAGGAGATAAATACATTCAAGACTCAGAAACTACTCAGATATCACAGTACAAGTGGCTGCAAAAGGGGTTGCATTATCACAGGCCTGGACTTGAGTCAGGAAAACATCTTTAGCCAGGAAAGCTCTTGAAGTCGCAGGGAGATATGGTCTATTTGCACTCACACTTCCCCAGGGCTCTGCTGTTTGTCGCTTTCTTCGGAGACCAGAAGGAGAAAGTGGTACAAAAGCTTGTCAGTAAGGGTTTACCTGGTTTTAAAATATTGAAAGGGGGAAAAAAGCAATTTATAAGCTCTGATTTTTTTGAAAAGTATATGTTGAGGTTTGTTCTGCATATTCTAGTGCTGCAGAGCACAAAAGAAAGGAGTTTTAAATCCCATACCCAACCCATGGAGCCACAACGTATATGGTATGTCAGTATACGGTACGTCTGAGATAAATAAGCTGAAGGCAAAATCTGATCTTCCTGTTAAAATCTGTCGCCATCAGCCAGTCATCTCAGTGACTTTCGCTTCAAGTGACTGGGCTATTGCCTGGAACATTTGATGAAGCCCCAACATGTCAGAAAGAGCGTAAAACACCTAGTGCTGATAGTGATTCAGCCCCCTGAACCATACGCGGCAGACTGCTGCTCAGGGTGACTCTGCAGGGACCCGTATTCAAGAGAAAATGTACAAATAAATAAATAAATAAAGCCCAAAGCCTCCCTGTCTTGGGATGTTTTATTTAAATAACAGCGAACCAAAATGCAGACTGTCTGACCACAAGCATGTGCAGAATTTAGCAGAATGTGGCTTGGATCTTAGCAGATAGCTGAAGTGTTAATATATGGCAAGTAATTACAAATAAAACATGCTCAAAACAAAATGCTAGAAAAAGTATATGACTTTTGGGAGAGTGGTTATAATTATTTCCTAAATTTAAAAAAGAGGAAAGCTATTGCTTTAATGTTATCTATGAGAAGAATTGCAGGTGATGGAGAAAAAAAAAAAAATCTTCCTAATAATTGTAAGATTGCCTGGACTGAGATGTGTGAACTCTCTTCATCTTTGAAGGATCTGAATCTAATCCAACAGTTTCAAAACTCTAGAAATTTGCTTTTTTCAAAATATGAACCTAATCCCCCAAACTATGCCCTGCTTGTTACAGATAAAAAGTGGGCCTTTTCTTCCAGTTTACATATCACTTACAGCAGACTGGTGGGTACACAGGAAGGGCTGTGCTGGTCATTTTTGGATGATCTACTGCACAATCCTTCAGGTGCAGATTAGACAAGGGTTACTGGGAAGCATTTGCAGGTGCGTTGCAAAACACACAGATCTGACAGCAGAGCAGGGAGCTGCCATCTGCCACTGAGATGTCCTGCCCTAAATACACTGCAGTTACTAAGCAATACACACAATGCAGTCTATTTCTGATCCAAAGTCCACAGAAAATACCAAAACAGGTTTTTTGTTAATGTGAACAAGAGTGATTTTGCAAGCCAGATTTTCTCTTCACCTTGCCAAGAGCCTTAAGCAGTAGCATTGCACTGCTGAGCAAGTCTGTGTGAAAAATGCACAGCTGCACAGGCAAACAATGAAATAATTTAAAATCAGCTTGTAAAAAGTGACATAGGTAAATATTTTAAAAATATATATGCATCAACCCTTTGCACACTCCCTATTTCCAAAGCACTTTGTCCCCCAGGCAGTAAAATCCCCTTATTTCATCAGGTGGAGAGGAAGGATCAAGGTTGGACGAGGGCCTGGCAAGGCCATGAAACAACGTCAAGGTTTCGGGGCAGCAGAATGCGCCAAAAGAGCTGTACTGGAGGCCGGGCAGTGGCTGCGGGTGCTTGCAGGGGCTCCGGCCCCACAGCGTTTCGGGACACGGACAGGGCAGCGCTCAGCTGCTGGCCTGGCACATTTGACTATAGAAATTAGGGCTAGGGTGCCTGGTTCGTAAAAGGCATGTGAGTACAGGAAGACAAGGATGGCAGCACGACCTTCTCTAGCCACAAACATCACCTAAGTATGTTCAAGCAAGGAGAACATTGCTTATTAATCTTTGCTCCATGGCTGGATGATTTTCATAGCTGTTCACAGTTGGGGCAAAGAATTGAGGGGTTCCTGTATAAAGCGGTGCCTGTAGGATTCAGGAGCAGCTCCTCTGCTAAGTCTAGTGATGTCTGAATAATAAAGTCAGTTGTCCTTGTGTGACCCTCACGTTGGACGGAGGATGGGGACTGTTCATCCCCATGGTCCTGGAAGCTGACACTGTGCTTCGTTGGGAACAGGAGCAGAGTGCTCCTCTCCTCCAGAACTGATGACCTGACACGATCCATGAGCCCTGATGACTTAAATTAGCAATGCAGAAAAGGCACAAGCAGTTTAGGCAGATCAATTGACCTGGCACGCTTGTTGAACAGGGAGATGAGCCGGTACCTTGGATTCGTAGGCAGCCAGCGGAGCTGCTGAACTACAGCAGCAGATCATCAGGTGCACGAGCGCAGACCTGGCGCTGGCTTCATGCAGCTGACTGCTCAAGCAGGACTTCTTCCCACACCTAAGCGTTCTAACAAGCAAGGTACCTTGGTATTAATTCTGAAAGAGAATCTGAACGTGAACATCACTGAGCCAACCATATCCTTACCAGGGACGTCACAGGCAGCCTTCAGAATAACTATTTGACCTGTTTTCTAGCAACAAAAGGCCTTGGAGGTATGATTTTTTTGGCACGTAACATTCAATTATTTTCACTTTTAGGTATTTCAATACCAGCTGAAAATCATCCTAAGTGTTACAGTATGATACGACTAAGCTCCCTGCTCTCAGGTCAGAACAAGGAGGAACGCATGGTGGTGTTCTTAGCACTTACGTGCTAAATGTCATGTGCATAGAAAAGAATAGGTGTGAGAGTAGGTCTGTATAGCCTCGAATTCAAGTGGTGAAAGATTAAAGCTTAATGATGTCAAAACACCTTTAAAAAATATTCTAAGAACAAACTGTACCTGCTTTATCCAATATTCTGAAAGTTTAAATTAGTGCAAAGCAGTACATGGGCAGCCTGTCTCCATAATAAAAGAAGCACCAGGCTTGCATATAAATCTGCAGCAATTCCAAAATGAGATGGGTATGTTTATCTGTAGCAACTATTCAGCAAATGTCTCGGCTAAAAAATAAAGGCAAAGAAAAACAAACAAACAAACAACCCTGCCTGTCACATAGGGTTTTATTCAAGCTAGATGTCCAGATTGTTTTGATCTTGAAGAGTAGCTGCCTAGAAGAAAGCAGCATGGGGATGCTTGCCCTAGAGCCCAGCAGAGCCCAGAGGAGCCGGCCTGTGCCCGCTGTGGAAGAGGCAGCTTCCCACGAGGCCTCGAAGCAGCCCGGGTGTGAGGAGGAAAGGACTATTTATCCTTTGTATGTGTGCATCCTTCTCAAGCCCTTGAAAGCAGCTGCATGCCTTAATTAAATATTTGCTTTGAGAGGACACGAAGTTCAATGAATTTTGACTCAGACTCCATAGTGCTGTTTGTCATTATATTTTCTCCTCCACATTTGCTCGCAGTATTCCGGCACAAAGGCCTCCAAAGCCACAGACTCACTTGCAGTCCCACTGGTGCAGGCAATGGGCCTTTGCAACTTAAATCAAATATAAGTTTTTTAATAATTTAGCATACTTTTTTTTTCTTAGTTGATCATTTAATGCAGTGGTTTTGCTTTTCAGTAGTATGCTCCAGCATTTTGCCGTTTCTTGCCTCTATCCATTCTACCTCTTTCTCCTTCCAAGGCAACCTACGATTTTAAGTATTGCAACTTGTATAAAGCAAGGCCACAACATTACAGAAAACACCATGGATTTGATATACTACTACATTCATTTACAAGGTAAAAGTCCTTTTTGTTATAATTTGTCAGGTTTCAAAAACCTATTTGTCACATTTCACTAGAATTTTATCATTTTGGGGTTAAAGTGAAATCTCTGTCATATTGCTCTGAATCAGGGTGAACCTACTATAAAGCATCTCTTGGCAAAAAGCAGTGCTGAGATTCAAGCACTTAAGATGCTCTGAATAGTTAGGCACAAGAACATCTTGAAACAAAACAGCACATTCCTCCTTGGGAAGCCAAGGTGCTTGGCTACCGTACGCTGGGCAGAATGAGGCAATGGATAACAGTGGAAATTACTGATTTGCTCAATACAGTAAAATCCATTTATTTATGGCAGCAACGTAATAAGGAGATGTATTTGCTCTTAATGCTTCAAACACAATTTCAGCTACTTAAAACAGCTCCTAAACTGCAGAAGATTAAAATTACAATTATAAAATCATTAATGCTGCAGTAATCCTGCACAGCTGTGGAATGCCCAACACTATTCAAACTGGGCCCCTTAAGATATGTCCAGGCTCCATGGTTAGAAATCCCCCCAAAATTAGATGTAACCATCAAGATCTTGGATCTTGAAGCCCAGCTTCAATTTTACAGGGCTCCCTATGGACTTATTTTCCCTATTTCTCTGTGCAATTGAGACTGATTCTATACAAACCAGAGGGGTCATTTTTACACGGCACTGATCACATCCCTTCGGGCTCTTCTGCAGCTCCAGGGAGCGAGCAGCAAGCGAGCTCACTCCTGAGTGAAGGAACCAGACTCTTCTCATGCCCCTGTGGCAGCCACAGGCTTGATGCCACCACTGTGTTTATGGATTTGGAGGAAGAGGCCATGTTCTATTCTATTTGACTCTGTGTGCACAGCAGAGTTGGACCAGATGATCCCTAAAGGTCCCTTCCAACCTTAATGATTCTATAATTCGCTGTTTGCAGTAGTTATTAAAGAAAACCTCTCACTGCTGAATGACGCTCTATTGTGAAGAAAACTTTGCAAGACCCCTCTTTAGTTCAGGGCAACCGAAGTCCGAAATATGGTGAAGCCCTCACTGCATTCAGCAGAGATGAGCTGCAGATGGAGCAGAGAGGCACAACCCATCATCTCTCTCCCATGGCTTCTGCCTGATCAGATGAGGGCAGAGCACTCACAGCCAATAAACCTAATTGCACTTGAAAACTCCAAGATGTTCCTGATGAATTTGAGCATCCGTTTTGTAGCAAGGCGAGGTGAAATTAACCTTACTTTTGTCAGCAGAATTAACGGCAATTACATAAATGAAAAATCTATGTTCTGGACAGGCTGCCCACAAACAATTTTATGCAGAAAAATATGCAAGATTAAGAGGAACAAGGGAGCTTTGAGAGCAACAAACACAACTGAGTTGTTATACAAGTACACTGAATTATACCGCTTGTTTTTTTTTAAACATCTTTTTAGTAGATTATGGCTGTGAACCAAGTGTATTTCAGACTCCTGAGCTGTCCCTCTATTGACAGTGATATCTAATAACCAGCACCAAATATTCCAAGTTGTGCTAAGCTATGGATCAGAAATACCAGAGAGGTATGTGAAATGCTAAGGACCTCATCCTAAGTTTGGGCTAGCACACTGGTCACCTCTGTTACCGGCTCTGAGGTCCTAGCTGCTGACCGACAGCAACTCATTTTGCATCCTGGTTTTTGGAAGTTGCAAAGATCCGAGTAGCTTCTTAAGTCACAGAGAGCTGAGACCAGCTCCTTCCTCACCCTGCAGCTTACACGTACTCCATCTAATTAAAAATACTAAGCTCCAACAATGTTCTAAAGAAACCTGACAACAACAGTATCCTATCCCTGTTTTCTTCCACATAAATCAAGTTCTATCCATGGAACTGGAAGCTGTTACCTGCTACACAAAAGTATTTTATTTGCTTACAGTTTCTGAGCAGCATTACCATAACTCATAGTTTTGCGAAAAAATGATATATATGGAGAATTTAAGAGGGTGTATATGCACTACTTCTCTTCATTGTTTTACTTTATATCCAAACCATATCAGTAAGGAGAGAGCACTCTGCTGAAGTGGCAACCAATTGGCAGCCATAATTCAAGTTAAAAGGAACATTTTCAGCCCCTCTAACTCCATAAATAAAATTACTCACATTCTGAATGTTTTGTAGTGAACTCTCAGGATATTTCATTTTTACCAGCAACTTCTAAACAGTCAAAAATAGCACTATATAAAATATACAGACTGGACACTTCATGTAGTTCATAAGGCAGATGCTCCTAAATTCATTACAGAATTTTGACAAGAGCAACAATTACCATTTTTTACTTCCTTTTCTCCTCTAAATTTATTATGCAAGTAGCACCAGCAACAGTCATGCTGCCTGTAGGTATGTAAGAAGGAAAGAAGGAAAGAAAGGAAGGCAGGAAGAATAAAATGGAAAGGAAAGAAGGAAAAATAAAAATGTGATCTTTAAAAAGCAGTTCGGTACTGTCTGAAATCACAAGTGTTAATCAGAATTATACGGATAACTGCAAGGCAGATCTAATGTTTTTTGCATATCTTAGACTTGTTTAATTTAGCCTCTCTGATTTTATAACTCTTACCACTCACACACATATCCCTTAATGTTTATTAAAATCTGTTGCCTGTCTGTGTTCTCAGTTAGGTTAAGACAGCTTTTTGTTTAGTGTCTGTATTAGCATTCATTAGAAAGAGTCCCGTATTTCTGGAAGGAAACAGTGGCAGCCCAGTTCTAATACTAGCTCGCTCCAGTTCAGACAGTGCAGGGACAGCCCAGCAGTCCCCAACACAATGGAGCAACACTGGAATCAGTGGATTTCTGTTATATCCTCAACTTTGTGAAGGAGGAACCTAGAGCTCCCCGAGCAGGGGTCCTCGCTAAGACAAAGTACCATGAAAACCCTGACTTGGCAGCAGCTTTTAGCCCGTGGTCAAAAATCCTTCATGCCCTGCCACTGGTGACAGACAACAAGGAGCAGGCAGTAGTTTCTGCAGAAGAAAAAGCAATGAGGCACCAACCTGTTTATCTCCCCTTGCTTCCTTAACTGAAGCTCTACCAGGGAACAGCACCTTCATTTCACATAAGAAAGCTTGAGACCAAAGACTGATTTCTCAGACTTCCACACAGAACCCCTAACAGAGCCAGGAATTCTGTATCTAACCCTCTTTACCTTATCATTGCTGTCTGAAACATCATTTGTAAAATAGAACAAAGTCATATTATTTCTTCTAACATGAATATTTGTGAAACTTTGACTTTAAAGGGAACGTCCTCCCACACTTCCACACTGTTAACTGTCCACACACTGTTAACTTCCAATTTAACAGCAGTGGTGCACCTAGACTGGATGAATGTACTCAGCATGCAGCACAAAAGAGTTTCTATGAATTTCTATTACCTACATACCAGTTCTATCACTTTTTTTTTCCTCTTTCATTTTTTTTCTTCTGTTTCCATCTTTCCTCAATAATGGAAGAAGATCTAGAGGAAAATCCCAGCATAGTGCAGCAGAGATTTTATCGCCTCCCTAAGAGACATTGTATCAGATATGTAGACAGGCTATATCCTATCCGTAAATTGGAATGGGAAGGAATGTCCATTTGGAGGAAATGCCAGTTTTGAAGAAATCCATAGGGTGCTGTTACAGCACCCTAGCAATCCTAGAGAGCTGCACTATACTAGAATGGCTCATCTTTGCCAGAAAACAGTATCTTGAGGCCAGACATATAAGCAAGTTTCTTTGTGGAAACAGACTGCATCCTTCTGCATACTTTTCCTAGCTTTATTCCCATTTGGTTACTTCACAAAAATTGTATGTATTTTATGTTCACACTTCGAGGACTGGGGTGGGAAACAAACAAGTGTTTAACCTAGTCAGTACTAAAATCCCTGGAATATCAGGGCTAGCAATCTTTTCGAGTAGCTTATACACAGATTTTTTTCCATAGAACCACTATTTATCTTTGTTTACTTTCTTAACTGCATGAGATAATTTGCTGGTTTAAAGGTCGCAAAGAGAAACCAAGATTTTGTCTTCTGGTATTATAGGTAATAAGACCAAATGGCAAAATCCCTAGTAAAAATTAACTCAAAATCCTTTATACAACTTTACTTTCATCAAGCACCTTTTCTTATGGAAAAGGCTTAAAAACAGTTTTTTACATCTGCTTTGGTGCACAATTCCTCTGAAAAGGAAGCACCAAAGGACCTCTCCAGCTTCCACACTACCCAGTCTAGATAACTGCATGATCCAAACCCAGGCAGTGCTAAAAGCAGGAATTCCCAGCATTTTGTTATCCTCTGATGTCATGCATATCTTTCCCTGTTCTTCCGGGGACTCCACCTATTTCTGATTACTCCTACTCATGCTTTTAATAAGCTATATTCAAGTTAAAATAGAAAACATTAGAACATGTGATTCAAATTAACTTTGTATCTTGCAATGAACACATATGTATCAAAATCTGAAGATAGCAAGTCATTATTCCCAGGCTCCTCAGATAACATGCTTATCTGAAAGATTATGAATGCTTTCACTACTATAGTATTCAATACTGGAGGCAAAGCTGTAGAACTTAAGGCATAAGAGGAAATCTCTCATCTTTACATCAAAGCCTCCTGAACAGAAGAGGCCCTTTTTGCAGCAATGAATGTCAGTGAAGATCACACAGCTTCAGTTTTATATATATAAGACTACAGATGACATGCTGAAGGATACAATATTAGTTAAATAGGAAAGAAATCACATGAAGCCAAAAAAATATATCTAAATAGGTCTGATATCTATGACCCCAAAAAGGAGTGTTTTCTCATTTCAGAGGTTATAGTTTTATAAGAAATGTCTTCCTGCATGGATCCAAACCCTAGTACGACACACAAATTCAGTGTTTCTTAGCTTTAAGTGCATTCAGCTCACATCCACACCCAGTAGCCATTTTGTTCTTTGTACTAACTCAATAATCTTGGATAAGATTGTAATCTTATGGGAAGGCTGAAAAATAAGACCAAGGCAAACAAACACTGTCTTACACCAGAGGAAAAGAAAAAAGCTGTAACAAGTAGTCATGATTGCTTGAGCATTGCCTCGAAGTTTTCCTCTGAGGAAAATTAATAAGTATGACTCATTAATAACAGTCCACAAAAAAATGATTGAATAAGAAAGCAACATTTAAGGTTTTGAAGGCTACTATAAAACAAAAGTCAAATGAATTATTTGTGTCTCTGACAGATCAGAGGTTCCCCAAGCACTGTGCTTTGAAAACCTTTGATGAATGAATGAAATTGCCTATGACATTTCAGAACACATTTGCGAATAAACACCAAGTCACTAGGACCCAACTGTACTCACCAAGAGTCCTAAGACACTCATAAGTACAATTGCTTTACCACAAGCTACAGAGCATGAAGCAGAAGAGAAGCAATGCCTCCGGAGTCCAAGTCTGTGAAGAAATCAGCAACTAAGCATAGAGTGACTCAGAAGTAACATGAGTAATCTTAATTTCAAGTATTCAGATAGGTCTTTCTGTACTTAATATAGCTACCATGGAGTAGAACGAGCTTCTAATACTCCCCAGAGCTGTTAATGACGGGGGGTGGGGTGGGCAGGGAAGGCTAATATTCGTAAGTGAAAACATCTCAAAGATCTGTACTTCAGCAGTAACTGGGTTGACAAAAAGCACCACAGCCAAAGCTAGTACCTGTGGCAGAGACTGCACAAGGTCTCAGTTGTGATGAGACCTGAAAGAACAGAGTAGATGGAAATTCATTTACTGCAGGACTAATGAGTTTAGGACAGCAAATGCAATACCTAATTCTAAGCTTCTACACCCTTCAGACAGTTCTGGGATTAAGACAGCAGCTCACTAAAAACATCAGCCCAAGCTACAAAATATAAACAAGCTTACAATATAAGGAGAACAGAAATCAACATTTAGAAATCTATGCTGAATACCATAAATTAGGGCTCAGAAGCAAAGCAAGATTTAAAATACAATTACAGAGCAAGACAGATCACTTATGAAGTCATATTCACATGTATACAAACTAAACAGGCTAAAACTTGAATCTTGAGTATGACCAGAAAGGAAAAAGGTCTAAAAAATGCCTTACAAGGCTTGTGGGAAAGCAATTCACTGGTCCTTGTAAAGAGTGCTGCATGGTTAGCAGGCAGGCTTAATATGAAGAGAATAAACATCAGATGTTCTTCAAACCTAGTTTTAGCTTCCATTACAAGAGTTCAAAGAACAAAACGCTTACAGGAATCTCAAAGAGAAAATGTTGAAAAGGCCACTGGCAGCTATTAACAGTTGCAGCAGTGGCGCTGTCTCTCTGCCCCTGATCACCTCTGACTATAACAGCTCATCACTCAATACTCACTGCTTAGCAAGGTTTTGAGCAAAATCAACCACCAGAAACAGACTTGTAGGCAAGGTGGGGCTTTAATTTGACCAAGAACTTTTCAGAATATTTGGCCCTGGAATCCACATGAGTTACTGTCTCAGCATATGCAGTGCGGTGCACCTGACAATTTCAATAGAAGCATTAGCTAGCAATAGAGCACACACTGAACTACCAGTTCAAGCTTCACATCAAAGTCAGACTTCTTGACCTTTCAAGATCTTGATCAGTACTTTTTGAATATTTAGACATAATCAATTGGAAAGAGGATACAGGCTTTTCACATATTAGTAACATTCTTCAAGGATCTTCATAGTAATTGTTCTTTGCACAGAATACTGCAACTATCTATAGAGACAGGCAATGGTACTCTTGAAAAGAACAAGCAACACTATCTTTAATGTTTAACCAATCATTCAAAATGAAACAAGATTATGTCATCACAGCAGTGTATTGAGCAATTGCTTTCATCCTGCAATCCAGAAGACCAGTTTCAATGGATAAGTTAAAAATTGGCTTTATGAAGTTCATACATGGCAAAAGAATATTTATGCATGGCAATAAAAGGGCTCACATAAGCATCCATGAAAGACTTTCAACAAGAAAGTGTCCAGTTAAGAAAGCTTTGCAAAAAAACACACACAGATGGTGATGGGTAGCATACTTATGTTTTATTTCAGTTAACACAGATATAGACTACAGAGGTTTTATCTCAGTTCAACCAAATGGCTAGATGCATATTTAAACATAAACGTTGAAGCTGTGTAGTTTTAGCCATTTCTTGTCTCTTTTTTATGTAGGATATTGCAGAGTACAGAGGAAGTTACCGAAGATAGTATCAGTTATCAACCACTCACCACATCATACTGTTTTACACCAAGTCCCAATTCCTTGCACATGCTAGTTTCCTTTCCTGTAAATAAGAAAATATATATATTTTGAAATCAGCATCTCACACAGAGAAAGTTTCCGGCCAAAGACCAAACTATATGAACATGAAAGTCATAATGAATATATGAACATGCTAGCCATCAGATCTATTCCACAGTAGAAATCAGTTAATTAGTACAGGATAGAATTTTCCTTTCCCTACCTTTAGTAAGGATGCTGTTCAAGAACTAGCCAGATTTGAATCAACTGATACACTGACTGTTCTGCCTCATATTTGAAATGAAGCATTCCTCAGACCTTTTCAAATTAAGATTTGCTACATCCATATAGCTTTATAGCAAGTAAAGTCTAATTTAAACTTCTTTAGCTATACTAGGCATCTACAGAAGTCTAGTATTCTCTTCACAGTGCATACCTGGAGACTGATCAATTTACAAGCAACTCTTCCCTCAAGTTGTTTATCCCAGATCACACACACTTTAGAAGACTCATAAAGTGTATTTTAGGCAGCTGACAAGTACCAACACACTTCAGCTCTGGAAAAAATAAGATTAGCATAAAAAAGAAGAGTTAGATTAAATGTTAACCTGACAGCAATTCAAAATTTACATGAAGGCTGCTCTGAAAGCAGTGGAGTTGACTCGAACATTTCTTAGTTCAATAGCCTTATGAATGTGTTTCTCCCAACAGGATCCAAAGTAGAGTTGCAACCTCACCTCTGGGTTTAAGAGAGAACTTTTATACCCCTCTGTACTGGCCACTTAAGACACCATCAGACTTAAGAGGGCAAAGCAAAAAAGGGGCGCAAACTAACGCCATTTTTGTCTTTAACTAAAATGAACTGTATTACAGTATTTCTTTGAAAATAGTATTATGATTTACCAAGAATTTTGTACGCTTTCATTATCAAAAACAAGGTTCAAAGTAGTCCAGAACTGTCATTCCATTGGAGCCCACTTACCTGCTGGCAGAAGGTGTTGCCATTCTGAGGAAGTTGAGCATTGTTTACAGTTTAGGTGTGATTGTTCACCTGTTCAACATTTTAAATATTAAGTCACTGTGTCACCTAAACAGCATAAAAGAGAAGAGGATTATAAGACATACTGAATTCCAGGTATTTCTAACCAGATTGTATAAAGCTTCAGAAACCACTTATGCAAAACTCATCATCATACCCATGATGTAGAGATTTTCTAATCAGCAATTTGAAACCATATAGAAAACATTGGTTTTAAATGTGCTGCTAACCAGAAATGCTAAAAGTTTATTAATAAAACCTAAGTCATTTTAGTCTTTATGTTACTGTGAAGGAACCTGGAGGTTTCTAGACTCAACAGTGATTTTACAATGTAATTGCTACCTTCTGCCTACTTACCTATGCACAGTAACAAATAACCCAATCACCTCAATCAAAAGAAAACATCAAAGGCCCCTACTAAGACACATTGGAAGACAGGCCTAAAAGCCTGTTTATGTTCACTGAAAAATTCCGGAGTTGAGACTATTTGGACTCAAGTACCTACAACAGTGTTCAATACTCCAAATATCCCAGGTGATTAGAAGGGAACTTGCAAACGAGATGCTGCATCTTTATTGACGCAGCACATATGAAAGAAAGTTTCTAAATGCATCAATGTATCTGTAACATAGCAGTGAGCAGGAGAGGCCCTGAGCTGAGCAGCAGCTCGTTATTGTGCACAGTTCCCATAGAGGGGACTCTCCCGGGGCACCGCTGCTCCTGCTGCGCCGCCGCCTCGGGCCGCGTGTGCCTCGCGACAGGCTGCAGGGCGGAGAGGGGGGGCTCCGCGCTGGGTTTTTGCGAGACAAGGGCGCTCTATCCCCCTGTGTTGACTGCTCGGGGCACAACCAGCCTCCGAGAGGGCAAGATGTGAGGGGAAGGTCGGTGCCGGTGCCCGCGGCGCCCCCCGCCCAACCCACCCCGACCCCTTACCGCAGCGCCGCCACAAAGAGGGCGCGTGTCTCCGCCCTGCCCCTTAAGTAGCCGCGCGCCGCTCCCGGCAGTCCCCGCGGGCCCAGGGCAGCGCCGCCGTCCATTGGTGGGGCTGGCGCACGTGACCGCAGCGCTCGCTCTCCCCGCCCCCATCGAGGCCGTTAAGAGAGCGTTGGGCCCCACGCGTGGCCCTGAGACGGGATGTGGCGGCCGCGGAGCGGGGAGGCCCCTCGTGGAGCCTCGGGTGGGGGCCTGGGAGTTGAGGCCGGGGCGAGAGGCCGAGGCGAGAGGCGCGGTGTGATGGGATGTTATGGCCGTTACGGCCCAGCACTGAGTAGCTAGACTGTAGAGGAAACAAAGGCCTCCTCAGTGAGGTGTGGCAGCTGCATAGCAGCTTTAAGGAGTGGCACGCTGGTGATGTCTGTGCAAATGCCATCCCAATCCTGCTTTAGGAGGCTTAGGGTATGTCTGTAAGGATAGCGTGATAAGCTGTGGCACAGCTGGCCAGGTGGCACACACAACTTGGCCTGGAGTGTACCAGGGCATGGCAGAAAGGCCCGGAGCAGCCTTTGGTGCAGGGCCTGAGCCTCTGACCACACCTCTGAGTGTGAGGGCTGCACTTCCAGCCCTGCTGGGGGATGCTGCCTGCCTCTGAATAGTGCTAAGAAGTGTTAGTGTGAGTGCAAGTGGGATTAGTGTGTGCTGGGAATCAGCTTGCAGCACGCAGACTTCAATGTCACACACCCAGAGCAGAGCTAGTTGTCAGGAATCATGGCATCTTGCTTCCTGTGGGGTTGTGAATTTATTTGTGGTCCCTGCTGTGTGCAGAGAAGGATGTGTTGCTGATAATTCATGACAGCAGTGGCAACACTGTTGCAGGTAAGCTCCCTGTGCTAATATGTATATTGTAAGTCCCTCAGGATTCAAAAGCAGTCTTCTGGATGTCCCTGAGTTACTCTGAATGAGAGTTTGCAGAAGCGCCTTGCTTTGCATTGTTTCACATGGGATTCTCTGCAGTGAAGGTTGCAGAAGGTTGAAGTGGCTTTTCCTGTACCTTTCCAAATACATTCAAGTTTCTTTCCAAGTACTTTCTACTTTTCTACTACCTTCAAGTTTCAAGCAGTGCTGATAGGATATATGTCAAGATCAGTTTCTTCTCCATTAGATAAATTGGCACCACTGTGCATAGCAAGCTGGTGAGCAGTATCCATCCCAGATACATGTGTTTTGTCAGTTAGATAAAATCAGTCTTTTTTGTTTTCCCACAGGCACTTTCCCATACATGGGACACTTCTGTCTTCCCCATACAAGCTACATTTTTTGCTCTAGCTCCATGAAAATTACTTTTATTTATTTATTTTGCCTGGTAGAGGCATAGCTTCAACAGGAGTAATGCAGAAGTTCTCAACTTTGCTTGTCCCTTCCCAGATTTTGTCTGGAGAATAACACCTGGTCCTGGCAAGGGTGAGATATGGATTTGAGACTCTATGACCAGGAAGGAATCTCTTTCTCCCTGAGCAGGTGTAGTAACTGCTGAGTTTTTGCATGTAAGACTCTAGACATTTGCATGATTTTTTTGCAGGGAAAGGACTGCTGATAACTTCTCTCTGATCAGACTTCTTAGCTGGGCTCTAAGTCTGCCTGCCACACTGGGTACTTTGGGCACTTGAGGGAAAGTACTTTGCATTGGTGAATGTAAGTGTAGCTTAACTGGGACCTCACCTGCAGTTGCCTTTTCTACTTATGCATCAAATATAATAAAGCTGCTAATTTAATAAAAATATAATTTGATTAATCTATGCCACAATTTACATAAAATGAAAGGACTGTTTTAAATTCATGACAAAAATAGACCAACTGCCCCTTGCAGCCTGTCTACTTTCAAAATAACCATTGTGTTTTGTTCTCAGAATATAAGTTAGAGCCTGTAGAACAGAGCAAAAAATAACAAAAAAATCTCTGGAGAAGAGGAGGGTAACACAGAATTGTTATATTCTTTCCAGGGGCAGAAATAACAATACATTTCTGCAAGCAACTTAAGTTTTCAGTTATTTTTGCTCAATGAGGCTTTTCTTGTTTGGTAAGTTCTTGACTTCTGTGACTAAGGGTTTGTTTGTTTTGTTTTGTTGTTGGTGGTTGTTTTTTCCCCTAGGTGATACCTACTGATTAGAATTTCCATGACTTTTTTTTTCCCCAAATTTTTCATAGGTACATTTTTCATAGGTAACAGAAAAAACAGTAAAATTCACTAGTAAACTTCCTTGCTAAGCAAAGTACCAGATACTGCAGGCCATACTGCAAGTTTCTACCTTATGGAAATGAGGGAATAGTTTGAACTGAGTAGTGTCAGTGAAGATCAACATTAAATATACCTGTAAAGCTGTAGCTTAATATGCAGTTCTGTTACTGTCCCTGCTCAAAGCTCCTAATTGAGATCAGGAATACAATTTTATGAAACATAATCAAGTAGGAAGAAAAAAGGCAGGAGTAAGATGCTGTGAGATCATTTAGGTCATTACTGAGCATCAAACTGGCTGTAAAGGCCAAAACCACCCATTCATAGAACTAACTGTTTGAATGGTTACAACCAGAAAAAAGACACACACACCTAAATCTTTCATCTATTCAGCCACTTTTTGGAGTATTAAACAATATAAGTGTATTCTGTCTTTTTGGTTTTCAAATATGACATTTAATTGCAAAAAAAAAAGATGCTATGACTGTATTTTGTTTTCTTTCTTAAAAGTAGCAATTTCTGAGGAGAAGGAGATGAGGGGAAAAGAGTGCCCCTTCTCTGCCATCTAGTATAATATCTATATCAACCAAGCTAGGCTAGATAAAGAAGGGAATTTAATGCAGAGTTTCATCCTCTGTGCCTCATATTCAGGAGGAGATAGTATGACTTGCTAAGACTATACAGTGAAGAAAAAGTATACCTATATTTTAAATCAAGGAAAATGACTCAGATCATTTGAAAAAGATAGGTAGACGCTGATGGGCAAAGTTAATACTGTCCAAAAGAAGAATAGTGATTTCACAGGTTTTTGGCCCATGTAACCTCCCCACTTATTTTTATTCATTTATTTATGTAAATGACCATCAAGTTTTCATGGACTGCAGCCTGCTTTCATCACTAGATGTGAATACAGGGGCTTCCATGGGCTTACTATGAACCTAGAATTATGGCCTCTCTGCTCCAGCTACAGTTTGGGATTTGGCATTACAGTAAAGCTCCCAGTCTGCAGTTTTGCAGTGAATGCCAAGCTTCATGGAAAATATCCATTGGTAAATTCAGGGAGGGATTAGCGTAGCATTTATTACTGTCTTCCCTGTTTTGTGGCTTTTCCCATAGGAAAGCACAATTGTTTAACTTTTAAATAGGCCCTGCTTACCCAAGTTGGTATTACTTTGAGAACTAAGAATAGAGTGCTGAGAGCTGATCTCAGAACTATTTCTCTTCTGAAACTAGCGATGGACTATGCTAAAAATGGATGGCCTTATGTAGACAGAAAAAGGTCAAATAGATTTGTTCCCGTATTTATATATCTATATCAGATAATTTACTTATGTTCATTTGTGGAAAAATAGGAGAATATCAGATACCTTTCTATTTCAAGAATAAAAATTCTATACTTTAGGAAGCAATACTTTGTGTTGCTAAAATTTCTTCTCAACTGAAATAAAAATTAGAAATTATAGCCTCAGTATTCTGATATGTGTCTTAGTCCTTTTTTTCTGCTTGTATAATCTGCATATTTTTCATTTTAACAGACATTGATCACTTTGATCATAAATAATGTGATAAATTATGAAATTTCCAAAATCACAAACATACTTTCAATACTGTGTAATTCAGATATTTGAGTTCTTTTTCAGTTCTTACTGTACTTTCATTTTAACTGCCTCCTATGTTTTTCTTTTCAAGTTCTTTTAAACCTAAAAATATCTTAAATTTGATACTGTTCTAAACACTTGTTTAGCATAATTGACTGATGGTCACCCGTTTCTGGGCCCTAGTTTATTAGAATAAAATGTAAATGAATCCTCAGTGGTATTCTCTAAGATTTCTCTGGAGGAAATGCAGTACCCTCCTTGTATTACAGAGTAAACATGTATTCTAATCCCAGCTTTGCTCCTGACTTTCCTCTGTAACTTTGGACAAGTCACTCAATTTCTGCTGCCTATTTTCTTGTTTTGTAAAATCGGCTAATATTAACTTGCCACACAGTAATTTGATAAGGCTGAGTGAATGTTTGCAGAGTACTCTGAACTTCAGATGGAAAATGTTATTGAAGTCCAGAGCACTATTAGCCAAGGAGGATATTTACTGTAGGTGCTTATTTTATGTAGTGAAATAAGTTTTGAAGTATATAACCAGATGACAAGGACTGATCTAAAAGTAAATTCAGGAGACATTTTTTGACCTTTCAACAGAAATTATATAAGCACTCTTAGGTTATAAATAGCTCTTTGTTTCCCTTCTCTTTGTCTAACACTGAAAAGAAACACAGGGTTAGTTGTTTGTTATGAAGAGATAGGGTAATGCTTTAGACTGGAAACAATTGTTCACTGTTCTTTATTTATACAGGTCCTATAGTGGTAAGAACTAGCATTTGTTACTTTTCTTAGCACTTATCTTCAAAAAGCTGCAGAAATAAAGTTTCTAGTTCTGAAAATGACACCAAAAAAAGAAGACATACACATTTCAAGTCTAAAAGTTCCTTTCCCCTTTCCTGGTTTGGTCCATGACTGAAGAACAAAAAGGTCAGTGCTATACTTATTGTTACACTGTGCATAAACACTTGTGTATTTTCTATTTTTATCATCCTCAAAAATAAGACATCCAATATGTACACCCTCAAATGAAAGGCTCTATATAAGCTTTAGGAAAACGACCTTGAAATCTTCTGATGTATGCATGCATATCTATACATGTGCATGTATGTGTATATCTCTGTGTGCACCTTAGGTTTCCAAATATGTTTATTTTCAACAATGGCCATTGCCTTGCACAATCAATAATTTGTTTAGCTAATAACAAGTTTGTTAACAGAAATGTTTAGCAAACACAAACTCCTTGAAGTCTTCTCCTGAAGTCAGGCAATTGGGATCAGCAAGAAAGCAAATGTATGAAAATCATGCTTACCTTTTCTTACATTTCTTTTTGTGTTCCTTCTTGCTATGTTTTCTTTGGGTTTTGTGCTATGGGAATAATATCCTTCACATTACAATATATGTGAGGTAAATTGCTTTATTCGTTACCACATTTTGCTGCTTTTGATTTTAATGACCCGTCAAAACCATTCATTTGCTTTGTAGTTTTTTTTCACAGGGAGCAAGTATGATCCATTGCAGTAAATTGGAATAAATGAGGTGCAGCAAGAAGTGCAGAATTAGGCTGCCTGAATAAAAAGGCATTTGTTTAAGAAAGAGCCATGGTGCAGCGTTGTCATTCTGCACAGGCTACTCTGAAATGCACTGGTGACGGAGTCAGGCCCTGGGTGCTTCAGAACGGAGTCTAGGGGTGGCCAGTGCTGAAATGACATCTCTGTTTTAACTCTTATTGATGGTATTAAGTAGGCATGGTATTACTCATAGTTCAGCCGTTGGAGGTTAAGCAACAGATGGGGTCAAATTCATATGCAACATAAGACCACGAGCACAGTAGAATGACACAACGGCATTTCTGTGCTCAGTGTTACTTTCACGGTTCTTTTACACAGTGAGCTTGCAAACTGAGCGGCCCGGCGCCTCTCGGTGCGGTAGGTGAGCAGGCTCGCGCCTTCGGGCCGCTCCCTAGAGCGGGTTCCGCGAGGTGCCTTGCGGCTAGCG
>VZSV01000017.1:6226120-6242082 GCA_013398735.1 Nothocercus julius
GGCGGCCGGGGGAGGCGCGCGGCTCCTTCCTGCCGGCTGCCCCGGCTGCCCGCGCTGTTCCCTCCTCCCGCCTTTATCCCGGAGCGGGAGCCGCCGCCTTCCTGCGCGCTTCCCACCATGAGCGCGGCCGTTTTCACCTTATAAAGATGGCGGTGCGGGATCGCTGCAACCTTTAGACTAATGACTGTCAGAAACATCGCCTCCATCTGTAATATGGTGAGTGCTGCGGGCAGGCCCTGCCGAGGGCGGCCGGGGGCTCCGCCGGGGCCAAGGGGCCGCCGCATCCCGAACCCGGGGAGCTGCGCGGGCCGTGCCGGGGAGGCAGCTCCGCGCCCGCGATCCGCCGTGTCCCGAGGAGTTTTCCCGAGGCAGCGCCGGGATGCGGGGCTGGGAGCTCGGTCCGGAGCGGGACTGGCCCCGGCCTGGCGCCGGCTCGCGCGGGTTGGAGCTGGTGTCTGCCCTTCCTCCCTCTGCCCTAATAACGTCGCGAGGGAGAACCGCAAAGCCGGGCTCTGAACCCCCATCCACGTTCACTCCATGGCTCCATTTCACCCTTCCGGGCAGGTGCCCTGTGGCCAGGAACTCCCTGGGTTGCCCAGACAATGAGGACACTGCTCCAGAGCTGTGACTTGTTTGGGTGCTTTTAGAGCTGGGTGCTCGGTACATGCTCTAGGAAATCTCTGCTTTAGAGTTAACGTCGGGGTTTCTCTTGCACTACATGGCATTTGGAGGATTGTGCTTTGGGAAATGCTCTTGGAGCACTTGGCTTGCACTAATCATAGACTAGGCAATTAGGAAGGAATGAGGAAATACTAGTATTCTGTTTGTGTGAAGACTTTGCTGCTTTCATCCCCAGGAGAAAATGAAAGGACGCTTCTGTTACTGTGTGCTTGGGTCTAGTTTTAATCTTCGCTCTACCAAGCTGGAACATCTGACATATTGATTTTTAGAACTTTTTGGTGAGGGAAAGCAGAGCTCAAATCATGCCTGTCAGAGGAGTTATTAATTTGTTGAGACAGTAACAAACTTGTTCAAGTGATGAGTAGAGCGCTAAGCACCCCTGTGACCAGGACAGCAGCTTATTCCCACACATTTTGTTGTGCTGGTCTCTACTTCTCCCTCTTATTTCCAGGTTCTTCAAGAGCAGCTACATGCAGTAGCTGCCCTTGGGCTGGCAGGGAGTTGCCAGCTCCCCTGCACGCGGTGCCCCAGCACGCCCTGTGCTAACGATGCCACCCATGCCATTCATCCACTCCGGGGAACGGAGCCTGCCCCTAGGGCAAGGCAGCGCACAGCCCCAGGGACCAGCTCCTGCAGGGCCAGCAGCAGTGGCCTCAGGGTGCCAGGCATGGACTCTCAGCCTCCTCCCTTCCACATCTCCAGGCCCCAGCTTCCTTGGGCTCGCTCTTTGCTTGCCCGCCAGACGCCGGGAGCATCCTGCACGTAGTTCTGACATGTACCTCACTCCTTCCTTTGAAACACGCGAAGAGGGAGGGCTGGGTCTGGGCTTACAGTAAGCAAAATAAATCCAGACTCCTTGGGGTAAAATAACTTGAGTTCTCAGCTTTCTTCGCCCACAGTAAGCAGTTCTCTAAACTTTTCATTTTCTCGATAGGTTTCGATCCTGTGAGCCAATGGGCCAAGGATATTGCAAAGAAAGGCTTAGGAAGCAGTGCAGTACTGAGGACAAAACCTGGACTAAAACTGACCCTCCTTTTTAGGCAGGATCAGTTGTTTTCTTGCTTATAAATGGTAGGTGTGATGTCCTGCAAACCCCTTACCAGACAGTGCACTGCATGAAGGGGAGCTGGAGGCTGGCAGTTGTAAGACATTAACATCCCTCCACATTCTTCAGAAAGATATGCTTATACATAACATACTTCTCCCAAGGCATGAACCAACCCAGGGCTGCTGCTCAGCTGCTGATAGCATCTCTTGCAAAAGTAGCACCTGAGAAACTGAGTGGCATGGTGATATTAAAGGGAAGAATTAAGAGTCTCTGACAGAAAAACCCAGGCAATTTTGGCTCATGATATCAATACTGGTGACAGTGGGTGAAATTTTTTTAACAGTAGCAAGGTTTTAAAGTTATGCATTCTTTGGGCTCTGCAGAGCTTGCTTTCAGAGATGTTGTGTTTTGCAGATCATGTTTAGTCTTTTCTACATAAAAATAGAGGCAGGAAATATTTTTAGGAAGAGCAAAGCTGAGATTTTCAAAAAGTTGTAGGAGTTCAGGGGGCTTTTAGAAAAACACAAACTATTTGGTAGCACTGCATCATGCCTCTGAATGAGCCCATCTAGTTGAGCCCATCTGGCTCCTGCAGACTTGGACTGAGTGGATTGTAGAAGGACCTATGACAATCTTGCATGAGAATGGGACTTAGGAAGATTAGGGTTATCTGCATTATATTTGCATTAAAAAATGTGTATTTGCAGTGCTAGTTTGGTATTGGGCATCTGCAGAAATCTGCCAAAGATATTAGTTGCCAGATCTTGTTCCTGTACTACAATTTGATGCTTGAAGAACTGAACTACTTACAATCGATGACCTAATAAAGAGGTCCTTAATTCTGAGGTAATATATCTGACACACAATGCATGGTGATAATATTTTTAAAGTATTTTAATATAGTTGAACATGGTAATGAGAAAAAAAAAAACCTTCTTTTCCTTTTTCTTTTTTTTTCCTTTTGTGTTCTCTTTCCACTTGAGGGGTTTACAGAGTTGTGTTTTCCTACCACTTTCCCCCCAGAATAGATGATACTTGGTTGGGCATTTTTTGCTTGTTTGTTTTGTGCTGTTGTGTTTTTCCCTTGATGAACACAACATAGATTTTCATATTTAATTTCACATTTTTTTTCATATATTTTCAGAGGGAATTCTCTCTAGATGAAGGATTTTGTTTTGTTTTGTCCTAGAATTTTCATGTCCTGGAGGATAAAAGTTAGATAGAATTTCGCTGGGTAAATAGGGCTCAAGAGAGCATGGCTAGTCAATGTTGTAGGATGTGTATTTGCTACCTAACTGCCTGCCTGAGGTCTAGTATTTCTGGCTGTAATTTTGGTCTCCGGAAGGTGATTGAGATTCAGCATTTTACAAGAAGAGTCAAAGCCAGTGTGGTGAAGTAAGGGAGAGTTTTCAGCTTGTTTTCAAAAGACATACCTTGTATTATGTATAAACTAGATAAGCTCTCATATACTGAAGCTAACACAGTAGGAGCTAGCCAGTGAGAAAAGAGATAAGCTATAAAGCTTACACTTGGCACATGAATTGTTAAACTTTAACACAGCCCAACTTCTAAAATTGATCAGCAGAACTCCTTTGTTGTCTTTTCCCACTTTTGTTCCCCTAATTATAAGAGCAGTACTACTCCTTGATATTACTCAATGACTTAGTAAATTCTGCTTGGGGAAGGCAGGGACTCTTGAAATATTCAATGGGACTCTCTTATGGGCACAGTGGCCACTCTCTCTGAAGAGGGATGACAAGTCCCAGAGGTGCTGCTCTTAATCTGCCTTTCAGACACTTTACTGGCTTAAGAAGCATAGGGGGTATCCAAGAAACACTGCTCTAGGGGATATCAACAGTTGGTGTCATGTAACTCTTGCAGACTCTAGGCAAAACTAGGGATGTGTTTTTAGCCCCTCTACTTGCACTGAAATCTTCTTTGGCGTTGCTCCTGTGAGATAACCCCTATGACTCATGTGCAGAAAGCTGGTTCAAAGGTGGAGAGGCATGTTGTCATTTTAAGATTGTTGCTTACTGAAATCCTCTGCAATGTATTTCTCTGTGGATGAGCTCTTGATTCACCCTTAAGCTCAGAATTAAGCTCATGCTGCAGCTGTGGCCCAGAGAATATTACTATTATGTGCAGTGTATGATGTCTTAAGTGTTTCAGAACATACTGATACATATTTTTATGGAGATGGCTATCATATCTGGTGGACTGCACTTAATGTTCTGCTGAAGATATACATGCATTTCCTCTTTCATAATTCTGTAATAGTATTTCAAACAATCTGATATGTACTTCAGACTGCTCTGTCAATTTAATAAACAGCAGATTATCATCTGAAACACCTCCCAGTTGCCCCTTGTAGTTGTTTTATTGCTGTCCTTTGAATAAAAAGGTGCAGTACAGAAGTTCTTCAGATTAATTTTACTCTTTATTTAGTGGGCTTTCTTGTTACCTGCTATTCTCATAATCTTTATGACTTTCATAGCGGTGGATTATTTTCTTCAGGCTCTCAAACCAGGAGTTCTGTGATTCGTAGGGAATTCCAGCTCTCATTTTAAAATGAGAAAATAAAAAATAAAAAAAAGCCTCTAGATATTATAGAGAAATTCTTTAAAACCTGAGAGACTTTACAGTCAACATATACCAAATAAAAATGTTTTCTTAATGTTATGATTTCAGAGACTCATTACTGGATTTTTTTGAACCTGGGAGGTTGGTAGGATGAGGATTCAAACCCCTGGATTTGGCAAATGTTAGCTGCTAGAAAATATGACATTTCTATTGCTCTAAAATTAGTCAAATTCTGTTTTGTACAATAAAAGTCTTTTTGGGTTACAGAATTTATTACTACAAATTTTAATTAGATTCATTTATATGGGCACCCCACAGTGCATATGTCCTCAAAACTTCTAAAACTTCTCAGAAGGACAGATTATGGCCAGATTTTACCTGCCAAGACAGTAAGTCAGCTATCTGAAGATATACTTAGAATTGTAAAGGACCATGAATTTTTATATCTGAAAAGATTAGCTGCAGGCAGCTTAAGCAGTGCAGTTTTAGAAACATAGTCTTGAGACTGCACAATTTATGTAGGACAGACAAGCTAATGCAATGCTATGAAAATATAGAGAATGTGAAGTCTAATTATTGTAATGTGAAGTAATAAGGAATTTGCAAGTACGACTGACAAACAGGTACTGGACTAACAATCATAAAGTCACTATTCCAACGAAGATAAATGAAAGTTCACAGAAGAGACTTTTTATGTCCTCGCGTAGACGAGGAAATGCAAGCTGGAAAACATGCAAATATATAATTTCTGGGCTAATGATTGGGGCTCACACAAGTACTTTGTTTATGGCTGAAGTGATCTCTAGCTGGTTAGAAGGTGACAAGCACGACAGGACAATATACAATATCATGCAAAGAACTCTGTGTTTCCTTTATATGCGTATAGCCTTTGGCTTCAAATTGGTGAATTAAGAGCTGATGAGTGTTATGCTAAGTCCCTTTGTAAAGCAACCTCCTAATTACAACTCCCCAAGGCTGAATGTTTCACAGAAGGGGTGGTATTGGAAGCAGACTCTGGAGCCTGTTCGTGGGAGGTGAGGCTCTTAGGAGCCTGAAGAGCCTCCGGAGCGCAGGTCATGGCTAGTGGGAGAAGCAGTCAGCAAAGTTCCTTCTGCTCATCTTCATTTAGCCTCAAGGAACTGTCCTTGGCTGGTTGGTTGATAGATGCATGTCTGGTGAAATATATGTATCTTCCATACACCTTATACTGCAGTACCTTGATAATGCTTGGGGAAAAAATGGCCTTACATTTCCACCACCATCAGGATCCAATTAAAAACTTGTTCCTGGTATGCTCAGTCTTTGCAGAGAAGGCTGCATTGCTGACAGTTTCAGGCCAGTCATGCTTGGATATGTTGTGGTTATTTTATTCAATTTCACAATTAATTACCTAGTAATGGTTGCATCTAAAGTCTTCTGGGACAATACTGGTCATGGTGATCTCAAGACCATGTTCCCTGGCTGTCCATTGAAGTTCCTTTGATAAACCATTCTTAAAAAAAAAAAAAAAAAAAAAAAAAAAAAAAGGCATCTCTAGGCAGTTTAACTCAGTGTTACCCAGTGTTGAAACTCAGTGTTTCAAAGTCTTTATAACTGGAAAGTTTCTTAATGACCTTCCTGAATCTCCCTTGCTCTAATTTCAGCTTTCTACTTCTCATGCAGTTCACCCTTCACATGGAGAACAGACTAGTTCCTTCCGTTCTTTAACAAAAGTTATATACTTGTTATATACTTGGAAACTTTCCCATTCCTCTCCTCAGTCTTTTCTGCCTTATGCAAAACAACTCTATTCAGCCCCTTTTTATGCGTCATTTTTCTCTAGAGTTTATTTCTTATGCCTTCTTTTAGGCTTTTTACAGTTCTCTGTCTCTTCCTTGAAGCCTAGCACCCAAACCTGGACAAGACTGGCCTGAAGTCTTACCAATTAGAAATTAAACAGGCAAGTTACTTAAGCACTCTGTAGACTGCTCTCTGTAAGACATAGAGCACTACATGGCTGATGCTTATTCAAGTCATAACCCACTATGGTCTCCAGTCTTCAGCCTCCCCCCGCTTTTTTTGTTTTTAAGAGCTGCTATCTTGGCTGTTTCCCATTCTGTATGTGTACAGCTGATTCTTCTATTTATGTGCAAAATTGTGCACTTAATTGAATTTCAACAGTTTCTAGAGCATTCCTGTAATATGTGAAAGACCATTTTGAATTCCAAGTCTGTTCTGCAGCAGCCCTCATGATTCCCATTACCTTTAGATTTAATGAAGATACTCCGCCTTTTGTCCTCCAGGTTCTGAAAGAGTTCTCTAGCAGGTGCAGCTGTGATGGGGTCTATAAGGGCCTGCCCTTAGCATGCTCTGGAGTACCACATATGTAGTCTGGATGGCTCAGTGAAAAATCCTGTTGAAGAAATGATATTCTGCAAGCAGACTTCATTTTCATTCACTTGTGAGGCCATCCTGAGGTTATGTGTTCTGAGGAAGGAAATTGGCCAAAAGAGAATGTGATTGCTAGTCATTCCAGCTAAGGCTTAGATGTCACTAGTCTAAGAACAAATAATTTCAGATTGGAGGCAGACTGTATTGGGCAAACATTGAGTTTTCACTTGGTAATGATCACAGAAACTTAAAAGTCAGTATTTTATACAATTACTCATGAATGTAGGTGCTGAACTTGTAGCACTTCACTAGAACCTCATTTCCAATATGTTTGCTTAGTGTTTTGAGAAAATCAAGTTTTTAAAGTGATATAAAATTGAATGCCTTAAAATTTTGGACAAAGTGCTTACCTGCTTCAGAATTTTAGGCCTCTCAGTTTTCATCTGTTTCTTGGTAATGACACAGCGAAAGAACTGAAGTTATTTATGGTACATGCAGCTATGATTAGAGATAGCTCAGTGCATCCAGAAAAACAAAAAAAAAACAAAACAAACAAACAAACAAAACCCAAAAAAACCGCAACACCTCCTTTCAAACTCTTAAAATTGTTGTAATGACCAGAACACTCTTTGGAGGAATGCACAAAGATAAGTTATTTAGATACATTGTTTTAAATAGCTTTTCTTTAAAAATGCAATGTTACAATGGTTTTTAGATTGTCAATATGATTTTACTATCTGCTATTCCCCTCTAATGTTTTTATAGCACTCTCTCTTCTAACTTTTAATCTGTGGTAACAGGAACCCCAAGGAACTGTCTTGGAGGGAGACCAAAATATTTCTATACAGGAAAAAGCTGATCTGGCTAAATGAAATCATCTTATGGAACTTATGTTTTCATGAAACTTTATAAATTAAAGAAACATTTCAACTTTGACATTTATCTTCTATGAATTTGGAAGGAACCTATGTAGCTTTTCTTAAAAAAAAATGCCCTGTAAGGTTTAGGTTATTTTTTCCCCCAGTATTTAGCAAAAGAATGCATCATTGCCACTTTTATTGTTGTCACAATTTAGGATATTATTTTAAGGAGATGTGTTTCAAAAGCTATATGTGATCTTAGAAATGCTAGTCCTTATAAAATCCTTCTATAATCAGTGGAGAGAGAGGGAGGTCCAACTTTTTCAGGAGAATGTTCAGGCTGATTGAAACAGGAACATAATTTTAATTGCATTGCGAATACTTTCTGTCTCTCCAAACTGCAGTGAATATCTTTCTTAACCTAAGATTGACTTTTGTCTCCCAGATTTTTTTTTTTTTTTTTTTTTTTTTTTAATGTGGAGCAAGATGTAATTGTTTTGTGGAGAACGTACATGCTTAATTCCGACTTGCCCTTGTTCAGCTGTGAAAGTTGTTCAACTCCTGTGAAAGTTGAGGTTACTTCCGAGAGGTAGAGATGGGGTGTCCCACACCAAAGATAGGTAATGTATCCATTGAAAATACTTGCAACTCTACAGCACAATATGGTATCTCTTACTGTTTTCTTCCTCTCTTTTTCTTCATGTTGCTTCTGAGAGCTGGGTTTGAATGTTACTTGAAGTTGTTTCCTCTTCTTCCAGTTATCCATCACTGCCATTTGTTGGCCAGGAGGCCTGACACATCCTTCTCTATCTTCCTTTTCCCTTCATTTCCATATGCTGTGTCTTCTGAAATTCAGGCTGCCTGCCCCTGAAGCCATTTCTATTTTTACTTTGGTTTCTTCTCTACCAGCCCCAACATCAGCATTAGTTTGTTTTAAGTTTTCATTTTCTCCCTCCAGGAAACAACTCTATTTCTAGCACATTGTTCTCACTTTCCTTGAATACTAAAACAAAAATATCTAGTTCGCAGCTGTATGGTCTGAAGTCCCCCCCCCTTTTTTTGTGGATCTGCCATCTCCTTTCACCCATCGGTTACTCTTTATATATTTATTAAGTCTCTGTTTTCACAGTTGAATTTTGCATGTGTTTTCTCTTATGATTTTAGCTTTTATTGTGATGATATATCTTCTAGTTCTTTTCTTTTTTTTTTTTTTTGCTTGATGGTCTTTCATACTATGTTTTCTGTTTACTGAGAGAATACCTTTTTGATTTTTTTTTACAGATTACTTCAGAAACCTTTTATTTACCTTACTGGATTAATTTATTTTGAAACAAGGATTTGCATATTTCTAGAAAATTAGTGCCATTTTTATAGCTCTATCATGTTACAAAGTCAAGTCTGTGTCTTCCTAACAAGTTTCATATTCTCTCACTTTCATTTCTCATCTTCTATACAGTTATTGTATTTAAGTTATTTTGCTAAGATAGCTTAGTTTGTATTTCTGTGAGAAGGAAAAGTTGTTCTCATAGCTTTCATTTCAGTAGGTTTTTTTTATGTCCTTTTTCATGCCATAACTATCTTCTCTACTAGATCATTGGTGAGTCAGACCAAACCTAACAAGCATATTTTTTGATATATCAGTATAAACCTATTTTTAGGTACTGCACCAGTGGGAACATATGTGGAAAGTGTCTCCACATTTTTGGAACCCATATTGGAATAATGATATTGTAGAAGTCTGGCTTAGCCCAAATTGCCCCAAACTTGACTAAGTCTGCAGCAGTCCATCTCTGCCATTTTATAAGAGTATGTTAAAAATAATAAAGGTTAAACTCTGATTATTGAATTTAATGACAAAACTTCAAAGAAATCAAAGGTCGCTAACACTACAGAATACATTATAGGAAGAGTTTCCATGTTCTTGTTCCCATGGGGTCTGGCCACTAAGGTCACTTGGTGCATTTCCATCATTAACGGGCTCTTTTAAGAGGTGGTTATGCTTCTTTGTTATCTCTGTACACAGGTGTGAATTTAACAGTAGCAGATTCCACATTATTGAATTACATCCCTGGGCTCTTCTCATTTTAAGGTGTGTGACTGCGCTGCAACTCTTGCATTTAATGAAAGCACAATAGATCTAGCAGTGCTAGGGTATTTCTTCTAGCTGAAGCACAAGGCCATTTTAAAAACATAAAAAAATGGATTGTATTAAAATGTTTAAGCAGCTTTTCACTTGCAGAAGAGATCAAAATCCCTTCCTGGGTGTTTGGACAAGGACAAACCTGTTTAAAACCATGTTAAATAGTTGTGGTTGATTGTATTGTATATTAACTATAACTGGCCAATGCTTTTTTTTATGCGGACAGCTGAAATGAGTTCTGAATTATCTTTACTGCCTGTCTAACACCCAGTTTAAACCTGGTTTGAGTGTACAAATTCCAGTATACTTTGTCTGTAAAATTTACAAACGTGTTGCTTATGCCCTCATGGCTTCACGAAGAGCCTTCTTGTACAAAACATGTTATGTATGTTTAAATTAATGCCGTGTGGCATGGTTTGGGTTTTCTAAATAGTCCACTTAGACATACATATTTTTTTTCCCCAGGTAAAAAAATATATCCTACTTTGAAATATTAAGTTGCGATGCTTCTGTGTATTCCTGTTCCACTTTTTTTTTCTATAAATTCAATAGTATCTTTTTGTACACCTTAGAATAAACCAGTCTGATATACTCCATATAAGAAGGTCCAAGTAATGACGTCAATGGGAATTATGCCAACTTGCCCAAAGACTGAATTTTAGCCTCCCCGTTCCACTGAGGAACTGACCCACTGCTTTGTTGCACAGTTGCAATAGCCAGTGCCTGATTTTGGATTGCAAGGTAGACCTCTATCATTAGCTCTTACTATTTATATGCTGTTTCAATAGCATGCCCTTTGGAAATTTAATTTCAAAGTATAAAGGTTATTTTTAGATTCCATGTTGAAAAACAATTTCAGTCCTGCAGTTTATATGACAACTAGCTAGACAGTGCACATTGTGGATTCATTTGGCTTTTGGTGGTAATTTCATCAGGTAAATCCTGATTTTTGCTATTTCTCCTAATGTGTGAAGGAAATTTAAAAGCTAGGAAAGGTTTGTCAAAACTGTGTGGCTACCTGTCAAGTAAAAAAACTCCAGTCCTGCAAAAAACTCGAATGGTCAATGCAGAAATAATTAATTATTAGAGCATTTCACAGAATCACAGAATGGTTGAGATCGGAAGGGACCTTTGGAGATCACCTAGTCCAACCCCCTGCTCCAGCAGGGACACCCAGAGCACGGGGCACAGGGTGGCAGCCAGGCGGGTTGGGAAGATCTGCAGAGCAGGAGCCTGCACAGCCTCTCTGGGCAGCCTGTGCCAGGGCTCTGGCACCCGCACAGCAAAGAAGTTCTTCCTCACATGGAGATGGAACTGCCTGTGTTTCAACCTGTACCCATTTGCCTTCTGCTAGTCTAACATCATACTCTAACTTACATGTCATAAAAGAGCAGGATGTTAATTTTTAGAAACATTATTTTTCCATGAATTCCCAAGGAAGAATTGTTGTTACTATGGAAAAAATAGATCTACAAAACTGAAGACTTACTTCATTCTTATTTTAGGGAACTTTATTTGGACGCTAAATATATGCTGCAAGAAAATCTTTGCTTTGATCTGAATGCTATACAATGAGTATTAATATGAAGATGACATAAGACATTGCCATCTCTGTTGAAATACAGGCAATAATTGTTTCATATGGATTGTTCCTTTCTATGAGTTCCTTGCTGTGGGTCAGTGGGAGCTGGTAGGGATGCACAGTACATCCCATAAGCTTTGCTTCTGAGCTCTGCTGGGCCATCTGGAATGTCTCAAGTGGATCACTTGGGAAGTCACATATACTTGGACTGAGGAATGAGCTGTGCACCTGTGAGAGAGAGAGAGAGAGACTGGCAAAAGATATGAGAAGGGGGTGTGAAATATAAAATCTGTGGAGCTTTTTTGGAAGCGGCCAATTGAAGGGAGATGTTTTGATTTCAAGGCTTGCAAACGAACACGAACACCTGTGTTGATTTTCACACCACTGATTCTATTGACAGAAATCAGCAAATCAGCTTCATTTGATGAGCTGATATGAAATAATAATCTAGTATAGCAAGCGATGCTGATAGTAGGTGCAGTAATGAAATGCAGATCATGCTTTGGGGAGAGGATGGGAAGGAACATCAGAACTATTGAATTTGATTAGCAGCAAGTTTGAAAATTTTGATTGATGAGCTCCCTGAGCCAATATTATATTGACCAAATCTCAAGAACAAGGGAATTCTCAGAGTATTAGGGAAAATAATGTTGTGTAGACATTTTTTTGTGTGTAAGAGTCTGAAAGAACCTGTGTAAATGCAGTGTGACCTCACCCTTGTACAAAACCACAAAATAAATGGCAGAGGATGCAACTGATAAAGAACAAAAAGATAGTGACATTTTTATATGTTGGTATGTTTACAGTGATATTTTACATGTTGTATGAAAATAGATGTCAGCTGTTCTTGAGGAAATTAGAGCATATGTGATGGAAATTATTAAGGTACAGTATATACATAGTAACTTCGTGTGCAAATAGAGACTGTGCTTACAGACGGCTGTGAAAGCAACTTTGCTACTAGAATGAAGGTTCAGCTGAGCATGCCACACAGTGATGGAGAGATGTAACAGTGCTTGGACTTATACCTTCTTTGATGCTAGACAGAGTGAAATGGAAAGTATGTTTTGCTTCCTTTTAACATTTGTGATGCCACTGCTAGAATAGAAGTTCATATTCTGTTAAAAGTTGCTGGTGAATTAGAAGGGGTTCAGAGGAGTTTAAGTAATGCTTAGAAAACCTGCCTTACATCAAGAAACTGGCTGATCCAAGATAAGTTTAAGGGATTTGCTTAAGATCAACAAGTATCTTTATGAGACAAGACAGTAATGGGATCCAGCTGCTCATGTACAAAGTAAAAATAAGGGGGAGGTGTCTGGCAGGGAAGAAGTGTTGCTGTGACCTGTTCACTTCAAGTCAACCATTACTGGAGGGCCTAGGTCAGGTCGGCTGCTCCACTACCTAGAACTGCAAATATTTTTATTGGCTCATGTGGATGTCATGCTTGCACATCAATAAGGCAGGGTTAGCTCAGCTAATTGTAGGTGAAAGGGAAATGTGCATTTCTATCTCAATGCTGTCCATAGTATTATTTTAGAATCCTAAATTAAAATAATGGAGACTAACGAGATTTTTCTTTTTTTTTTTTTTTTTTTTTTTTAGGGCACCAATGCCTCTGCTCTGGAAAAAGACATTGGTCCAGAGCAGTTTCCAATCAATGAGCACTATTTTGGATTGGTCAATGTAAGTACCATTTCATACAGGCAAAACAGATAGAGAACTACAGTTTTGGTGTTTTCTTTGCTTCCCTTCTCCTCTTCCCTCTCCTGCCCCCCCCCTTTTTTTTTTTTTTTTTTCTTTCTTCCAATCTCCCTCTAAGGTTTTGATTTGAAAAAGTGCTGCTCATGTTCCAATTTTAGACAAGGTGGATTGCAAAACTATGTCAGATGTTTGAGGATAGCTTCATAATCTGCAGTGAAAGCAGCTTGCCACTCTATGAATGTTGTTAGGGGCTAGAACTTACATCTCAGTAAGGTAAAAGACTGGTTTATCCATAAAATGTGAGGAATAGTCTTTTTCTTAATTTTTGGTAGGAAGTGATGGAGGTACACATTTAGATACAACAATCTGCATCATGGGCTCTTTGAGGAGTACCTTTTTTACATGACTGAAGAGGGAAAGAGTGAAAAAGACTCTTTAATCACTTGTTTAATCTCATATAAGTTAAACGGAGATACTGCTTCTTCCCATTGAAAACATCAGTCATTCTGCTACCAAGCAATAAGGTGGAGCCCACCAAGAATATTTATGGAAACAAGTTTCAGCAAGACTCACTCCAATAAATGCATTTCTTACTAATGGAATAGCTTTACATCCTACTCAATTTATAAAACCTTAGCTTTTCTCTGTGCAAGTGTTGAGGGAGGGTGTGGAAATGTCTTCCTACAGCAGCTGCATGATAAAATGGCTGGTACGTGACAGGCACACAGAACCCAAAAGTTGGACGAAGCATCTAGTTTTATTATGATGCACAGGGATTAAGACTGTTTTCACTTTTACTTGGCAGTTTGGGAACACCTGTTACTGTAACTCGGTGCTGCAGGCACTGTATTTTTGCCGGCCGTTTCGGGAAAATGTGTTGTCATACAAGGCCCAACAGAAAAAGAAGGAAAATCTCTTGACTTGCCTGGCAGACCTTTTCCACAGTATTGCTACTCAGAAGAAGAAAGTTGGAGTTATTCCACCAAAGAAGTTCATATCAAGGTTACGAAAAGAGAATGGTAAGTGCAGAATCAGAATCCTTTTAGAAATTCACAGATTGGTCAGGAAATTTTGGGCAGAGTAATGCACAGTGTAGTAGTCTCTTACTAATGGCACGGTCTAACTTTTTGAAGCATCAGGCCCTTTTTGAAGATTGTTAGCCACAACGTATGCCTGATTTTGTGGCATTCCTTTTTAAGGGATGTAAGGAACATCTTGAAATAAGGAAGCCTGCCACAGTTGTGTTTTGGCCTGGATTCATGTCAGTGTGGGTGGTATGCTTAGAAACAAGGGAGCTTTGAATGGAGAGACAGAGTATGAGTCGAACACCTGGAAGGAATTGCTTCCTAGTGACAACATATTAAAGGGCAGACTGTTCCAAAGGAGGCAATTGAAATGTGACAAAGTTAGCTCTGAGTCATCTAGTGATAAATGCCCCTACACTGTTGGGAATCACTTTCAGGGACTGCATCGTTATGTTCTCAGCTTTTTTAAATTAAGACCAGACTCACTGTGGGTTAACTTGTTCATGTGTCCAGGCTAGACATCGCAAAGCCAGAGAGTCTGTGAAATAATATTTTCTGAGGAAATCCATATGGGCTTTTTTAGAAGCAGAAGGATAAAAGTACACAGTTATTGGGAATGCAAATTCTTTTCTTTTTTTTTTTCTTTTTTTTCTCCTTGACATGGTGGGCAAATTAAGTCTTCTGTGGAGAAAAGTCTGTTCTCCTTCACCATTAAGATATTTTTCACCACCTCCTGCAAGCATTTCCTATATGAGGAAAGCCTATAAGGATTTCCTCCTATATAAGGAAATTTCCTATAAGAGGGCAAGCCTATGCTCTTGTGTGTGAAAAATGAGCTTTTTCAGATGGTGGAGTTATTATGTGTTAGTGTCCAATGCTTTTTGCTTCCCTGGCCAGGTGTCTTACTGTCCAAACTTGGTTATGTTTTGAAGTGTCTGAGCTACTTGGAATGTATGAGTGGGAGTCAGTTTGTCCAAAGTTACGCATCTAGTGCAAGTAATTAATTTAGATTCCCTCTGCAGTCATTAGATTTCTCACACCTAGCTTAGGCGGGGATAGTTGGCTGGCAGGAATCACCCTCTTGCTTTTTTCGTTGACTGTAATGGACACAGCTAGCTCCAAAGAAAAGCCTAACCTTTTAAAGGACTAAAGTTAGGTGAGATTAGATTGACTTCAGATTCACAAAAGTCAACATGACTGCAAAACTGCTTTCTTTGGTATGATTTCAAATGCTTTCCTGAGCAAGGCCTAGTTACATACATTTGAAAAGAAATAATGAATTTAGTGTACTTTCATGAAGAAGAGGATATCCTCGGCTTTAGAAATCTTGACTCTCTTCTTCACAGATCTCTTTGACAACTACATGCAGCAGGATGCACACGAGTTTTTAAATTACCTGCTGAACACCATCGCAGACATTTTGCAGGAGGAGAAGAAACAGGAAAAGCAAAATGGAAAACTGAAAAATGGCAACATGAATGAAGCTGAAGAGAACAATAAACAAGAACTCACCTGGGTGCATGAGATTTTTCAGGGAACACTGACTAACGAAACTAGATGTTTGAACTGTGAAACCGTAAGCATTGTGATAGTTGGGGTTTTGGGGTTTTGCCCATTAATAGGTAGATGCATTTTATATATATAAATATGTGAATCTTTTCAGACATCTGAGAATTGTGGATATTCCTGTAGACTTTACTTCTTGAAGTGAGTATATCCTTTTCTAAAAATACATTTTTCTGAGCATTACTTGGATGACCTATGCCAAGTCTTGCTGTCCTAATACATATCTCTACAGTTAAAATCCTTTTTAGTTAATTAATACCATTCCTTATTACTGTAACTTCAGGGAAAAAAAAAAAAAGAATCATTATTCCATGAAGCAGGGATAGTCATAAACTACTAAGAGAAAATTTTAAGATGAATTTGTGTTAATTGTTCCTAAGAGTATGACTGACATACTGGAGGTTTGTTA
>VZSV01000017.1:6242262-6317325 GCA_013398735.1 Nothocercus julius
AAAAAAAAAAAAAAAAAAAGAAAAGAAAAAATGTGTCGCTCTGTTAGGCTCCTGTGTGAAAGACCCACACAGACAGGAAGAACCTGTGTTTCAGGAGGCATAGTGAAAATGACTTTGCAAAAGGAACGGAATTCACCTCACCTAACCTTTGCTATGTGAAAGGTTAGTGTCAAGGATGAACTGGTTATCTCAGCTCCTTCTGTTGATGATGGAGATTGCAAAGGACCTGCAGCAGGAAGCTCTCTCCATCTGTCTTAGGCCGGTTCATGAGACAGTTTTCAGCAGTATCAGGTATTCTGTCCATGCAACTTGTTCTTGTTCCATGATGCTGCTGTCCTCGCATTGTGCTGTGGCAATTATTTGTGCAGCAGTGCTGTGAACTGGGATAGCAAACTTATCTGGCCTAAGAGCAGTTTTTTTTTTTTTTTTTTTTTTTTTAGCTGAGACCAAAGAATTAATCTAAAGATGCCTAATTTTAGAAAGCTGAAGTTAGGTGAGATGAATCCTACCCAGGTCCTACCAAATGCTTAGAAGAGCATACTCTGATGCTTGTAATTATGAAGAATAGCTGTAGTCCAACAAGAAGATAAGACTTCTGAGGGGATTTGGGTGTGGAGGAGAGATGCACAGTAATAACCAGACATATTGCCTGAGAAAAGGGATTGGACTATATTTAAAACAAGATTGCTGAAGTGAAGACATGAGAGAGAGAGAGAGAGATTGAAAATTATTTTTCTAATCTTTTTCAATTACAAAAGCCCTATTTATCATAGTTAAAATAGATGAAAGAGTGTAATTATTTTTTTAGTTGACAAGATTTTTTTAAACAGATGTGATCTAATTCTAAAGTAATATCCAATGTTTACTCAGGCATACTATGGCAGACAGGATGTGTCCTTGAGTAAAATCAAACCTGCACATTGTCCTATTTGTAATTCACAGTGACTAAGCTTTTATGGAAGAACAGGGCTAAGTACTGCTGCTGTAGAAAAGCTTGTCTGTAACTTCCTTTGAATGCAGAAATACTATGTTCAGTATATTTTTCTAGTTTGTACTAGAAAAATATACTGTACTTTGGGAAACAGTAAAATGGATTAAAAGGTGTTACTTTGCTAAAGCTTAAATATATAGTATATAAGTATATATTTATATATATAGATATAGCATGAAGAGTCATTCAGATCCCAGCAGTTCTTTTTCCCACTTAGAAAGAATGCAGCTGGAATTCAGTTTTCCACTTATCTTTTGTATGGTCTGTATTATTCTAGCACCAACCTGGTCATCTTCCCCTTTCAGTAAATGTTTTATACTCTGCTTGCTGAAATAAATACCAAATTCCTGACCTCCATGTGATACCCAGATGAAGCACTATACTTTGCCAAAGGCTTAGTATTTAATCTCTATCTTGATACATGCTAAGCCCATAGTGCTTGCTGTACTCCTTGGTTCCAGCAGTAGAGACATGATGTTCTATGAAGCTTTGTTGCTCTATCTTTTGAATTCTAGCTGTATGTTTATACTGCAGTTAATTGCTGCCAGTTTTGTGGTTTCCTGTGCTCTTTGGGTAGACTCGTGTCTCTGAGATGATTTGGTTGGAAGAGTTGCTGTTCATTTTATTTGGATGTATTTTATACCTTTGTACATCTCTGATAATATCAAAATCCATCCTGGATTCAGGCAGCTACGTTCACTGCATTTATAGGGTCCCTGACACAATGCAAAGATGAGCTTAAAGTAGTGCAGAACTTCCATATCCTTTAGCAATCTAAGCAAGAGAGGTCCAAAATGGGACATGGATTTAAGTCAGAATAATAGATTCAACCGCATATGGACTCCTGATTTGAATATTGCTGTCCCATCTGTTTTCTAGTTGCTCTAAGGAAATACAGGTACAGGTTGCAGAATGTGGAGTGTTCATTTAATAGTGTTACAAACAGATTTGGTTGTTATGATTATGACCTAATTCAGGTGCATTAATTACACTGCCATTTCTGTGATCTGAAAAAACATATAGTGGCTTTTCTGGATCATAAGGACCTTCTTGAATTATCTTTATAGATAACAGGAAAGCACTGAATTTTGGAACTCAGTTGATAAAGTGTCCTAATTCAATCTTTAATCTAACAAAAAAAAAAAAAAAAAGATTAGCTACTAAAAAAGTGTTAGTATTGTATATGATTTGTATGATTTGAGATGACCCAAAATGGATCTTTGTTTTCCTTGAAGTTCCTCTCCAGATCTATTTATGCCTGCCATGCCTGAAAAAGTCATACTTGGTACTGGCTGGGGGGAGGTCCCAAACAAAGCCAAAGGCTAGAATGTCTTTGAATTTTGGAGAAGCCTGAGCTCAGAGTTTCTGACTATTTCTATAAATCTCTATAAATATCTCTAGTTCTGAATCTCATCGTTGCCATAAAAGACTGATGTTCTTTAAGGAGCTGACCTGTATGGGACACAAATAGGATTTTAAGAGTTGTTGTCTTCTCAGTTCGCATCAAATGGGTTTAATTTCAAAATTCTCCCTGCAAGAGAATTCTTGAGAAAAATGTTTTGGCCCAGTTGAAATATTACAATTATCTGCTTGAATGGATTCTTATATTATTTCACCTCATGCAAAATCAAACCTGCTAGGTGAAAAATCATTTTCAAGGCAAAAGTCAAGATCTGTTATACTGAAAATGGAGAAAAAAACCCACACTTTTTCAGAAGTCTTCTCCTCTTATTGCTTCTAATCAAAGCATTGGCAAAATCAAAATGTTTTGGTAAAATATCATCACTTTGACATTATTTATCGTTAACCTTTGGTTTAGCTTGGTCAGAATTATTGTCCAGCAGCAAGATTAAATGAGGAAATGCAGCTGTGTCAACCAGAAATACCAAGTCTACCTTCTGACTGCTCTTTGAAGAGAAAACATAATATGTGGTTGAATCTGATATTTCTCAACAGCTGCCTACCTTGGAACGTATCTCCATTGTGTCCTTAGTAGTGGGAAATAATTATGTAGGGCATAAACTGCACTTCTGTAATGATATACACAGATTAATGAAGTTCCAGTAAAATAAGGAACTGGTCTGAATAAACACAGAGCTGTGCTGCATAGCAAGGGAACATGCATACTGCATCAGTGACAGCTAATTTAGGGGATGATGATTCTCCTACTTATCCACCCCAAGATAGTGTTTATCTGATTATGTATTTTAAAAAGCTCAATTTCCTGTGTTGTGGTGCAGTATGAACTTAACCTAAAAGTGGCAGAAGTCATAAGGTATCAGTTTCAACCTCATCCTAGGACATGAGTTTCAGGACTATTTAAAAAAGAGAGAGAGAGAGAGAGATTCACTCCTTACATTTGAAAGCAGATGCTTTTCACTTCGCTGCTTCTTGCATAAGAGCATAAAAGTCCCAGAGAGAGCTAAAAACTGGCTGCTCCAAAAGGAAGGTATGAAGTCATATTTGTTTAATGAGCAAACAGCAAAATGCAGTCACGGCTGTCATGGCTGTGGGTTTTGATAACGGGAAGAACCTGCTGGATTGAAGGGGTTTCTAACCATGACAAAAAGAATATAATCACACTAAGCTAGGCTTTTTTTTTTAAGCATTGAAATGCATGAACGTTTGTGTAATTTATTTCTGCAGAAATTGTCCCATTCTTTTACACACAGATATCAACAGCATTTAGATGTATGGCTTTTTACTAAGTCTCTGTTTTACATGTATATTTTTTGCTACAGGTTAGTAGCAAAGATGAAGATTTTCTTGACCTTTCTGTTGATGTGGAGCAGAACACATCAATTACACACTGTCTAAGGTAAATGAATACATCTCTTTGGCAGATACTGCCAGTCTATCTGACTTTGCTAAATTTCCTAGCCTGGCATATACAAAAAAAAGAGAAGTTGAATAGCATTATTTATTTGAGCAGAAGATGACGACAGTGCAATGGATTTTTTTCCACAAATGACAAAATGCACATTAATGCACTTTGTTTTACTCACTTTCTCTTTCGATGTGTGTGTTTGAGAGAGAAGAAAAAGAACCCCCTCTTGGGGAAAATAATTGATTACCTTGTCACCTGGAAGAGTTGCTGTAGAATACGCATTTGTTTCAAAGGGCTTTAAGCGTGCTTATCGCTAAGCTTGTACTCAAGTGCTTTGCTGATTAGAACTTATGCACACATTAAAAGTTAAGGTTGTGTTTCACAGAATGAAGGCTGAGTCCCTAGAGGGCAAAGGATTTCAAAAGTGTATTTTTTTTCACCATGTAAGCTTCTTATTCTGTGTCTCATTTGAAAATTTCAGAGAGAAATCTTTTATTTGAGGTTCAGTTCTGCTCCTAGTACTCTTAACTATTAAAAAAATCTTTGGACACGAAAACAGTTTTCAGATTTGCATGGATGATTATTCAGAGAGATTTAAAATATCTTGAGTCTTGGCTTTGACTGCATCAAATTGATATCTAAGTGTTCAAGACAGTATATTGCTGCTCTAAGCTAACAATATCATTTGGATGAATTACTTTTTCAAGCCCCCAAATTACTGACAAATTGGCAGTGCACTTACCAGTTATTTTGGAGTGCTTAGGAAGGGTTGTCTAACAACTCGCACCAAACAGAATTACAAAGAAAGCAAGCACCTGTGGTCCTAAGTGCTTCCTGAGTCAGAAAGCAGTGATTTTTCTGATTATCCCTGTTGTGGATGCCACAACCATACTCAGCAACAACCATTGCATTTTAAAGCACCATTTTTGCCCCTTCTCAGTCTCAGATCAATCTCTTGTAGGGTACTGGAGAAGTGCTGGCCCTTACGCATTCCACACTGCAGGAGTGAGCCTGATCTTAGGAGAGCAAAATAAAGGCTTGCCTTGGAAAGGAGTGCTTAAAAATACTTCAAAAAGTATTTTTTTAAAACCTGATATTTTTTAACTTGATCTCTGCCTGTTCATGGCCACTGATAATTCAAGCAGTACTTGTACTGCAGACTTTTGTTATTAATACTTTTATATTCTTCACTGTAGTCACTACTTTCAACCTGTTTGTGTCAGCATTATTTACCTTTCCCTATGGTTTTCAAAGTACATTTGAAATCATATTGGAATACGAGGCCTAAAAGGAGGCTGAGGTGTTTATCTCCAGGGTCCCTTCTAATCTGAATTATTCAATGTTTCTATGATATATAGTTACTGGAGCCTGAACACTGACTGTTTTTTACAGCTTAGTGACTTGTTTGCCACTTAAGCAGAGCAGCAGTTTCTGTCTGTCCTGCAGCTTTCTCCAGTTTTTCTTTTACTTTGATGTTAACTTTCCTGGAGACATTTTTAAAAGACCTTCTTATGCAAAGGTACAGAGTACATGTAAATATGGATTCAATCTCAGGGCTCCAGGTCTGCCGTGGCAGAGGGCAGTTTATTGCTGGGTCCGAATTTGTCGGGAACTCAGAACTCTGTCAGTTAGTAGGCACAATCAACAGGTGAATTCTGTACATTAGATGCATCTATTTAAAGCACAAGAAAGTCTGTGTGGCTGAAGTGGTAGGTGGTAGATAGATACTTATGTCTACGCAGTTCTCTGCTCAGTTGCCACATAATACTAGAGATGACCAAAAAATTACTGGGTGTCTTTTTTTTTTTTTTTTTTTTTTTTTAAGGTTACATTCCTTATCTACCTAAAATTCTATTCAAAACTGTATTAGCACTGTGAATCCTGATAAATCTTTTCTGTGAATCAAGGCAGGCCTTGCTCTTCCCCTTCAAAAACTCAATACAGAAACATGTCTAAGCATATTTACTTTATCAGGATTTATAAAAACTGTTATAGTAGCTTACACTTCCTTATATAGACAGGAAGAAGGTATAATCACAGAACTTTTGCATGACAGTTCAGAGGTTAGAGGATACAGAAGACTAAATTCTTTTTTTTTTTCTGCCTAAGAGGATTCAAGACTGTCTCCCAGAAGACCAGAAAATAGGAATTGTTTGGGCATGACAGAAGTGCACTTGAAAGTGTTCTGCTTTGCCAATAATTTAAAAAGGCACCAAACAGGCTGTTAGGTGGAATGGTTCCCTGCACTTTGGCTGCCCTTTGACATGTAAGAGAGGCTGAACGTAGGTCTTGCTCTGAGATACCTAACTCTTCCTGTGCTGCATAGTGGGTCCCAGCTGCTAATATAGGGCTGTCACAGCATACACATACCTTAATACCCTTTGCAGACCTGTCGTTTTTTAGAAAATGGGACTTCAGTTGACACAGGATTTCATCCTGTGTGTCTCTTTAGAGTTCCAGTTCATCAGTCCATGTGTGGCACTGGCTCAAAAATGTAAAGAACCTTTAAGAACTGATAATTGTATTTATTTGCAGAGACTTCAGTAACACAGAGACATTATGTAGTGAACAGAAATACTACTGTGAAACTTGCTGCAGTAAACAAGAGGCACAGAAAAGGTAAGTGAAGAGGGTAATTCACTTCGTCCCTTCTAACCTTTGATAAACCTCCTCCTTAAAAGCCAGTGTTGAGATACCTGAAAGCCTTACATCCTACCTGCACACACTCCATGTAGCCCAGAGAATCTGTAGACAGATTCAAAGTTGTTACACACCTCTTAGTTTTGAGACTGGGACTGATAGACTATTGTTATTTACAAAGTGCTTTTATAATGCAAGCCTCTAACTGGTAAGGAAGCAAGAGGGGCTTTGAACAGCTCAGGTCTTGCTCATGCACATTCTGATGGTTTTACAGGATGAGAGTAAAAAAGCTGCCAATGATTCTTGCCTTACACCTCAAGAGGTTCAAGTACATGGAGCAATTGCACAGGTATACTAAGCTGTCTTACCGTGTGGTGTTTCCTCTGGAGTTGCGGCTCTTCAACACATCTGGTGATGCTGTCAACTTGGATCGGATGTACGACTTAGTAGCCGTGGTTGTTCACTGTGGGAGGTAAACTACTTTCTTGTGCAGCTACAGCTATTGTCCAGACAAATCTTTGGGGCTCCAGAAGTGCAGCTTGTTGTCCCCTCCCCTCAAAAGAGTGTTTGCAGCTAAACGTGCATGACTGATACCAATCTGTTTCCCCCCTTAAATTTAATTTATGTTGTTTTAAAAATATTTGCAATAATTGATGCCTGTTAGGAGGTAACTGTTAAATATTCTGTAAGTTGATTTGCAAATCGTCGTAGCACAGATAAAAAGCGACACACTTTGCTTTTTGTTGATGAAGACATTGTGACTAGTCAATAAAATGGGAAAGGAGAACATGTCTACTGTAGCAGCAGGAGTGGATTGACCATCATCTTCAGAAAAATCTATTTATAATTCAGTCCGTTTGCAAACGGACATGTGATTTATCAAAACAGGCAATATCTTCTAATTTTTTTTATTGTTTGTTTTTTGCTTTTTAGTGGACCGAATCGGGGGCATTATATTACTATTGTGAAAAGTCATGGATTTTGGCTCTTGTTTGATGATGACATTGTAGAGGTCAGTATGCTAAAGGTCATGGGCACAGCCCTCATGTTTATGTTCTCTTCTCTATTTGGAGTAAAAATATGATTCAGATCTGCGTGCAGGTTACTGGTCTGAGAAGCTACAGTTTGGTTGTAATGTGGCACTTGGATCAGTTCTATTAGGAAATGCTATTAGAAACAAAATGATTAGTCCTGTAGTTCTTATCCTCCCAATGTCAGAGGGGGTTGTTTCTTTCAGTGCAACATCAAATAGTTTTAATATGAGATTTGAGGGGCTTAGTTTGGAATGCTTTCTAAATCTAATAAAATCATTTTTAATTCATTAAAAGCTTAAAAAAAAAGGGACTATTTTGCAATCCTTGGCAATATCAGGCTTCAAAATTGGACTGTGTTAGCGCAGAATATTAATTTTTCAATAATTGTGAAGTTACAAGAAAGTATTAAAAAAACATTAAGGAGAATCTGGCCTGCAGCTATTATAGAATCTTTCTAAGTATAATGTGATTGATTCCTAAGCAAACCCTTTATGTGGCACCTCAGCAAAACTGGGGTCTTGCGTTTGGTTTCCCAGGAGGAAATCCAGTGGAGTAAAATAAGCACTGGGGCATTAGAAGTGAGAATGTTGTCTGGAGAGTAGGAGTTCATCTTGCTGATGGTCAACACTTCTGCCAAATTGAAGTTACACCATTACTGGGCACTCCAGGGATCAAAAGCGTGACCTTCTTTGCTCTATTTGTGTAGCACCCTACTGAAGGAATAGTTTTATTGATGAGACATAACTTGTTGGCTTAAAGGAAGGATGCCAGACTCATATGAGACAAGAGTCATTCAAGGAAATTAAAAATACAAATAAAAGGATTAAGTGTCTTCTCTACAAGGATTAAGTGATGGGTTTCTGTTACCTTTCGCAAAGCTGAGGTCACATTAATGCTTTCTTGCTATTGCAAAATTGTCTCTGTTACTGGGAAAAGCCAAATATGCCTGTGTTTTCTAGGACAAATATTCCATGAGGGAGACCAGCAGAATTTATTCCTTAAACTGTTATATCACCCTTTCAGTGCTTGAAACAGAAAGTGCTGCCAACAGAACTTGCTAATTATTACTCTGAAACAGATAACTAATTTTGTTGTTGTTGTTGAATTCGGAGAGCCATTTAATCTGCGTTTGGTATTTCTTTCATCTAGCGATGCATGAAACAATTTTGTTTATTTTGCAGAAAATAGATGCTCAAGCTATTGAGGAATTCTATGGTCTGACCTCTGACATATCGAAAAATTCTGAGTCTGGATATATTTTATTCTATCAGTCGAGAGAGTGACTTGGCAAACGGTGACAATGACGCACAACAATGCTGCACGCAAGGAAGGTGATCAGCCCCCATGAACTGACTTTTACAGAGACCACATCTTGTATGGTTGCACAACAATATGCTCTGTCTCCTATTAAATGCTCCATGTAGTGTTGACTATAACCATTTTTGACATACGAAACTTTATTTTGGAAAGGGGAGATTTTTGAGTTTTTTTTTTTCTTTTTTTTCTTTTTTTTAAGCCTGACAAAGAAGTTAATTGCAGTCAAATTTTAGTGGAATTTATGTGGACTAACATTTACAGATAATAAGACTGGGTGTCAACTATTAAACGCAATCAAGCTAGAGTCATCTTTTTTATGGAAGTGTTCTTTGCACTTAAGGCAAATTGTTTAAAGCCTTCTAAATGGCTTTGGGATGTGTTGACTTACAAAGCATTCCTTTAAATACATTCTGACATATAGTTACACATTTTAAGTATAAAGAAAAAAAAATTGTTTCATTATGATTGGAATTGTGCTTGCACAGGGGATTTTGTTGCGTTCACAACATATTTTGTTGCTCTGCAATGCAAGAAGATATTCTTCTCAAATCATTAAAACTTTGGGCTATGAAAAACTCTGTCTAAGCTGAAAACTCGCATAAATGGATTTAAATTACAGCAGAACTAAATAATGTGGTATGTCCAGTCACTGTGTTTATCATGAGATACTACAGGTGAGGTGAGATTTCAGAACTTGCAGAGAACAGGGACTAAGTAGAGTGAGATGACCCATATGACACAGAAAAAGTGCATTTGTAGAAGCTGAGCTTACCTTTCTGTTAAAATAATGTAATATGTTGTTTGCTTACTTGAGTTTTCAGACTTACCAATACCGCTCATGTAAAACATATTCATTACAGCTGAAATTACACAGTCCAGTTAAATATGTAGCAACCCTTAGTTTGCATACACTCTTGTGTATTTATCATCACCAGCATTTTGGCCATGTTTGACAACATTTGGGCCACCACAAAAACAAATGGGGATCAAAAGTGTGTGATTTTAAAAATATCACAGGACTTAGCGCAACTGTTAGTGATTTTACTAGGTGATTGTGGCTTGCACTAGTCACATTCTGGTTAACAAAATTGCTGTACACACATACTGGAATCTGGCAAAGAAAGAATGTAGAAGAAAGTATGTACAGGGTACGAGAAGAGATAAATAGTAGGCTGAGGCAGTTGCAACACTGCGTAACTGGTTTGTTTGATTTGACCCTTACACTCCATTATATAATTTTTGAACTTCAGTAGCCAAATTCCAATTCCAATGAAGTCAGCAGCAAAAAGTTCTTGCCTGCAAGGGGAGTTGGAGTTGTTTCTAGTATTTAGAAGGAAACATTCTCATCTCACAGTATTTATTTCTATGTATTATATTTTAATTCACTCTCTGTATTTATTAGACTATGTTGCTTTTGATACTTCCGTATTCTTTTAGAAGCCTGCCTGTCATTTTGTGGCAGAAACTCCATTTCAAGAGATGTTTTTTGAAGCAGACCCAATTCTTATATTTTGGTTTCCTGTAGGAGAGGGAAAAGCTTATTTTTGTTGTAAAGTACTGTGACTGTGAAATATCTTTCATTAAATTATGGTGAAAATGGAATATTAGCTTTTAGAGTAATGTAAGTGGAAGATCAGTTGGATTTATTGATGGCAATTTTGTAAACCAAGGAAAAGTAGCACTTTATACAGAAGAGAAAAACTAAACTGGACTTTTCATTAAAACAATTTGAGATTTATCATGTTGTTATATTGATGCAAGAAAACAGGTGTAGAATGTAATCTCAGAGTACTGACTTGGGTGAATATCTGTAGTAGTTTACAGAGATCTTTCACCTGAATAAAGGTTGCTATGTAGGCTCAGGGCAAGCATAGCTGTTACACAATTCCAATTCTTTTATCCATGTCGGAATGCAGATGCTCTGTCTTTAACACAGAAGACTTCAGGAGACTTCAGGTCTTATCAAGGCCCATGAATATTTCCATTGAAAAACTAAACCTGTAAGTGTTAATATCAGGTCCTTTTCTAAATGGATTTATTAATGACCATTCAGAATTTCCATATAAAAAAAAATAATAATCACTCACCTTTTAAAACAGAGATGTTTCCTAGTTGTGAGCAAATTCCCTTTCTAGATCAGCATTAACCGGTGTTGGTCAGGGTGTCCGTACTTCTCCGTTTACTGCCAAACATTCTTAGAGTATTCTTCAATTTTAGAACAAGCAATGAAAAATGTATCATTAATGTATCATTTGAATGTTTAGGGTTTATGTTTGTATGAACAGTAATTTTGCATTAAAATAATTCTAAAATCCATTAAATTTTAGAAAATGCTTTTCATATTTGGATTAACTTATCTGAGAATTGATTTTTTTCAATGTTAATAAAATGAAGTAGTATTTAAGTACTAAAGCATAGGATATTAATCTTTGTTATTCTCTGACTGCAAGACAGCTCTAGGTTGTAAAATATATACAGATAATTGCATTATGTTATTCGGCAGCAAAATGACTAGAGTAAGCTTTTTTCATGAACTATAAAAAAAACTTTAAAATACCCAACTTTTCTATTTTAAATAAGAAGAGATGGAAAATATATGGCAAAATATTGGAAAGGTTCTTAAGATGGAGCTTGTGTTAGCCCACAAAGATCACAGCAGTGATATCCCAGCAACCCAAAATTGGTGGCCTGACCTCCATTCTAAAAAGTCATGGAAAGTCTGTAAAGTATATGAAGTTTGTAGAGTATATGATGCTGATACTCACTTTGTGCTAACTTCAGCTAAATGAAGGAGCATTTTTTTCATCTAAAAAAAATATTGTAACAATTCTGTAAATCATTTCTAGCCTACAGATTCCAGTCCGGCAGAAGCTGCCTGTCCCAGCTGTGTGAATAATTCCACCTCAGGCAGCACAACCTCTCAGCTACATAAAATTAAGAGCACTCAGGAGTTTTGCAGGACTGGGAACCTCGTAGGATCCTCCCATGATGTAAAGTCTTTCAGTTGATTAAACAAAATGTAATCCTTTTTCTCCTATGTTTACATATAGATCTATAGTCCCTTATGAAAGAATGGGAAAATATCTGGGGCAATCAAAGCTTTTCTTAGCAGCTAGAAAATGAAACTGTAGCACAGATGTTTAACAGTATTCTGTGCTTCCCTAATGTGACGGATTTTAGAGTGTTGTATTCTGAGTGTTTTAGGCCTAAAGGTATCTGAAGTTCATTACTTGTTTCACATGCTACTGCATGAGATACATTGTCCACTTACAAATTTTATTGCTATGCTCATACTTAGAGAATATTTCTGTCCTTTTGTTTTCTTCCACTAAACCCAATGAGGTACTGCAGTGCTGATGAATCAGTTATCTTAGAAGATGAGCTCAGACCTGAGCCTTTATGTGTCACAGAACAGACTGTCAGGATTTTATGTAATTTCTATTTTTGGGACAGAGCAGAGGGAGGCAGAAGAGGGTAGTGATGGAGAAGCCTTATCAGTGAAAGCAGAACACCTCATTGAAATACATCCCACAGTTACTCCTGTCCATTCTGTTTTAATAATTTAAAGTTAACATAGATAAACAGATAACATATTAATGTCTTGTTCCTTTAGCAGTTGGAACAAAGGTGGTGGGGTGGGGAAGGAAGTATTACAGGTGTACCTTTGCATTAGAGTTAGTAAAAATATTAAAGAACTAAGCTGAAGCAGGAATTCCTGGTACCTGGTGAGTTATGAAGTGCTCCTCCACCTGTCTTTTATCCTCAGATGTGACATTTCTTTCACCTGTGTGTTACAACCTCAGGCGCTTGGGGACCTGAACCAATAAACTTGCAGTAGCCAGGGAGTTGATGCCTCTCAGCAGCAACAGACCCTTCTTGTTTTGTGTCTCTTTTCCCCCTCACTCTTCTTCTCCCTCTTATTCTGTTTCTGGCTGAGAAGTTTGAATAGCATCTTTTATAACTAAATGTGTATAAGAAATTTTAAGAGGTACTGTCTTTGTACGTGCTTTACCTTAGTAGTTTTTTATCTGTGTTTTATTTATTTCTCTTTTTTTGTTGCTCAGTTACTGTCCCTGTATAATAACTTGTGTAGCAAAAATTATTATCCTTCTGTTTTAATTTTATGTAGTTTGGTTTCTTATAGATGTAATCAACCCAAGCACTTTAAGCAACACTGTCAAGCTTGTGAAATTCCTACCAGCTTAGCACTTTGCCTGTTGCTTTTGCAACTTTTTGCTTGTGATCCAGCTTCTCTAGTTACAGCGTAATTCTTATTTCCACTTGCAGGCTTGTAGTACCAGTTGAGGACCAAATTTGGGAAATCTTTGTTGGCACATAACCAGGATGCAGTATTTACTTCATGTCTGTCCACTCAGCTGATATATCAGTGTTGTCTCGATGAGTCGCTCTGCTCGTGCACGTTTGACAGGCTTTCTTGTGCTCTGCCTACTAAATCTATTGTGCAGTTATCAATGACTATAATTTTGAAAAGCTCCACTTCTCACAGGGAAAATTCTTCTTTTTACCAACCACAAGGTTATCTGTCATTCATCTGAAAATACGTGCATTGCTCCCTTTGCTGTTTTGCCTGTGCCTGGTACAATAGCAAATGTGAGTAAGGTTAAGTACTGCATTGATTTTTTGGCCACTGTGTAAATCCAAGTAAGGGGAGCAATCTCTTTGCAGCGTTATTCTTTCCTCTTGGACTCATATAAGGCGTAGAGATAATGAAGAATAAATGTGGTCATAAAGTAATCCCCCCCTCTTCTATCAAAATCACTAGACACTGAGTTGTTGCTGTCTGTGGTACATATATCAGAAAGTATCTGACTTTCTGTGGTGTTAGTTTAAGGGTTATTCTTAGATTTTTTTATTTTTTTTTATTTTTTATTTTTTTTTTGGTAGAATATTTGCTTTGGTCAATGAAAAGTGAAAAGACATTTTTTTTTTTTTCCTGTTGCAACTGTTCTGCAGTAGTGATGTTTCTTCACAATTCAACATTGCACTAAATATTTAAATAGGCCTTGGTATGCCTTGATTGACATGCTTTTAATTTCTTTCAAGTTAATATGCATTACTTCAAAGAAATTGCTTGAACCTGTTCACAAGGACCCTTTAGATTAACGCAGCCCTGTGCACCCAAGGTCAAGAACACTGCTGGGGAGGTATGTGCCCTCCTGATGGGCCCATCTGGGCTCAGCCTGCGCCTTTTTACACACTAATGATTCCTAGCCCCCTAGGAGATTCTTTTGCTGGCTTTGCCTAGATGGTTTAATATGAGACTGTACATAACTCAATTTATTCATGCTTTCAGGGTTGCTATAATTCTTTAATAATTCCTCTTTGTTGAGTTAGCAGGGCTTGGACATCACATAGTGCAAAATAAATTATCTCCTGCGTGCCATTCTCAGTGCTCAATTTAACAGTTTAATGATCTTATTCCAAACAAGGCTTTTGCAGGTGACAACTTTAGTATATGTAATGATACAAAATGGCAAGTGATTTTTCTGTGATAGCACAGGTTGTCTGTAAGAGGAGCTGTACTGGCCTGTAGCATATTAACCCTCAGCTTGTACCCCAGGCGAAGTTTTTGCTCTATCCTAACTCTTCTATTAGGGCTTCCGAAGTGCAGAGGTGAATCCTTTGGGAAGGCACTTTGCAGTTCACCAAAACATTTTGCCAGCCACAGCAGAGACCTAAGGACTGTTTGGATCCCCCACCCGACCCTCATTAATAAGTATGAATTCCTTAATGAAGCTGTGCTTAAACACCAGCTCCAGATTTGCAATGGTCTTCATATTTGCAAACATCTGAAGATTGGCTGTGCTCACGTACCCTATGGTTTCTTACTCCTCTCTCAACTCTCATTCTAACAGTAGCAGCAGCACTGGGGCACCCGTTTAACAGATTCATTGACTTTCCCTGGAGACAACTTTCTAGCTTCAGTGACTGTCATTAAAGAGCCCTGGCCAAAGCTCTGTAAATTATCCCTGCCTGTTTCAGAGCGAAGCCACCACGTGCTGTACGAGAATGAGCGCAGGGGTGGGGCAAGGAGGAAGGAGAGAGAGGAAGAGGAGGAAACATGGCAGTGTTGTCTAAGGCTCTGGAAACATATATCCATTTGCAAATATGTGGACGCTGTCAACCTTGTCAAAACGATGTGATCATAATAAAACTGCTTCAATATTTTGTACTAGTTTTTGAATGAAAAAGTAGTAAAACTATTAGGCATAAAATCAGGGACACATAACAATACTGAGCGTCTAGCAAAGCATACTATATGCAGTGTATGTGTACAGTTGAGTATCTGCTCTTTTTAATCATTTATATGTAATTAAACCCTGCACTATCTGTTCAACTGTTGGTTATGAAGGCTGTAATATCAGAAAGCAGATTTTTCTCCTGTTGAAGTGTTTATATTTTACATTAAAATAAACTCTCCAGCTGTTCTTATTTCCATTCAGCTTGCTTTGAATTCAGCTGGAGCCAGTCTAAGGCTGCACATTGAGGTTAGTCATTGGCAGCGTGCTTCTGAAAGTGGGGTATCTCTATCCTTACAGATAGGAAGACTGCTGATGCTGGCTTTTTATGTCATTTGACAGAATCGTTGCATTTTAAGTGACTTGAGGGAATATTTCATCTCTTGGGCTAACTGCCTCTGAGGTGGTTAAAGGGAACAAATGTTGCATGCAGACCAAGGGTCGCCTTCAATGCAATATATAATTGCATGACATAGTTGTACCCATTGAAAGATGCTAACTGATTCTTCCCATGTTGCTGAGAACAGCTAAAAGCAAACACAGTGAAAAGCAGACTGAATTTAGCTTCCCATTGCATCAGGAAAGAACTGGAAGCCCAAGATGTTTAGTCTGAGATTTTATCTATGACTACTGAAATAGGGAAGTTTTGCTAAAGAGGCCTAAAATTCATTCAGAGGATTGAAAGATCCGAATAGCCTGCCCATCTTCTTGAAGTTATTCATTAACAAGCACAATGTGCTTTCTATAGAGTGATGCAAGTTAAAAGGCTGGAATTTTTTCTTCGGTATAAATGGATTCTCAGTATTCCTTCAGAATCCTTTAGAGAACCAAAATCAAGTCTAGCTGTTAGACTGTAAATGTATAGCTAACATGCTATAAGATTTATGGCACACCAGACTATCAAAGGGCTGGGTTGAAAAACATTTCAGTTTTTATAGCACAGATTTCTTCTCAGATAAAAACCTTGAAGCACCTTCAAATTTATTCCTAAGTCATCAGAACACAAGCTTTTAACTGAACAGTGAGGAAAGAAATTTAAAACACAGGAGATGACTGAAATAAATCTCAAATCCATACTTTTAAAACATTTTTAAAGTAAAGTACACATATAAATAAACCAAGAACAGATAACCAAGAAGTGGGATCACAATCACTGCTACTGTATGTGGACTAAGCCAAAACTGCTGTAATTTCTGTATCACCTTTTGCGGAAGCTGTATGACATTTAGCTATATCTTTTTTTACTTACCTTAGGTGAAGAGAACTGTGTGTTTTTATGCAGTTGCAAGACACTGTTATGTATGGAATGCAGCAAGCATAGGGGGAAAAAAAAAAAAGCTAAAAGTGGGATTATCTTGGCTCTTATAAATGGGATTATTATTATCTTGGCATTATTATAAATGATTTACCAGGTTATTTATTAACTTTCCAAATCTTAGTATGATCCAAATTGCAGAAATCAGGTAATTTGTATCAAAATCCCTACGTATTTAAGACAAATAGCTTGGGCTGAATCTGTCTGCCTCCACTACAGCAGTTTAACTAGTGGGAACATTTTCATCAGTTCCTAGGTAGCTGTCTTGGTGACCTATTCACTTCTGGGTGCAGTTCAAAGTGCTGATCTTGTAATACATCGCTCCAGTATAACTTGATCCGTTGTTATCTCGGAAACAGCTTGTCTTGCATGGAATGCACTGGGGCAGGTAAGCTTACTTGGGAAGTTTGCTATAACTTTGCTTTCCAAGAAGTGTTATTAGCTTTCTGATTGCCCTCTAATAATTGTTAATTATTCCTACCAGGAAATATTCGATGAAGCATGGCTGATATCATTTATTTAGTTTATTTCTTCCTATGTTCTAGGTATCTCTACTTAAATTTTCAGACCTGAGGCCTTACAACATTACCAAAATATTAACTCTTAATTCCTGCAAGATCAGTGTTGCAGGCAGAGCGCAGTGTTGGCTGAGACACCAGCCTGTCTTTCAAAAAAAAAAAAAAAAAAAAAAAAAAAACCCAAAACCTTAAAGGTAAGCAGAATTCTTCTTATTATGATATTTTTAAAAAGTCAAGCACTGGCTGTTAATTCCATTGTTAACATATGAGGGAGATATTTCCAAGCATACCGCATCACTACACTGTGACACGCCTTCAAGTAATATTGAATTAACCATGGTTTTTGCAATAACAAACTTCAGCTAACGTGAAAGGGCAGAGCAGGGACCACACGAGATCATGGCCTGTAACCTCATTTTCTCTATCTTTCCTGACTTTTGTGCAGAAACCCTGCATCTGCAGAAAGTGTCCCTGTTTTGGCCTGATCCTTTCCTGTGCTGCTCCCGTCTTTGGATGCCACCACTTGTGTGTTCCTCTCCACATGAAGCCCCTGTTCTCAGTCATCACTTGTGAGACCCTCCGTATCTCCTCCAAACACCTCCAGTCTGGTTACTTGATCTTTCCCTCCATATTCTCTTTATAATACGCAAGCTGTGTTATTAATATTCATCTGCCCAAAGGGTCATATTTATATGGTCTAGACCACAAGCAGATGTGTTACCCATTCAATATTCATATTAAACAGTATTTTTGCCATAGCTCAGAGAAAGGGGTGCATGTGATCTAAAACCTTTATAGCAATAAAGTAGGCAGTACTGCAGAATACAGACTATGCGCAGATGGCATCGCGTGTGCTAACAGCAGTGCAATAAACACCCACTGTTTAGTAGGTCCAGTTCATTGGCATTACACTTGTAGAGGAGACATCCCTTGAGAATGTTTCTTTAATATATGGAATCTCTTCCTCTCGTTCATGTTCAGTCATTCCCAGATGCTGAGCTAAAAATGAACAATTCCATTCATATTTAATGGATACATTAAATGGATTCACAATTTAATATTATTTAGCCACATGTATTTTATTCAAAAATCACTGTAATATGCAAGTGAGCCATATCCCTCGAGGAAAACATTTTTCATCATGACACTTTGTTAACAGGAACACATACAATGCTTTATTAATTTAAAAAATGGATATCATTTCCTAGGCACAATTTCAAGTGGTATTCAGCTCCATCTCCTTTTTTGGCAGGTTTCCCTGCCCTCCATTAGGTCCATTAACTCATGATGACTTCTCTATCTTTCCTCTTACTCCTCTAATTTTGAACATTGTCTTCTATCATTCTAGCTCTTACTAAATGGGAGAGTCCTCAGTGTCTCCCTCTCTGAGGAGCTTTGCAACCATTCAATATCAAGGATGTATTCCCAGAGCTATGTGCAGCCTTCAACCGCACTTCCTGGGCAGTCAAAAGATGCTCAGGGTATCAGGGAAGGCAGCAGGGTCTACAAACTGAGCACGAGATTTCATGATTCCTAATTTCATCTCTACCAAGAATTCATTGCACTACACTGTACTACATAGACCAGAGGAACAGAAGTTGCGGGCTCCTTCACCTTCATATATACTAGGTTGTAACAATATATTTTTTTCTTTTCAAGGAGTCTTCTTTCAGTAAATACAGCACTCCTTTAGAGGATGGAGACTTGCAGACAGTCAGATCAGCTGTCTTAACAGTAAGACTATTTAACAGGAAAAGAGAATAACAAAAAAAAGACTTAATTTTGTTCATAACCCTTAAATTATTTCTCTCGGGCTTTTTACTCTTCACTTTAAAGTTATTTTTCATATCTGTAAAACTGATTCAGGTTGAGAGGAAGATATGTTCTTTTCCTAAAGGGCAGCTTCTGACCCGCACTGGGATTTGGAGCTCGTAAGGAGTATTGGGCCTGCAGCGCTGCAGCAGTGTCACAGACCCAGGTACCAGGGCTTTTCCCCCTCCGTTTTAGCGAGACAGCCAAATGCTCCTGTCCATTTCCTGGGCAGAAGATGATGGATGATATCTTGGACAGCAGAAATACTCCACAGCAGGAAATGAGAAAACAGAGGGTTGAATAATAAATGGCATTTTTGCTTTGGTCAAATCATTTGTAAAGTTACTTTGGGAAGTATTTATATTATTGCTGGCCCTGCAGTTTATTTTCTGTAGTCTCAATAGACATCATATACAGCTTGACTATTCTAGGTCTTCTCTATTTAGTCTAGCCTTCTCTAAAAAGGATATGAAGAAACAGAGTTATCCCATTTTTTGCCAGTTATCCCATTTACTGGCTATTCAATGGCCAGTAAAGAAACTTTAAGCTTTCCTGCCTTACCTGGGAAAGAAGGAAACAGGTCACACACTAAGCTAACAAAATGGTTTGAGACAATTATTAACTGGTGAAGTCTGTAAGCAGTGTCCCCCTGACTGCAGAAGTTATTTGAGCCAAATCACAGCTACTCTCAACCTAATTTTACCTGCTAAAATATTTTCTCAAGGGGCAAGAAGTCTGATGACACTCAAATAGCACAATGGATACAAAAATATGGGTTTCATCACTTCAGTCCTTTCACCCAAAACTAGTTAATTTTGAATAGTAAAAGCAATGACATTTAAAATATTAGTTAGGGTAAGTATGCAAAGCTATATTTCAGGTAGATATGAGGAGAGGAATAATAGTGATACAAAGGAGCTAAAAAGAACACTGAGTCAACACTGGACATACTTCAAGGGAGGTTTAAGCAAAAAAAGACAAAACCAGAGTACAAGACTGAGCTCCCTCCAGGAGCCTGTTGTTTTGTTTTAAAGCATCAGGGAAAATGAATGTACTCTGCAGAGCCAGCTACACTCCAGGGTACTTGCCTGGACCTGGAGCCACAGACAAATCTCTCCCAACTTTCTCTTTTGAAATCCAGTTTGAATCAGGCAAAACATCCCAGGTTTTCACTTTCATGTTACATGGACTTTAAGTGGGAATATTTGAATGAAATGTAGAATGAAAAATTTATGTAGAATATTTGTGAATAAGTCTGGCCACATTTAAACAAGATTGAATAGAAAAATAACAATAAATCTTTGGCTAAGGTTTTCAAAAGCTCCTTTTTTTGGGTCTAGAACAAATACTGGTGAATAAGCAAAAGTGAGACATCCTCAGCTATTACTCTGATGAGCTGATGGTTCCAATAGCTGCCATTACTTCTTCCATGTCCATTACTATCGGAGCACTTCCCCGGGCACTGACGAAGGAAGGACTGATTTTTTTCTCTTTCAAAAGCAGAGAAGAGCTTTTATAGAAAATAGTCATCATTTGGCTGAAAACTAATTTGGATATGAAAAAAAAACAAACATATTACCCAGAAGGGATTTCACCTGATGTTTTTCAGCTCCTTTGATCAAGCAAAACACACCTGTATGACTATGCAGCTCTTTTTTTCTTTACTCAACAGAGAGATGCTTTGTAGAACAAATGAGAAGAGCCCTTACACTGGAAAGTCACTGTTAGCTTTTGAGCCATTTTGATCCATATCAGCTACAGGACAAGAAAATGTTCTTCACTTCTCAGCATTTTTCCTCATGGACAGTTACCAAATGTTGAGTTTACTCTTTGGCTTCTTATTCCTAAAAAAATTCCTCTCAGCATTTCTGGATTTTGGGAAAGGTCAGAGTCACATCTAAACTCAATTTCAAGTTTTATGGGTTTGATATAACAGCTCTAACAATCTTGTTTCTTCTCCTTAGAAGCAGCATGTGGGACCCAAATAAATCCACATTAGGACTACTAATGTGTAAACTGGGGGGGGTTGTAAGCCATATGGATCAAATCCAATTATGAGTGGAGAAAGCTCACCAGCTTGTGCTTAATTTTCTGATGGCTGCTGCAATAGGTTAGATAAAACATGTGCAAAACACAGCAACTTCTTATAAGTGAAAAGGACTTTTTTAAAAGAAAGATCATCATCCGCATTTACTTGCTTGTCAGTCACCATACTTTCTCACACACCAGCAACATTTCCACTCACAATTTCAAGGTCTACTTGACCAAGTGATGGAAGGGATGATGGATGCCTACCTCAGCCATGAGCCTCAGGGCATGCTCCAGAGTATCTGCAATGATAATGAGAGCATCAAGCATCATCTGTCACTTTTAAACAAGAATTGTTCTTAGTACCGTGTGTGCGCACTGTTTTCCAATGGCAGCTTCTCTTCCTATTGCTGTTTCCTCTGGACTGCAATAATTTTAATTATATTTATTCATATAATCTAAATATTTATATATACATATATAAATTATTATTATTATTCCTTTGGATTATTAATCAAAACAGAAAAGCTGAAGTAGGAGAAAACTGTGACCTTGTTTCTCTAATACAGTGTATTCCCTTGGCAGCGGATGTCTGCTGACAGTGATCTCATTCCTACTGGAGCTGTATTTTCTTAATTCTGTGAGTTGTTGCTAGCACTGCCTTTCTTCCTCCCAGATCTAACCTGCCATTCTTCCATAATACACGTTTAATGAAGAGCCAGGCAAAGCAACTCTCCATGCATCAAATAATCCCAGCTGCCAGGACATGAAACAGAGCCAGGTGCTGATGAGCACAGCTGAATGAAAGAGGAGCTCAAAACAGACCTCCAAACCCAAATAACCCCCAACGGACATTAATTATCCGCATCTAAATTTATGCAGTGTTTGATACTCATGAGCAGATGGGAAAGAAATCCTGCCTTTCACACATCACAATTCAGAGGACTCTACAGCGTTCCCTGACGTGGACGTGGGCAGTGAGTGCCCTGCCGTGGTGCAGAACCGGCCAGGCCAGCTGGTAGCTAGGTGGGTGCTAGCAGCACCCATACAGCACAGGTAACATCGAACGAGGGGCATCTTACTGCACTGAAACTGTACTGTAGCGCTGTCGGAGCTCGGCAGTTCGTGAAGGATTTCCTCAAGTTATAATGATTCTGACAGCTTTTGCTGCACAGAGAAGGCAAAGAAGAGCCAGGTTCTGGTGGAAATGTCAGGTGTAAGAGGAAAGGTGGCTCATTGCGAATCAGCTGGCTTCTATATTATATCTATATATTATATCTATAAGTACTCTATATTACTCTCTGCAACCTAGTACAAAGGTACAGCTCAGTGGTTTTCTTGCAGAAACCTGAAGTAAAATAGAGAATCCAACACACCTATGTCTACATGATGTTGCAAAGAGCATCTGCATTGCATGCCTAATGCACACAGCTGTTTCTATTGTAATAGAGCATGAGATGGGATTTCAAGAAAACTTTTAGCTTAGTCATAATTTTTTCTTCCCTAGTGCATGCTTAAAACTCCCACAGCAAGAGTTTTATACATATATTTATACATAGACACTTCTTCTGATGCATATGGCAATACAGTTGAGTTGTATTTCATTTGGAAATGTACACATGGAAAATGGCATCCATATAGAACTGAATTCTGACTTTATTACACTGAAAAATTACAAGACAGCTTTCTGTCTTTTTCAATCTTTATAAACTAAGGAATAAAACATCTGACTTGAGCGTCATTCAGACTCAACTGCTGCACAAGGATGTGCACTTTCCGTTTGTGTAGCCTGGGGAGGACACTGGACAGCGTCGGCTTAAGACCGGAGGAACCACGTGCCCTGGGGAAGCAGAGGGGGTCATGCTGGGGCGCTCGCTGCATCTCCTGCGAGGGGGCTGCAGCGCTGCCACCTCAGCTGGCAAAGGCCAGAGCTGGTGGGAGAAACGGCACCGTCCCGTCACCAGGGAAGGTGAAACCATCACCAGTTCTCCCGGTTCTTGGGCTCAAAAGAACTCGCTTAGCACCTGGACCTTCCACAACGGAGCAAGTGGGTGCCAGCGCCCGAGGACTGGGATACTGGATGAGTTAGTGAGGACTAGAAGAAAATGAAGGAGCTGCTCTGCTCTTGAAAGGCAGGACACCAAGTCAGAGGCAAAACAAATAATATAGCTCCCTTCCCCTGAACAGATTAAATCATAAATGTCTACGCGTTCAGCAATAATAAAAATTGGGCTATAGAACATAATTCTCTCCAACTTGGATGCATTTTGGAAAACGTAAGGAAGCATTGCCAGTACAACTGAAAACATCAGGTGTAATGAATGACCAGGTTTCTTTATATTGAATTCACTTGAACCATTTTAATTCTAAACGTTCTTCTGCAATGGGTATTAGTTAATTTAATCTGGCTAAAGCGTTCATCCACTGAAATCATGATTGAATTTGTGCCAGTCTCCAAGTGGCAGTAACATATTTCTTCCAAAAATAGTGAAGAGTAATGTTAAACAACACAGAACAAAGTGCTCTTTGCTTAAACCATAGGCCGATATATAAGCATTATGGAGCAGTTTGCTGTCATATTTGGAGACAAACATTGCACTGGCAATATCAGAAACAAAAAATCAGGTAAGAAAATATGGGGATGTCAGTATTTGGGGGGCTGAGAAGGAATCTTTCTGTGATAATTTGTGTCTTTTTTGACATTTATATTATTAATTAAAAATAAAAAAAAAAGAGTGGGTTGAGCCACTACTACAAAAAATTTGCCAAACAAATGCCAAACAAAAGATTTTTATTTATGTATTTATTTATTAATGATTTAGAAATCTGGAGGAAAAGGGAAGGAGAGAAAAAGGGAAGGAGTCTGAAGCCATCTAATTGCCAGCAAACCTCACATTTCAACCTGATCTGCCAGCCAGATTCAGAAACCTGTGTTCATGCAGAATACTCCTGCGCACTATTGTTCTTACAGGATTGCTTAGGAATCCAGGTGCTGCCTAGTGTGAGTAACGCTGCCTTTTTCTATATCTCTGCAGGCATGTAAGCAGATACGGTCATCAAGAATTGCATGAAACTAGAGAAACTCATGGAAAAAAGATGACTCATGCGTAGAATAAGTGGAAGATAAAAGCATTCAAGGAACATAGTAAAAAATACTGATTGTTAGGCATGCCAACAAATTGCATCATGGAGCACATTGTAAGCCAACCCTTCACCATTTTAAATCTCTGAATAAATGGTAAACAGCTCATCTTCAAAATAGCCTTGCTAGCAAGCTTTAGTTTTCCTCTGACAGACAGAAGCTTGAATTGGCTAATGTGACAGATCAAGTCAGAGATACATCCAGGAAGAGAATGTGGCAATTCCCACTCCCCGCTTTAAAAGAAAAAAAGAAATAAGAGTTACTTAAGGTTTCCACTTTTGTCAAACATGATAAGATCTCAGCCAAACGCTACCCGTAAGAAGCTTACCCATGCAAGCTACACATGCAGTGGAATTTGCTTCACCCACAAATGTGATTAACTGTGGATGTTAGCATGTGTGAATTTTATGTAGGACCACAAAATATCTTTGTGGCTATTTGATTCATTCTTTAAAAATTTGTGCTTCACTAAAGATTTCTGTTTAGTTCTGCTCCTGTGACCTTGCTAGTCTGACTTCTCTCTTGCAGAATGCCAGTTCTCTTGTATTTAGATATTCTGCAGATACAAGTCTCTCAGTTGTACCCATTTTCAGAGATATTCATCGCAGTGTCTCTTAAAAACAGTTTTGTTTCATTAAGATGTCCAAGTGTCACATTTCTACACCACTGCTATTACCAGGTGACAGTGTTTTTACTTTTAAAATACCATTTCCAAGTTTATCATCCCACTCGGGGACTTGTAATCCTTCTGGATAAACATCTTTCAGATCTGCGGTGGTATTCCTGGTGATGGTTGCCACAGCGCTCCACAGAATTTCACTTCTGCTCATTCCTCAAAAGCAGGACTCTGGATCTCAGTGGGAGGCCCCTCTGCACTAGTCTTGGATGTTATTGTTGTTACTCTTCTGCCCCCACCAGGGTAGGAATTACCTGGGCATGTCAGTAGCATCTTCACTTCATGCCATCAGCTCCACTCAAAACGCTTGTCTCAAACCATTCTCCCTCTTTCGCTAGGACTTTATTGCACATCAGTTGAATGTGTCATTGCTTTCTACTTAATTTCTATCTCAAGTACAAATTATTCTCCATTAAAAAATGCAGAATACATTTTCTAGCATCATGCACAACACACTGAGGTTTTAAGAACTTAGCATTCTTTATATGAAAGCTTAGCATTAACTTACATTCAAAATACTCAAAAATCTGAAATAACAATCTGTTATTCTGATTGGCTCAAATATTTTCCACATTAACCTTTCTTCATGCAGTTCAGTCTTTTCTAGTCTTTCCCTCATTTTGACAAATACCTTCCCCAAGCCCCTTTACTTCTAAGAAGAGCTTTAGAAAAGTTTATGAGTCTTGAGGGCAGCTTTTTACACTAGATATGAAATGACTGAGGCAATGACTATCTCAGAAGCCACGTCAGCAGCAATCAGGCACCAAAACCTGGTGCAGGGAAGCAGGGCCATGCTGATCCTTTTGAGGAGGGAGCCCATTTCCACAACCCTTGCCTATGTGAAAAGATACTTTGAGCAATACCTTATCTAACCAAAGTAGAAGCTGAAGAATCTGTTCATACAAACGTGGGCAGAACCTGGTTCATTGCAGTTTCAGAGTTGCTGGTTGAAGCTACAGTTTCTAAAGGGGTATTTATATAACATATATCACGAGGAAGCCTCCCTTCCCAGTAGCTAGAGGAGTCATTTCAAGTGCGTAGAAGTAGAGATACATACATGTCTTGTGTAAAATAGCCACAGCTGCCTCTCCTCATGCCCAGAGAAACAGACAAGCATAAATGAACTCTGTGATAATTTGTTTGACCAGAGGACAACTTTAGTATAAAATATAGCACAAGGAATGTGCAGGCTGCTGACGGCTGACAAGGAGGAGGAGAAAGAGCATGGGCACAGGGCAGCAGCCTCCCAAATTCTTTGCATGTTTGGTCAGATACTCTAGACAGTTAGTGTCACAACAGTCTGCAATCAAGGCAACTATTTTGTGATCTTAAAACCAGGCCAGAGCAACGGGGGTTATGTGAGCGGCAACATTTGTGCACCCAGGATTTTGCCTGAGCGCCACACTTCTCTAAGATCTCGCACTATGGTTTGCAGGATGAACGTGATGGAAGGGTGTAATGTTCTCATCAGAGTTGCCTAGGAAGTGACTTTCTCCATCACAGAAATGTTTAAGGTCCCAGAGATGTTTTCTGGTTGTGGTCAAATACCATTTGAAACTTTTCTCGTTTGTAAGTCAGTAGGAAAGCACAAAAGGCACTTCTGGGAAGACTCACACACAATCCTACTGCTGTCCTTAAGAAGACAGGAGGTAGAAGTCACCTCTCTGGAGTGTGTGTAAAGGACAGCATGTCCTGGTAGTTTTCCAGGGTGACCAAGAGGCAGGTATCGACAGAGAGTGGCTCCAGGCTGCCTTGCACATCACAGCCAGGACCACTGTTCCCTCATGTGCATCTTTGACTTTGGCTTACCACACTGGGGAGGGCAGCAGCGGTAACCTGGCATTTTATGTAGGTCAGCCAGGGTATGCCTACGTGTAACACAGAGCTGTGCCAAGGAAGCCAAGCAGCTCAGCTAAAAATCACATCAGTGTACAGCTCAGCCCAAGCAAATGTACCTTGTTGCTTAACAGGGCTGCTTAATTTGGTTCATTGTGCATAACTCTACTGCTGCAACGGAAACATCCCTCAGTGCTTCACCAGGGCAGAGCCTGACCCAAAGAGAAACCAGAGTGTCCAAAGCCTTCCCTAAGGATGCCACTCCAGGTGACATAAAACTTCTCCTGCAACGACCCAGCTCTCCTGGTTTGAATTTCTACCTCTGTATAAACTGACACTGCTCAAAAGGAAAGTCTAAACTTTCCAGAGAAGCTAAAGCCTCCATTTATAAACACATCATAGCAGATTTACTCTTAGACCAATTACATTATGTGTGTCTCTTAGAAACACCCAATAAAGATTTATAAATACTTTAAAGAGGTTTTAAGTACTACTGAAATAAATGGATCCTGGGCACTGGGGAGGGCAAGACAAAGTACAGGCCGGCGCCAACCTGGCTTCTTTGCATACTTCTCCTTGAGTTTCTGAAGACTGACCTGCAATACTCTTCCTTTCCAGGGGCAAGGTCCCCTTGTTCCACCATGGTGTGGGTCTGTGTGTGGCCAAGCACCCAGCTTAGAAAGAGTCGCCTTCAGAAAGGGCAGCAAGGTGGTATGATCTTGATAGATTACATGCACGCACATTTATATGCATACACAAATATATAAATATTCATGTGTGCATACAGCACTAGCCTTAGCACTTTTAATAGCTGAAATAGAAACAAAGGGGGTGGAATAAGTGTAGGAAGAGGGAGGGACAAGCAACAAGGACAAGTGTGTAGTGTGAAGAGGGGCAAGCAGTGGTTAAAAACACAGAGAGAAAAGAAATGGGAAATACAGAGCATCTCAAGAGGGTAGACATGGTCAGGGAGACCACAGGATGCATGAAAGGGTCACAGGCAGGAGATGGCCATACTAGCTGCAAGAAACGACAGCAGCCAAGCAGTGGGTGGTGAATAAAGCTGGCACTGGAAGAAATGCGGCAAGCGGCTCAGCAAGGACACCGAGGTGGCAGGGAGGCACAGGGCTTCGAGAGGATCCAACGAAACCCACCCTGGCAACACTGGAGAAGCTGCTAACCTAAAGGTCCGACTGTTTAAGCTGTTATGAAAAACTCAGGGAGAAGGAGGATTTCTTTGCAGAAAACCTCCTCTCTTTGGTATTGAGTTTCTCTTCTTGCTGTTAATGCAGTTGAGCATTCTTTGAAGCTGAAATAATTTCCTTCATTCTGCTTTCCTCCCTCCTGCCCCCGTTCTTAGTCCCTGGTTGAATTAACAATTTAAATTAATTAAAAGCATACTTCTCTAAGTGAAAGTTCCGTTATGCAATGTGTTGGGAAGAAATACACCACATGGTTATAACAGTTTCAAGTTTAACAGATTCTGCAGATTTTCTCTATGGAAATGACCACTTTTATGTGACTATGGGTGTATCTTCAGAGTATGAGTGTGACTAGATTTCATTCATTCCTGCTGTTAGGAAAAGGCCTTGATCTTCCTGACTCTTCTCTCCCTTCAGTGATTTGTTTTTTTAACGTGAAAGGTACTCCAATTGTTTCTCAAACTATTGACATTCTTCCTTCTCAAAACTTTTGTCTTCATCCAATGAGATTTCTACATGTTCACAATTCTTGGGATATTTCCTCTGCATCTGTCCGTTCCAGATGGAACTGGCTTTTAGGGATCTTATGAATGTCTACAAATATTCCTAGCAATACTGGCTGCACTGTCTCTGCTTACTGATGTTATCGTAAGCCATTTACCGTTTCCATTTTATCCTTCAATTAGACCCTTCTTCAAACCCATTCTTTCACATTCCTTCCCTCCGTTCTATAAATGAAATGTCTTTAATCTCTCCTTTCCTCTAATTGAAGCGGTCCTTCCCAGTGTGTTTTCCACTGGAAAGCTCTGGTTTTCATTAAGCAATGTCAGCAATACTCTGGTTGCCGTTACTTTCTGTTTAATGTGGTTTTGCAACAATAACAACTTCTTGTCTCTCCATTGAATGTAGGAAGAAAGTTTTAATTTATTAGACTCATAAAACAAAGCACAGCAGTACTGATTCCTCATGCAAACTAGGAGAATGTTCTGTCTCAAAGTCCCAAATATATAATTCTTTACCCAGAGTTGAGGCCTTATTAGACGCTGAGATGTTCCAGCCATAATTGGAATGACTGAAGGTCAACCCTGTTAGGTAAATAACATGAAAAGGGGGATTAAACAAGGAAAGATTTCTTGAGTCATGTAATTGTGCCATGCAGAGGCCTAGTGCACGTAAACAGAGGCTTCAGACACAAAATCCTGATACTGATCTGCATAGCTGGAGGGGTTTGAACCAGCAAATCCCAGCAATAACCCAGTATAAATTGATGGGAGACATTAACCATTTGGATTTTGTTCCTCACTGGAAATACTGATAGCAGCCATAGAAGAGCTGATCAGATTAAATTCAGACAAATAATGAATGTTTCCACAAGCAGGAGGTCTCAGCCTCCAGCAATTAGCAGAGCTCCACTCTTATCCACCTTATCCTTAGTTGAGGAGCTAACTTAGTTTGTCTCAGATAACATACACAAGCAATGAAAATAAAGGAAGTTCGTAGCTTGAATCACATCAAACATGAGCAATTCTCAGTGCTTTCATGATGTGCAGTATCTTGGGATCACACTTGCAGACAACTAGGTTTGCGATGAGTTAAGATGAGTGATGGAGACAAAAAACAATATACTCAATATGCACTCCAAATCCCACACAGCTGTTGGAACAGGATAATATCTGCTCTTCTCATAGTTCATTTTTACAGACAAAGAATAAAACAAATAGTTTTTAGCTTTGAGTAGGGAAGGAAGAGAAGGCCAATTAAGGAATGAATAGCAATTAAAAGCCTCTGAAGATAGTTTCTAGTGTTTTTTTTTTCCTGCTTTTCTCCCAGGTTGACATCTCAAAAGCAAAGCTTAAAGATCAGCTCGGACTGGAAGCAGAAACAGTGTCCATGATGACAGTTTAATCAAGCTTGATGCAACAGCGAGACATGGCAAGAAAACAGTTGCTTCTTGCTTACATGAGCCAAAGCTCTTGTAAGCCCTATCAGGTGTCTAAAAAGGTGTTCCCCAGGACAGCAGAGCTGAGACCAAGAGTCTAACCACTAAAACATGTCCTAGAAACTGAGTTGCAGGTCCTGCAGTTACCAAAGGCAACTTGTATACAGGGACAATGTGGCACTATGTCTGGATACTACTGACGACACACAAAAAAGAAAAAAGAAGAAAAGAGATTATCCAAAAGTCTTATCTCTAAACACGATTAATTTAATTACCTTGGTTAGTTACCAGCTCTGGAGCTAATGCTGTCACTGCCAGGCCAGGCCCTTGCCATGCACTGCCTGTCTAGTGCCTTTCTTGTACTCTCTTCCTTCAAACACATAGCCCAGTGGATATAAAAAGATATTTAAGGCAACGTCAGCCCAAGAGTTGAGAATGATTAGTACTGATTGAAATTGAGAACTTCCATGCCACAGGGAGGTTTTGCTGTTTAAAGTCTGTTTTGTTCTGAAGCAGAGTTTAAACCAAAGTATGTTTACCAGATAATGAAAACATCATAAGATATTTGTTTTGGGGAAAGCAAAGTCTTTCTAATAGTTTGAGTTTAAAAGATTAATATTTTTAAACATTCACAAAATTAAAATGATTATAAACAAAGTCATTTCTAAGTGCTAGATAGGACAACAGTATTTGAGGATTCGAAAAAGAAACATTTCAACATTACTGAAATGCTTCGCTGACTTCTTTCAGAACGGCATTTCACGTAAACAAGTACATGACGGGAAAAATATTAACTATAAAGCAGCATTTTTCTAATCAATAAACACAGGAATGGAAAACTTCTGTTCCATTTCAGAAAGACTGCTACTGATGTGCTTAGCCCAGTAGGTCTCTATGAAAATTAATTTGGAACCGTGGTCATGCACACGAAAGGTTTTTTGGAAAGAGCCTGGATCTAAGAAGAGATTGAAGATTCTGAGTTTGCTGCTCCATTTCTTGACTCATCTTTTCCTAGCGTCACCTCTCAGGCAGCTCTTGCCTGGGTCCACTCACAGTCACCTGCATCTCACTTGGTTGAAACGAGGCCACGTAGAGAAAGACGGAAGCCACGTATGGCTTCCGTTCTTCCTTAATATAGTGACTGCCAGGGGAAGACATGGCTGGTCATCAGATTTTTGTAAGCAAAGCTCTTCACGTACCACATGTTGCCGTCTAACAGGTTTAATTCATGCTGCACTATTAGTGCCGCCTGAGGATTAATCTATTCACACAACCTGTTGATTTTGTTTTGTGTCTAGAAATTTTTGGAATAAATGACATTCCACTTTGCTTTTTGCTCCTGTTCAGTGCTGCTCTGTCGCAAATCTGCTTCCAGGTGGCTTATTTTAGATTCTAGAAAATTCATGAGTGTTTTAAAAGCGTCTTTGTAATGCAGTGTGGAAAAAGAAAGTCTTTGACTAAAAGACCTGTTTTCCTGCAAGTGTATTTAAATAAGTTTATTCTGATGATACACACTAAAGCTTATCTTGATTGTTATCATCTGAAAGTATTATAAACCATAGAATGAGAAAATTTAAATAAACTGGCCCGTATTAAAGTCATCCTTTGGCCTTTAAGTACAAGTCAGACTTTAAATACCCAAGTAATTAAGGCCAGTGAGAGTTCTACTTAAGAACTTCAAGTCTGAACAGCTGTGCTTTTAAGCCTAAAGTTTTTGCCTAAGACCATAATAGAAGGCAACCTGACATCCCCTTCCTTGTTCAGTGGAACCTGTGCCAACACGATGCACTGCAGGACAGAGGCAGAGAGCAATGTATTGGTCAGGAGATCATCACCTCCCAGGTAATATTTGAAATGATAGAGGAGCTGGAGTGCTTCTCACTGAGAAGAGTCCAAGCTGAGCTATAGCATTTCATATGAACTTCTCAGCCACAATGGTAAGCAAGAAATATTTAATAGACTGGGGCATGCCATATACTGTATGTTATTGCACATCTGGAGTAATTACAGTGTTGAGTCCCGAGCCACATGCTTGACATACATATTTCCAGATGACTATTTTTAGATCTTTAATCATTCTTTAATTTTTCAAACTGTCATCAAAGTGTGTTTTATTGCAAATTTGTCTGTGACAGATGTCAGGGTAAGGTCAGACAGAGTGTATCAAGCTTTTTTATTTGAAAGAATGCATTTTCTGTTGCAAGTGGCCCCAAGCAGCCTTATCATGAACTGGTTCTTTAATCAGTGTCACGCAGTGGACATTTGACTCCTTGAGACAGTGGTTAGAGATGCTAAACAGCTTTCAGTCTTGTCGTGGTTATTCATTTTGCCCCAGTTCCTCCTGTTAGAGTCCCATCCATGGAAAAAGTGAGGAGAGGATTAACCCAGCTCATACCTTCAGGGCTCTCCAGGTGAGTATACTCTGTTCCCAGTGCCATATAACTCTGTCCATCCAGTTCCAGATGTGGCAGGCTGAAAAAATCCTCTCTTCTATTTTCCATGTTACCCACTGAAGCCAATCCCATCCAGTTTTTTGGTCCTTTCATGAAAATAACCCCATTGGAGACATTGATGGCGGTGTCCTCCTAGCACCAAGAGTATTGTATCTTGGCAAGAAATCCCTCTGCAGGTCTTCTAGGTGACAATGTTTCCATCAAGCACTGACCATGCTTGGATGTTTCTTTCCAGCTCGATGGAACAGAAATATATGAGGAATGGCAGATATCTATTTAAAATTTCTATTATGGGAGCGGTACCTTCATAGTAATAGTGAGGATAGTGTTGGGTAAGAAGTTGTAAGGTAAGTCTCCTGGCCAGGAAGATGTTGTTTCCCCTTTGGATAATAGATTCAGTCCAAATTGACCTGTTTCCTAAAACAACAACAAAAAAAACAAACAGACAAACAAATAAAAAAGAACAACAACAATCCTAGTCCTATTTTCTGGATGTATAAAAATGTACTCCAGGTTTTGGTAAACAAAAGCAAACATACCATCCTCAATATAGCTTAAATATTAGCGCATTCTTTTTTTTTCCAACACTGTCTCCCTTGCAGAATTTTGAATCAGTGCTTATTTGTACACCAAGAAACTCATATTGATTAACTCTTCATGCATGGTCCCCAGATGTCTGCTGAGGACTGTGTAAAGAGTTTAGCATGAATGGTAGGGTCACAAGGCCCACATTCGAGAGGCACAGCGTATCACACACACTATGTCATCCCATCTCACTACTTTTCTTCCATCCAAAATTGACAAATATTAATTCATGTTTAAATCCTTATCTGTTTGCATTAAATTGGTTGAAATGCATTTTTACTTTCATCTTCTTTTCAATGAACAAGAGAAAAAATGGAAATATGCACCAGAAGAACACACTAGGAGTGTCAAGATGCAGGAAAGTGCGTTTATATGTGACAGGATGATAAAACTAAGAACAGTTCATATTTAAGACCCCTCTCAGCACCTACTGAAATTCAGTAACATGGTGCACCAACTTGCATCAAAATGAGCCAGAGCCAATGACAAAGCATCATTTATCATAGCATTTTCTCTTTCCAGGAATTTGAATTGTTTGTATGCAGTTTGTTTAGATGATCATTCTTTAATTTTGAAGCTGCTTCCATCTTTGCACGATACTCTACTGTTTTCAGCCACAACTTAGAGCCTGCTAGAAATCACCTGTGTCAACACACCATTGCTGAACAATGTGGCTTCTGGGAGCCAAAATATTTGATGGGAACATACCCACTACAGCAAATTTTCGTCACACTACCATCAGGGCCCTAGTCTGTTTGCCATCCTTCCAGCTCGCCAGGCATGGAGTTTATTGGCCTGCATCTATAGGGTCTATACCGGCAGAGCAACCCCAGCAGACAGAATGCTCCAAGGCCTGGGACACCAGGATTTCCAGGCTCTCAGGGAGAAGATTTTGGAGGCTCAGGTGAACGCATGAACAGCACAGCAGCCATGGACAGTATGTTCTAGTTCTGGAGTAACTGTGCCCAAGCAATCAAGATGCATAGACATGTTCATCTTTTCTGGAGGCAGCTATTTAGTTTGCCTTTTAAAAAAGACAGCTGCTCAAAAATGGATTATCTTTATCTCTGTGTCATGACTTTTCTGGGGAAGAATAGAAGAATAGTTAAAATAAGAGTAAACTCACCATCTTCTGCAACAAACAAACACTGGAGACTCATCAAGAACAAAACTACTCTACTCTGAGTAGAGTAGATTGAGCCTATGGTAGGTTACAATTGTTTCTGCCTTTTGTCATTGCCCTGCAGCAAAGCAAGATGCGTGTCTAGCATCTTCCTGTACAGGATCATCTAATTCCCTTTACTGTATACATTCATAACCTTCTCATAGCTATAAAAATTTGGGGCTCCTACATCATATGGATTTGAAGAAGAGCAAAGGACTCCTGAATGTAAAAAGCCAGAGATACTCAGACAGCAAGCCTTCCTAGGTCATGCAAACCCACTCTCTCCACTGGGTCCCTTAGTAAATTTATCACAACAAAAGCACACCAAAGTAAAGCACAAAGCATTCTGGCCTTATTTTAAAAGGCCATTTTTCCAGGCAGTTAGCCATGCTCACGTTAGTCTCCTTCCTGACATTTCGAAGTATGCTGCTAGCTGGTGATAGTGTTATCAACCACTGCAATCGCAGGAGAGCAATACCTGGAGAACAGCACCACTTCAAGAATAGCCTTTGTAAGGTATCTCAGGTCAAGATCTCCTTGGACTGAACAGATGTTAAGACATATGGTTAGTTCTGCAGCTGTGAACCCCTTATAAATGCATCATTTCATAGAAACCTTTCCACTTTAACCAAAGACAGATGGTGTGCTGAAAGGGGCCGTGTAAGCCGAGTCTCATAACATGACTAAAGGAGTAATCATTTCCTTCTGTTCTTTTTCACCATTTCAGTCTATTTGATGCTGTTACTGTATTTGCTTGTTCTCTCTCTTCAGTGAATAATCTGTAATCCCTCAGCAATGGAGGGTACATCAGATTGGACGCAGCAGCAGCAAACGCCATAGACATCAAGAAACTGGAAAGTGCTAGAAACATTAAAAGTGCTTTCCTTCTTTGGGCAAAGCCTAGCGTGAAAGAAAAAACAGCCATTCGCAGAGGAAATGGCATACTGCTGTTCAGTTGCTTCTCTAGTAAGAAAAGACTGTGAGATCGCTTGCCTCTTCAAAGGTCAATTTGTTCAGACCATGAAGCAGGACACTAACACAGCAGCTCCGAAAGTAAAGAGAACCTGAAGTCAAATTACTCAAAACAGCAAAAACAGAGTAAAACTTAAAGTCAGGAAGTGATCAGGCAAAACTGAATAAAAAGAAATTAGGAAAAAAAAAAGAAAAACCTTATTATGATCCACAGCAATGCAACTAAAACTGAGTTATCTCTGTGAATAATGACTCTGAGAGTTATAATAATGGGAGCAAGACAAGATGATAGAAAATATTCTGTACACTACATTCTTGGAGTGGTAAAAGAGGACTATCTTGATATTTCTTGTATTTCACATAAATTTGAATCAAATAAGCAGCATACAGAAGGCTTTTATTTTACCAAGAAAATGCCATTCCAGTTCCAGTGTCAAGAGAATGAGATATGTGTGTGGAAGTGTCAAGCATACGTGGAAGACAAACGGCAAGGAGGAAACATGGTAAACGAGATCATCTCTGGAAGAGTGTTAAAGAGTGAGGAGAGGAGCACATGCTGACTGTGCTGATCTCCCTAGGCATGTGCAAGCTCTGAGGAAGTATGAGAAAAGCAGAGGCCAGATGGGGAAGGGCGTGAGGTGAGCAAACACTAGCACGGAGCTGGAGATACAGGTGAGCAGTGAGAAAGCCAAAGAAGGTCGAGGTCAAGTGGGAACTGAGCTGTCAGAGGCCGAGATGGACTTCTGAAGAAGCTAGAAACTGTGAGAAAGAATAGAAGAAACACTCCATGTTATATGGTTGCATGGGAAAACAAACACACCCGAAGGCCTGAGCAGAGGAAAAAGGCCAGTGGCATGGCCACTAGCTATTAAGCGCACATTTGAAGTTAATAGCTCATACTTTTGAATAGCTCAACACAGCCACTTTCTGGGAGAAGGAAGACAGCACTGAAGTCAACAAAACAGCACTGGTGAGGTTGGTTTCTTCATGGTGACTGCTGAGCAAACATGTTCCTCCTTGTCTCCTCTTGATCTTGCTGCCCTAGCTGTCTCCAGACATTCTTCCTTCCTTTTAAAAGGCTCACATCAGAGGGCCACGAGATTGACCTATTTTTTTAGTATCTGGTTCCAATGGTAAATTTTTTATAACTGGAGGATCTTTTTTTCCCCCTGAATAAATGCGTCAGTGCTATATTTCTTAGTGTTTAGTGCCTGCGGCCTTACATATGTGAGAAACCACAGGCATCTTCCCTTTGGGAGGAAAAATCACTCAAGTCTACTAGCTGAAGGAGAAAAATAGCTGCATACCAAATGCCAAGGCAAAGACCTTGGCATTGCTCTCTCCCTTGCACAGAAGGGCTCCTGTTCTCCCAGAAGTGACCCCTGAGATCAGGGAAGGCAGCTCAGCACCAAGACCCAGCGACTGACACACGGCGCCTGCTAGAGCAGTGCCAAGAGTACACTGAATTCCTGGTTGTTTGCAGGATTTGGTAGCCATCGTCCCTGCTGTCTCCTGTGGGCAGCCTGAGCTGTTTTCATTCTAAGTATCAGAGCTCTCCTACAGCCTTCCCAAAGAAGGCGCAGGAGAAGTTAACTGGAAACTCAGGGTCGCCTCAGGCAGCAAGGAAGTGTTCGTTGAAGAGCACTCTGAGCACTCTGCTCCCTCCCAGGTATGCCAGCAAAGTCACCTCAGAGCTCATCAAAAAGCTCTGTCTGAAGCTATTCCTTCAGACAGACTGGGTAGGTGAAGTCACAGTTTATATTTACTGCAGAGATTGCACCCTCCGTCATCACTGTCATTCCTTCCTGTCATCCCTCTGTCCTCCTACACTTGCTCTGGGAGGTTACACTGTCGGGAGAAGGTACCTTTAAGTGTTAGAAAAATGAAAGTGATTAATACCTAACAGAAATATGGCCCGCCTCTTCAAAACAGATCATAAAAGCATGTTTTTTTCCAGACAAATGCTATTTAAAAATACAATATATTAGCTTTTCTGGACATTAGAAAAGTTCTCATGTTTTCATTTTCCTGAATATAGTTCCCTTTTTTGCTATCACTGCACAGTAGTACTGTGCTTTCTGTTGTAACACCTCTTTTTTTACAGATGCTCCATGTCCACATCCTCTGAAAGCAGCAATGTGTAACTTCAGCAGCAGTGCTATTTCAAAGTTATCACAACGGCTCAGCTGCCAACTACTGTAGATCCAGTAAAAATGATAATTTTGCATATTTTCCTCTGCTTCTGCACTGAAACTACTGTTGTGTCCTATTGAAAGCACATAGTGAAAAATGCCTAGACAATAACAGAATATGGAATGTTGAATAATTACACATTTCTCAGAACATGAAGTTAGAGATGTTATATTGAAGAACAATGGGTAGCTAAACACTATGGAAGTTTCTTTTCCAGAGTCTTGCAAAAATATTAGAACACCCTCCAAAAACATTGCAAAAAATATTAGAACACCCTGTGGTGTGAGCACAACCAATCCTTTTTCTTGGATCAATAAAGTTTGTCGCAAGATGATGAGCTCAGACAAAACAAGCAGAAAGTTATCTTTTTGGTGAAAACCACATAAAGAACTGCTGATTCAAGAAGTACCAAAGACATGCATCTACCAATACGCCCTAAATATTTTAAGGACAAAAGAAAACCACAACCCAGAGGGGTTTCATTCGTATTACAGTGGTGCCAATCTTTCTAGGAAATTAAAATAAAATTTTGACACGGCATCTTTATGTATGGACTGTAGGCTTAATACTAACTGGTTTCAGATGGAGCAGAACGACAGCAGTGCTAACTGCTTCAAGCAAAAGATCTGTGGGTTTTTCCAAAGACAGAAGACACCCTTAGCCACCTACAGACAGGACTGACAGTCACAAAACGTGGCTGTAATCCACAGCTTTGCCATTGCAGTCAGTGCGTAGCTACATGCAAGTCATTTAATGGCTTTGTGCTGGAGTTCATTGCAAGGAGGACTGGTACTGTCTTGCTTGCCACTGGCCTGGCCTTCTCGGTGGTCTGGTGCAAGAACAAAAAGGTCTTATTATAAAACATTTTGGATGATGAACTCAGATTTTGCTGACAGATTAAGAAAAGTTCGACTTCCTTCATCCAGTTTTGTTCATTAATTTCTTTGCTATGTATTAATACTGGCCTTCTCCCGTGCAGTATGGAACTAATTTAGCTGGCATTGTTTTCGGTGGAAGTGGGATCAGAGCCTCGGTAGAAGTGCTGGCAGTCCTGTGGAAACACTGGAAACTCTCACGGAAACTTCAGTCAAGGAGGGTATGAGAAGCAGAAAAAGTTAGTTATTTTGAAAGCCACACAATCTGTAAGATGTGTGGTTACCGCTGGCAGGGAGAAGTGAGATTCTTTAATAGACTTAATGAGCGATGTCAAAATCTCTGTTTAAATATTTAATGTCATTTAACTGCCCTGGAGTACACTACTGCGGTTGTCTGCCTGTCGAGACACCCGTAATCTGATCAGACATTGACGGCACGCAGCGGGGCGCCGCTAATAGCGCACTGGGTGGATGACACAGATGTCAGCCACCTCTCGAGGGATCCCTCTCCAGGAATAAACCGTAGGTGACATTAGAGCTCACAGACATGGGGACGCACCCAGATAAGAAATGCTAACGGAAAATCATTTTCCTTTCTGATTTTCCAGTTCATGTGCAACCACACAGAGCTTGAATTTAGCAGAGACTATTTGTGCCATGATGGGCACTTTGGGTTGTGCTCCAACCAGGTCACTGACTGAATTGCTCTACAAGTGCAGTTCTTCAGATAACAACCCAGGGATGTAGCCTCAACTGATATAAGTTTTTACCACCAGAGAAAGAGGGTACTTTTTAAATAGCTTAAGGTCTACTCACTGTCCTTTACTGTAGAATTATGGAGACATTTTCCAATATGATTTTACCATTTTCAGGGAGTTCAATGGCTGTGATTTTGACAGTGACACTTTAAAGCATGTGAATGTTTTTTACGACCTTTTTCTCCTCTCCAGTTCTTCAGGCTGTTTAGCAAGTTCAATACAAGGATATATCACTTGAAAAATCAGGATAAAACTAATAATGACTACACGTAATTTTATCCAGCCATCTCTCTCTTATTTCGCCTTTGTTTTCTCCCACAATAGCCTGCAAACATACAAGGACTAAATGCCTTGTGCAGCATTATCAAAACAATAACTCTTTCCCTCACTAAAATCTCCCAAATTTCAAACTCAAATGTGCTAATCAGTAGAAGAAAACTAATGTTGCATTGTGCATATCCCTGCTTTGTTATTAAATAGTCAATATTTGATGAATCAACAGAAGTAGTCTGCCTGGTGGAAAATATCAGGAGGGTACAGTTGTTTCAAAGGGGACTTTCTTAAACATGGATCATCAAAAAGCCTATATCCATCATAGTTCCAATTTATGCCCTTCTCCTTAAAGGGTTTGCTGTGTTTACATGCAGCATTTGCCTGATGGCCTAGTTGTAAGAGTTGCTAACAGTTCCACATACTCATCTTAAAAAATTAGAGGCACATGAAAGGGACCGAGATTCAGTCACTGCTTTCTGTAAGTTTCCTCTGCACTACTCCAGTTTTAGAACAAAGTCTTTTCATAAATGAGAATCAACCTCATTATTTTGACAAAGTACAGCAGCATTTCTGAAGCAATCAGCGCTTTATTGCTGAAAAAAGTAACATTGCCTTTCTCTAGAGGACTGATAATGGCATAAAGTAAGAAGAAATACGTAACATTCTCTGCTGGTCTAAACTGATGGGGCACTATGAACTAGTTTACCTGATGAAATAAATTTCTTTTCTGCATATCAATGCATTGTCCTTCAGTACTGTTTCCTTGAAATGAGAATGAAGGAGAATGCCAAGACAGCAGCGTAGGCAGCCTGAGGCTCCGAAAGCCCATTTCCTCCCCTTCTGTACAGCATGTTTGCTCATTTATCTTGCAAGATCCTTGCAAAAGGAGCTGGACTCACAGTGAGTCCTGCATGTGGTACTCAACAACCAACTGCCTGTATCTGGTTGCAGGCTCTCTGCAATTCTTTCACTGAATACGCCAAATTACATGAAGTATCCACGCCATTGAAAGCACATCTGTGTAGTGGTGGGTGCATTCCCAGCCTCACTGACGTCAGAGGCAACCTATCAGATCTTCCTTTGTTGTTTGAGAAGTGTAGCAAAGATTTCTTGGCAAAATCAGAAATTTGACAAGTCTGCAATCAAGAGCCTGATCTGCCCTTTCCTCTCAATACAAAAGTGGAAAAAAAAAAAAGAAAAAAGTGAAGATATTTTTAAATTTACAAAAATTAAAGCATTTTTAACAGATGTTGAAAGTAACAAAAATGCACTTTTAGGTTTTGGCTCATTGCATTTGTTTGCAGACTGTTCACGTTCAGCATTCATGCACAAAGCACAACACCATAACGCTACTGAGTAATAAAAATCTGCATGAAACTAAAAAAAGGGGGGAAAAAAGCTTGGAGACCTCAAGCTTTACTTGAAGCTGTCAGAGCAAAACAAAGCAGGGGCCCTACTGCCATGTAGTTATGGAGATGGTAGGACAACAAGGGTATGTCATTATAGCATGTTCTACTACTTATGGCTAGACAGCAAGTCATTTCCAAGCCACGATCCCCTGTGCCGTGGTTCAGTTCTGCCAGGGATACAATGGACAATTTTCAGCTTTAAACCACTGAATCCCTAAGCTACATCACTAGCACCCTGTTTCGGAGTTCAGCGGAGATAGCAGACACTGTCAGAGACAGAGAATTAGCTTTGGTCACCAGAGAGAGAACTTCACTGCTAAGACTGTCTGAGCGTCACCGATATGCTGGCCTAATTCAGGAAACAAATACCTGTGTAATTTGAAGCACTAAAGCAAAATATAAGTGCTCATAAATGAAAGGATAGCTTTAAACACAAAACTTTGTTGGCCATGCAGAGAAGACATAGCAAATACTGACTCAAATATCAAATTCTGAGAGGCAGTAAAACCTTCCAAGGGGCCCTCATCCTGCACTTAGCTACAAGTGACTGAAGCAGTTGCATTATGTTTTCTGTCTATGGTTTTCAGCTTGCAAATCTCACATTGCATGCCCCACAATGTCCTTGTCCTCTACTTTATAATCTGTGCACGTTACCATGCTCTTCCTTAATGCAGTTGCAGACTCAAAGATAAAGCAATGTCCATATTACTTTTAAAAGAAAGCCAAAGGAAAAGCTTGCAGGGTAATCACATATATTGATTATTTCCCCCTCCCCCTTAATGCTATAGGAATGCTCTTAATTCTGAATTGCTGTGGGGCTCCTGCAAAGCTGCCAGTGCACAGCCTTTGTTCCTACAGACTTCAGCTGCCTCTTGATAAGCTCCTGAATTCTATAATAAAACAGCAAGACCAAAATGTACTCTGGAAGGTGGCCTAATATAAAACTGTGGCACCAATTGTAAATCATAATGATATTGCCTTTCTGGAACTTTTTCCCATTCTAATGTGCATGTCAGCTGCGATAAAAATATTGAGTAACAAGCTTTGAACTATTTTGGTGCTCTATTGAAGTGTTTGAACAATACTGCCATGTCAATTTAGCTACATTTTATAATAATCGGTGATTTGGGACAAATTATAGAGTAAACACTGCATGTCTAAATCAAACAAGTGCATTTAAAGATATGCTGAATGAAAACATATTTAAGCCTATTGCTATTGCTTTTAGTACAATTACCATGGAAACCATGTAAAACTCACTTTTAATAACCATTCTTTCTTAAATGCTTTGTGTTGCCTAAATGATATAGGAATTTGAGCATAATTGATGTGGGACTTTAATGGTCAGTCATGGTACAGTGTTTCCTCTGGAACATGTCGTTAACTGTGTTAATTGCTGCATTTACGGCATGTGAGGTGCAAGTTTATACCGGCTCTGTTATGAAAGGAGAAGGGAGTAAAACTTTTAAAACCTCAGTGAATGTTCTGGATTATTTATATCTCAGTTCCCTGCAAAGTTTTTAAATTCCAGTGGAGAAAGCCTTGGTCAAATTCAACCCAGCAGTAAACTCAATTAAAGTCAATGCAGTGGCATTGCAAGTGGATCTGTTTCCCCAGCTTCAGGATTAGGACATATTTTCCTGAATGCTGTTAAGGGCATAACCATTACCACAAGCTGGGCCACGCTGAAGTGCATGTGATAACCCCTTCCCAAGTTTCTAAGGACAGTATCTCAGTGCTTGGTGGAACCTGTCATATAAACACTTCCCCAATATCCTTGACGGGATATGAGTAATAAAGAACAGTTATATCCTTGCACAAGGGCAAGTTTCCCAGCCTGAGCCCAGGAATAGGGGCTAGTCACACACTGGTTATGGTTGGGCAGAGTCAGCTTTCCAGCAGGATCCTCCAATAAGAAAAACATAACGTGGGATTATTTTTTCTGCCCCGAGACACTAAATGATGTCTGCAGCTCATCAGCGGGCAAACCAGCTCTATCAGCTGGGGTCAAGAGACAGGAAACCCCTAGGCATAATGCGTGAAATATGACAGGTCTGTGTGACCACTGAAAAATACCTAAAACCCACATACAGATGCAACTAGGGAAGAGCCTGCAAAGCTCAAGCAAAGGCTCCCACCTGAAACTCCCAGCACAGATAAGCACCATAAGCAGATGTGGCATCACATGCAAGTGAGCGAGTCGTTACCGCTGCTTCTCCAACCACTAGGTGCCTGCTTTGCCTATAGCTACATGGAGGCGTAGCAGTGGCTTTGGTGGCACGCTTTTAGAGCCATACCAGAAGCAAGGGCAGAATTTTTAAAGAATAATTTTTAAGATAAAATTATAGCATCTTCCCAAGAGAAATGTACAGTGATAGAATACACAGTCAAAAACAAAATTAAAAATATATATAAATTAAAACTATCTGGTTTCCTTTATTAGGATGCTTGAAATTTAAATTTGAATGTTCAGCCATCTGTCTCAAGGATAAGTGCATTTTGAGCTTTTATTCCAATTTATATGTATCTTACTTTGCAAAATGCTTCCTGAAATTCATGCTAAGCAATGCACAGAGGAAGTAATGCATTTATTTTCCAAGGTTACAGTACTCCCTTGATGTGCCTTATGATAAAACACCCAGAAAAAAAAATACTTCAGGAAATGCTGTTCAAGCTGCAACATACTTCTTGTTCCCCACCCTGACACAGTTTCTGTGCTAGCAAAAAATGTCGAATTATGTAGCAGTATTACACTCTCTAGTGGTGAAATCCTGCCCTTTGTGTCACTTCTCTCTGTGGCTCCATGACATCTCCCCGTTCTCCTTGTTCTTTCAAAAAATTAACAGCTGATTCCTCTGAGGCACTTTGCTGCCAGGAGCTACTTTTATCAAATATGGTGCAGCTACCCACCTTTCTCAATCTAAAAAAGTGAAACGGGAAAAAGAAGAGACTTCAAGAAAGAAAAGTTCAACAGCCACTTCTTCACCATATGCACTCATTGAAGAAGATGAACAAATGCAGCCTGTATGTATACATACACGTATTTTATACGGGAGAATGTAAATCTGAGTCTTTCCCTCACAGAGAAACAAACACACAGTTGTCATGAGCTGCTACTGTTGAATTGCCAGCAGGGATACGCCTGCACAGGCCAACTATAGTCCAGGTCAGCTCACTGTTTGCTCATGAGAAAAATCATGTAATTATGAAGTTTAAGAAGCTTACCCTCATAATTAGCATTCGTAGTCTCATCTGCAAAATTCTGCAAACCTTTTGCTTAGCACTGAAGGTCTATTCATAGCCAAAGTGGGAAACCTGCGCTCTAGGGGCAGACAGAGCTTGCATTGCGTGCCTGCAACTGAAGCACTTAGAACAGGACCAGGGGTGCACTGAGGTCCAACCTCACAAGAAGGGGTTGAAAAGCCTGCTAATTCCTCAGAAGGAAAAAAATTCTCCCAAACTCTGTCTGTGCAAATACCTGAAATGCCTATGCTCATGTCATGTGTTTGTCTGCAACTGAAAACACATGCAGCCATGTCCTGGGGCAGAAGACTGTAAGTGTGCTAACCTGCTGCAGAACATCTTCCCAACTACCGGTCTGCAGCCACTTTGCTCAGTTTCAGGAAATCTTCAGCCAGAAGTCCTACAATTTCATATCTTCATCATTTCCTTCTTTGCACAACTCTACCTCCTGCACAACACTTCATCCCTTATTTGCCCTGCGAACTGATGCAGATAACTAGCAGTGTTCGTTTCTGCACAGAACTGTTGTTTCCATGTCAGTCCTTCTACTGTGGCCTCCCTTTTGCACAAGAGATTATTCACAAGAGTTTCAGCCACATGGAGGAAAATATTTGGAAGAGACTATAATTTTTGACAAGAGTAATGAGGTAAGCCACACTTATGCTTGCACTGGATTACTCAGCTGGACATTCATTAAAATCAGGTGGGATTGCATTTTTAAGGCTTCAGTTGTACATCAATATTAGCCCTGTAATTTAGCCCTGTAGGAATGAATCAGCAGGAGGCAGCAGCTGCAGCTAGGATGTATGCAGACCCAATGCTCCCACCCTGTCCTTCCATAGCACCCCCCCACCATCTAACCTCTCTGCTCTCCAAGGGGTACAACCTGAAAGGGAAGCACCTCCAGATAGCACAACTTCACATCACCATGTCTGGCAAAAGCATCACAAATTGCCTAGAAACACTCAGTATACACTTAATTTCCCCTTTCAACCACCATCAGGGAACCTAGTAGCCCTTTCAACTGCAAAAGGAAGAGGGTAAAGAACCCTGACTCTTCCTCATTGCCTAGATAGTTCAGAGCACCAGAAATTGGGAAGCTTGGACCCATATCTGTAGTGCTTGATCCCACCCAAAGCCACTTCCATGAGAAGCATGTCTGTATGGTCATCATCAGGAACATTCCTGAACCGCCAGTGGTGCCATGGGGTACACTTTATGGAAAGGGAAGGAGTGGATCAGACATTTCGGGATCAAACCAGCGTCAACTGAGGCCAACATGGAGATTTTGCAGCACATTTTTCATCCGATGACCACGCTCTCCTCATGTGGGTTACTAGCAGCTAGCATGCACCATGACCCCTGCTCATTTTTCAGACATGCTAGCACTATCTAGAGAAGCTGAGCACAGAACACAGGGCCAGAACATCACAATCTTTTTTTTTTTTTTTTTTTTTTCAGTATGGCTCAGTTCTGCACCATATTAGGGCTGAGATACAAATTTTAAAGCTAGATTACATTCCTACTACAGAATAAATAAAATTCAAAACTAAAATCAACAGTTCTAGGGGACAGGGGAGAAGAAAATATGAATTTATATCTGAATTTCGTGACTGACATTGAAGTCAAGCCTTTATCCTGCAAAACTGCCAAGTGCAGAATAATTAATCCTTTCTGTGAACCCATCATTTTGTTATCATGAAATCAATACACTGGGTCTCATCTTACTTCTGACCCTGCCACTTAACCCCTTCATGTGTCTTATCTGGTGCTTTTTTTTCATTTCAAGAGCCAGTAGTTGCTCATTTCAGATTTGAACTGAGGTTTCAGATGCCTCAAGGGGAGAATATTCATGTCTCTTCCTGAAAGAGCATTTGTGCATCAGGGTGTCTTTCTGTCTTTCTCAGGTTGCAGCAGGATCAAGAAGCTTCCACGAGAGCTGCTCTTGGTTCTTGGCAGGGAGTAAATGACCCCCAAGAGTGCTCTTGGCGGGGTGGCATTGGAAAACAAGAGGAAGACTTGTTATGCCAAGTGCAGATGAAGCACAGAGTTTATCTTTTGAACCACCTTGCTCTAAACCATCTACTGCATAATCAATAGGCAGTATTCACTTATTGTGCTATTTATGCATAAATGGGCACTTAGGCTTTAATAACTGTATAACAAGGAGGCTGTATGCTGCTCCCACTATGTCAACTGTGTTTTTTCCTATTGATTTTTTGAAATCTGCAGCCAGCATTATTTTGCACTCTCCTGAAATACTGGGAGTGTTACAGCTGGCACCGTGCCCTCTTACTTCATCACTGATCCGATGCAAAAATAGCAGGAGTCCCACATGGTCCCAAGCCTGGCCAAAACGCAGCCACTCGTTTGCTCCAAGACTCGCGCGCTGCCTCCACGCGGAGCGTCACACGGCGGCACCACAAACCCATTTGCATCCCACAGAAGGCAAGGCTTGAAGCCCCCCTTTCTTGGGGAAAAGGCGGGCGAGCCCCCACGCCGCCTGTGTCCTGGGGCTGGAACCGCGGCCGTACCTACACCCGGCGCTGAGCACACGGTGATGATTTCCAGATGTGTGCTCACGCGGCCGCGTTTCCTGCATTCATCACTCGCACAGCCTACATACACTGTGGAGCTCCATGTTTACTCAGCATTCAAATAAAACATAAAGGGATTAAAAAAAATCCTAACTGGTCCATTAAGCTTCCTTAAAAGGGAGCTAATGCTATCTGCCTAAACACTTGCACTGGGTTTTATTGCTGAAATTCCAGGGATTTATATAACTGTCCTGCTTTTTTTCTCAAGGTCTGCATTTTTGCCCAACCAATTCAGGTCAGTGGAAATAAGCCCTGCACTCCGATGCCTATCAGCAGCCCATTATTAGGAAGCATTTAAAGGACAGAAAGATAAACGCAGAACTATAAACTGCAGTACTGCAGTCCAGGGGTGGACAATGGCTGCTACTTGCATTTTCTATTAGACTTTGGGCAGGTTTAAAGATGCTGAGAGAATCCTCACACCATTTACTTCCCTGGATGGAAAAGATGTGTCTTTATTCCCTCTGCAAAGCAGCTGTTAAAACACAGTAAATAAATAAAGGTTGCTTCAGCCCCGCAAATACCAAAGTGGTTCAAACTCTGCACCATCCTCTGCACCAGCCTGGGTGGCAGAGCCACGGGAGGCTGTGGCACGTTCCCTCCTTGCCTTGCTGACAAAAGTCACCTGGTCTGTGTCCATCGTGTCTCCGAGGGCATCATTCCTCAACACCAGAACACACACTGCTTGTTTTTAGAGATTAACCTGACCTGTGCAGTCTGAGCAGGGTTTGAGTCTCTGCTTCACCTATGGGAAAGTCCAACAGCTTGGGATTTTGGTTCAGCCTATAAGCAAGATGTCAGTTCAGCTGAGATGTTTACACGAAAGTTTGTCTTTAAATAGTAAAACATTTCCCAGAGTAGTCTTCAGATCCAGTATTCTCATAAAGTCCATGTCTACAATAATAGAGAATTGATCTAAAGAAGTGTAAATTGTCTAACTCAAGGTTCCTTACAAAATACAGACTAATTCTGTAAATTTTCCTCATGTCAGGCTAACGACAATGAGGCTATTCATATAGAGATCATTTCTGTTCATTAGTGCCTGCAAAGTCTGACTAATGCTTGGTTCAGTTTATCTTTATGGATCCAAGTCTGCCAAAGAAATGTCTACATTAAGCCCATTACTCACCAAATTGCTTTCCCAAAGCTACTCTTTTCATCTTCTTTGAATAAAACTAATAATGGGTTATGAAGAACATAAGTTATGAATATGGAAAGAAAGCATTACATTTTCCACAATTCTCACTAAATTATCTATCAAACATATTTTATCAAACATTCTAACACTTAATACCAAAAAATGGTATTGATTACCAGACAAACATTTTTGCACATTTTTTTTAGGACAGGATGCCATCACACTTTGTTTTTGAAACTCTCTACACTGTAAAATTCAAGCTAAAAGTTCAGACAGCTCTTCAATGGGACATAGGCAAGAATACACCGGTTATATAATCATTGCTCTTCCAGTTTTTATAGGTTAGGGCATATACACGAAGACAGTTACCACTGTATTTCTCTTATGAATAAGTTACATTTCCCTGAGAGGATCTGTGAAATAAAAAAGAAGAAAAAGCACTGCTGATTTTTTCTTTGATGAAGAAACATGAAATTGGAAACCAGGATGATGAATGCTTCTAACCGCAGCTCCTCCACCGCCTTCCCGGGGCCCTTGAGGGCTCCGTGCATCCTCCTCCCTCGGCAGCACCACCACCTCAGGCAAGGCCAGCTCCTTGCAGTACCCTTAAGCAGCTCCCAGCTGCAGGAATATGTTTGTTATCCTGATAAACACTGGGAAAATGGGTTTGTTGGGATGCCTCAAATCTGCTTCTGCATCAAACCTGTCAAAGACGACTTCTGCCATGGTGAGCACCATATAATGAATAATCACAGGTGGGGAGAAGGTCACATTTTCACAGAGCTAAAACTTCCACTGTACAAAACTATTAAATCCATACACGTTGCTTTTCTCTTATTTCCAGACCACCCACCCCACTTGCTCTTTTGTACTGCATTTCAGTTATTTTTTTTTATCAACACTAATTTATTAAAGACTACCTAAAGGGAGGTCAACATTTAGCAGAGACCATATTTTACTGCTTATAAAGGAAAAGATTTCTTCTTGTGTTTATACAATCATATACCTTACTCCACCATATAGAATGATTTTAGGGGCTCTGGTTAATGAAAAGTTTGGGACAGGATGAAAATAAACCTTGACAGAGTTTGCTGCAGCCATCCACTGATGGTTTTAGTTCTCTATTTTTTTTTCTCCTGTCAGCTTCCAGTCTGCAGCATGAATCTAAAACATATGAATAAATATTCAGAGACTTCCACTGTGGTCTTTGATGTTCACAGTTCAGGAGGGTCGGGCTTGTGCTCGGCTTTGTACTTCAGAGCCTCGAAGGTGGTCTTTTACCCAAGGTGAAGGTATGGAACACCCTTAACTTACAAGGTAAAATGATGGATTACTATTAAGGAGGGAGGTTCCTATTTTACTTGTAGTCCTTTTAAACTTTATTTATACAGCACTTGTTTCAAGGCGGTAGATCTCTGATCACATCATTCCTGCTATGGGGCTGAGGATTATATAGGGCAAGAAGAGAAATTCTTTTCAGGCATTATTCTTTAAGGCTTTATCTCACCACGCAGGATAAGCTGCAATTTTTTTCTCAGTAGGAGGCCATGATACATCTAAGGGAAAACACCTGGAGAACAGGAATTTGATGAGATTATAGTTGTTCTCATCTGTGGCTGACCTCCATTCCTTGAACTTTGGCTTCAAATAATTTGATCAGGCATCACTGCCGAGCAGCCAAAGCAAGTTTTCTTGCATGTTAATCATTACTGTAGTCTGCATCAGGCTTGTGGTTTCACTTGTTCAAATTCATGGGGGAAGATTTTCAGATGACTGGATCTCTACTCCAACCATTAGAGAAATGGCAATTTAGACAGGTGGAGGATTTGTCTTTTACTATATGATGGATCAAACTTTTTTTTTTTTCCTTTCTTAATTAGAAGTAAGCAGTTAAAATGAACTATTTGTACAGGAAAACAGAAAGAAACGGAAAACCAAGTTTTCTACCACAAGAAGAGCAACGCTCACTAATCCTGATATTAATAGACTTCCCTTGAGATTTACAGGCAGTTTCTTTCCCAAGTGCCTCTCATATTCATTGTAGCCTTGGTCAATCATCTGGGGCTTTCCACAGCAATGGGCTAGCTGTGCAGGGCCATTTGTTTTTATCGTGTGGATATCTGTCTACTAAGAATCAAGGTAAAACCACAATTTCCTTTTTTTTTTTTTTCATTGGTTAATTGGTTTTAAAGACAGAGCTCAAATCAAATGGTAGCAATATTTAGTTACAAACCTCCTGGGATGATATTTGAACCAGTGAGCTCATGGTAAAAATAACATTAAATGTCCCATCTGTCTTCTCCCTTAATTGTCCGAAATGGCTGGAGGACCCTGTTTCCTGCCGACATGTAGCCACATTCAGGAAACACACGGCACAGAGCAAACAACGCTACGTTTGGTCACATTTGTCACTGGCCACACAGCTTCCCTTGCCCATTGCCAGAGCCAGGGCAGCCGAGCTGCTCGGGCTGCTCATACCCCGTCTGCTGCTCCGGCTGTTCTTGACTTATTTCCTTTTGTTCCCAGTGAGAAACCAACATCCTGACTGCTAAGCAACATGCCCTCATGCTGGTTCCTAACTCCCAGGGGGTTTCTATGTCCATTAGGTGCATAAATACCCCAGGGACCCCACAGTGGCGTGAGAGAAGTGCTCGGGAGAGTTGCATGATTGAGGAGCCAGAAAGCCATTCCCTCTCTGTTCAAAACACCTTATAGGAGCTTTAGGTGAGTCAAGCCCCTGGGTATTCTCTGTGCTCTGAGATGCTACTGAGTTCTTGGGAATGTCTCACATGCTTCACATGCAGCAGTTTGGTGCCTTCATGGCTAAGCTCTTTGCTGTGAAACTAATGGGAAATTGCAAGCAAGTCAGCTATGAACTGCACTAAAAGTCTGGGCAAACAACCTCTTAGTGAAGGTATCGTTACGTTGATGCTTTCTGCAGAATCAGAGGCCTTTGCTATCTATTTAAAATTGTAGGGACAAGGAGGAGTTAAGCGACCTGCCAGTGTATTTAAATACGACTGGATAAATGAGGGGAAAGAAACTCCTCAGTCTTATATTTCAGCCTCAAGCTTTCACTGTTTTTCTTCTTCTTAGAGCAGTCTTATTTAATTTTACAGTAGATTTTTAAGTCTCTTGATAGCGAGAGCTATCTAGACATATAGCTCTATGTATCTGGATACATAGAGTCTTATTTGGGTAGTAAGACCATCCTTGGTTTGGATTAGAACGTACCAGATTCAATGATGTTAAATTACATATACAAATAATAATTTTAAACCCATGTATACCTGTTATTATCAAAAAGAAAAGGTATTTTTTCTTAGATATTAGATCTATTAGATATAGAAATGTATTATTCTCTTCAGGGCCTACATTTTTCTCATAAGACTCAACTCAGTAGATCATGTGCCTGACTTCTGTCCTATCCAGTCCCACTGATACTGGTCAGTGTTCATGTTTATGTGTTTTGCTAGGAGAGGGCATTTCTAACATTTTGCTTAGCTTGCCTCTTTGAAATGGGATTTTGAGGTCTTTTGTGTTACCTGACCCCAAGAACTGCGATAGTGCTGTGCCTGTGTCTGGGCTGAGCTCTTCCCTGCTCTGGGGAGGGCACGTATGCCCTGTATCTCCCCTGGTTGCTTCCTTGGCCACCACATTTTCCTGCCTTGGGCAGCCTTCATGCCCTGCAGCTGCCATCTGCCTTCAAGTCTTGTACAGCAATTTTATTTTTTTATGGTCTTGGAAAAGCAGCAGAAAGAAAGATACTCCTATGAACAAGAAAAAGTAAAGAGTCACTCTGAAAAAAAAGTCAGTCTGATAACTTATCTGAAAAAAAAAAAAAAGGTAAAAGAGAGATGCATCAATATTTAACAACAGCTCTTTTTACCAAGTTTCTCCAACTTTGAAATGAAGAGAAACAGGCTCAGAGCTACACCAGTGTGATTAGACACGACTCTACAAAAATAGATATGAGGAAGAAGCAAGAGCACAGAGGCGAACCACTTAAAATGCAAACAGCTGACAAATAGGTCTGAGGTCTGACCAGTTGTATTGCCTTCCATTTGACTTCTCTTTGATCCAGTTTTAGTTCAGTTACACTGTCGCTATTCACTTTCTGGCTTGGATAAAAATAGATGGTAATGGAGTAAAAAAAACTAAGACATATTATCATCTGTTTTATATCTTCTGATCTATCTTCGGATCTACTTAGGCTAAACCTTATTCTACATCCAAAGCTCCCCTTCAAAAAGATAAACAACAGTACATTAGAGCCGCAGCCCAAAGAATAAGATCCACCGCTTTGCTGGAATTTTAATTGACAGCTGGATAATGTTCCACGTACCTGGGAGACAGCGCTGTACAAATGCAGTTCAGCCCACTGATCTACACTGAAGTCTGCTGTACACTATATTAAAGTGTCTTGACATTTACCCCTGAAGAATTGCAGCATTAGCCCAATTGCCTCAAAGCTGGCACCTTGCTAGGGACTGGTGAGCAGTAAAAACAGAAATCAAATATAGGAAAGCAGGAACAAAGATGAATGACTATTTTAAAATAATTCTTTAAGTGTTCTCTGACTCTGCAGTCAGCACCTCTTCAAAGGAGGAAGAAATGCCAGCCTGTCCTAAATACAAACGATTGACAGCGTCTGAGCAGAGCTGGCCTAGAGCTGACATGTCATAATCTTATTTTCAATTCAACGTTTTTTGATTTAAAACCCAAATCAATTCACAAATGAGTGGCCTAGTTTCATTTATTGCTCTTCCAGAATGCAAATCAAGGCATGCCAAGATAACTTCAGCCTACTCAAAACCTCGGTTACTCCAGTCATTCATCAAAGCACTTGATACCACTCCTGAGTCAGGGTTAGAATGAAGCTTTAAGAGAAACCCATTAGTTTCACACACCATTACCTATGAATGCCTCAGGCTGTACATCATAAGCTTGATGAAATGGCAATCATGCTGCCCCATGTACCAGAGAAAATCAAGGCATTAAATATTACCCTTTTTCTAGGGAATTTCAGACATGCTTGACAAGGTCATGTGTATTGATAAATTCTATTTGGATTTCTCCAAGGCATTTGATTTAGGAGCACATGATATTTTGTTTAAAGGTATTTTATGCAGAATTAACAGCGTACATATTAAAAGAACTGAAAACTGCCTCCCTGTGAATCTCATAATCTCTTAATGGAGACATTTCTGTTGCTAACTCCACTCCTACCTGGGTCCCGTGGGGACCAGTCCCTCAGACAATGTTAATATTTTATCAACCATTTAGACAACATAAAACATTTGCTGGTGTCATTCACTGTAGATTAAAAAAAAAAAAAAGAAGAAGAAGAAAGTAGAAGAGCAGGCAATGGAGACAGAGTAATCTGAATTAAAAGGTCAAACAGTCACAACCCAATCTACATCTACGGCTCTGGGACACAGACTGTGGCCACTGAATGGGAGACTCTGACTTGCGTTAGCAACACTGACATGCCTGTTGATCAAGGTAACTGCCCCAGTGTAATTCCACTAAAAGCTAACATACCACTTGGATAAATTCAAAGGGAAATATCAGAGAGAGGTAGCAAAAGGAAGCTGCTTCTGCACGCAGCATCAGTGAAACTGCTACACAGAGATTCACTCTTCCCCTGTGCTTATATATCCAGCAGGTTGTGGGAGTACAAGAGGCAGTACAAGGAGGTCACAAATGTGTTTTCTGCTTCCCAAAGAGAGATGACATACCATATAAAAGATTTATGGTATTTGAGGAGAAAGGAAAGTACAGGTTTATTCATGCTGGAAAAGGCTTAAGGTTGAGAGTTGAGCATAGATATGATTTCATCTCCATGAGAATATTTATACTTTGAAACAGCCCATAAAGGGGACAGTAAACATTGCCAAGAGCAACTGTCCAAACACAGGCAGCACATGCCAGTTGTGAGGCCCACTGTGATGGATTCTGCACAAAGCTGGAAGAGAAATGCCGGGAAAATGACTACTCGTGTCTGACTTGTTCCCCTGACTCCAAAGCCTCGAGACATAGCGGCACATGGAGTACAGGACGTGATACACAAGCACTTAAAACTTACAACATGTCCTAGTCATCTGTTCAGACTTCAGTTGCATTAGATTTGGGAACAGAAAGGAATTTTCTTCAGCTTACACTGACAAGGATCAGTGATTTCATCTGCTTTCTCCCCAGGGCATACTATTTAATCTTGAAGGTTTGAAAAGCACCGGTCTAAAGTCTTTGGACTAACATGAAAACATCCAGGTGAAAATTTAGAAGCCCCTGATATACAGGAAGTCATAAACTGATGAGCTAGATTTCCATCTGGCCTTATACTCTGTGGAATAAGTACTTTCTTGGATTACAAGTGAGCTGGGCTAGGAGAAAAATAGGAAAGGCAAAATACACAATTCACTCTTCTAAATCATGCAGAGAATAATGTCATCCATCTGCACATCCAAGATGTATTTCTGCTTGAGCAAATACATAAATGCATACCTTTGTAATTCCAATAGAAAAGACACTGGTTGTGGAAAGCACAGATTCAGACATTTGTTACGCATTTGGGGCACTCTTAAATAAATACAAGTATACACACGTTGTTCAGTGAAATATATCTTCACTCACACAAGAGGATACATTCAATAAAGTGAGACTACCTGAAGATGTGAAGCCAAGACTTTGCAAGCACAAGAGCCAAGCTTGTAAAATTCAGATCTGAAAGGAGAGCTTGCCTCTGTACATTCAGAGATCCATAAACACAGAGGCTTGTAACAGAAGTCATCTTGCAGCATAACCATCTAACATTTTAAAATAATTTTTTCCATCTCTCTGAGTACTTTTTATAAATCGACCACCAGCTGCTTAATTCAAAACCACTGACATCAGTAGAAATCCAATCACCATAATGCAAAGACTAGGCAAAATCTAGTTTCCCCTTCTTTCTCCATAAACATTTCATTTCTTGTGTTCTGCCACTCTCCTTTGGCTGCGTGCAACTTTGGCACCAAAGCAAAGATCTGTTAATCGTACTGCAGAACTCCTTGCATGTCATGCAAGGAGATCTCCTTGCAACAGGCTCTGTTTAAACACAGAATGAAATGTTGATACCTAAAATTAAGCTTATGGTTGGAAGTTATTTACAGTCTTGACTGCAAAAGGATTAGCTTGACCTAAATGGCACGGAACAGTGTGAGAGAGATGTCTGCGTGCTTGTCTCACTTTTACAGTGTTCAGGACATTTGAGGATTTGAAAAGGCCTATGAAGGCAGGACATATTCTGGGTATACACTGCCTTGTAGCACAGATGGGACAAACCCTGCAGCACACTGAATACCCATGACTTTTTACAAGCAAATTCTCTTTGTATACTTTCCTCCTTTTTTTTTTGAATGCTTTTTGATATGAATTACCTGGGACAGCTTGCTGCCAGTTCAGAATGCCATGCAAGACCCAAAATACCTGAAGAAATGTTTTAGCGTTTTATCTTTTAGAATGATGATCTTACATCTCTAATAACACGCTGATCCCAACCCAAATCTGTGGCCTTTCAGCAGAAGAAAGAATGACTTATATTTTAAGAGAGGGGGAAGGTATAAAGGAGAATTAGAATATGTTAGACTTTGGATTTTTCACAAAGCTCATCAAATATTACATTTTATCTCAACATGTAATATGAACTATGTTTTAATTCAGGAAATGCACTTGTCACAAATAATTTTCTCATTCTAGTTTCAGGCTTCTTTGTAATCTTGACAGAACAACATAAGGAAAACCTTGAAGTACCGTTTTGCATCAGTGGCATTTAGGGCATCGTGGCATTTAGGGCATCATGCCATGACGAACAAAAGCAGTTGGGGGAATAACAAACTGACTGCCTTGACACTGAGCTATACTGTCTGTTGTCTGTAAAATACTCAAAACAATGTTTGTAACCCACAGTAATCAGCTCCAGAAAACCAGCATGTACCTATAGCCGTATACCCTGAGGTAAATATGTAGCCAAAGCTACTTAGACTTTGTGCAACTTAACAGTGGCAAGTGATTATTCTAGTCAAATTTGCACCATATCTTTATAGGTTAGGAATGCTTTGATCACAATAACTGTAAGAAACGCTGGCAACCATGAAGATCCCTTCAAAACTGTGCAGCCAAAACAGTCATACAAGAACCAGGCATGTGTCAGCATTCCCAAAAATCCCAGGCAAGGCTTGGGTCACACAAGGCATCCTCACTGCGGTGCTTTTGAGAAGTTTCAGATGTCCACAAGAAGGGTCAGAAATGTCAGAGAAAGAAAGCAGCAAAGAGGTGCTGGACACATACAGATGCAGAGTGTCATCCTGTAGAAACCCTCAAAGAGAGTGTTAGGATTAAGGGCTAGCTGTGATTGTGGTTGATTTGTGCATGTCAATGTATTTCTACAGTTGGGTGTTTTTAGATTACACTAATTGTGAAATAGCTCCAGGCTGTTCTGTAACACCCAAGAAATGCCAAGAAAAATTAAACAACCCAGTAGTAAGCCAGTAATGGAGAGTCACTGGAAGTGGGATAATTTCCTGTTCCCATAGAAAATACAAGGAAGGAAAAAAACGTGCTCAGGTAAGATGGTGACCAGCTGCCAGATCACCAAGGAGGGAAGCTTACTGAAGCAGATTTGAGGTCAATGAGTAAGGGGAGCAGATCTCATCCTGAAGAGCTTGCTCATGGCCTAGGAAAATTGGGCAGAACAGCCACATAATTTACTATTTCATCTAGATCATTACTGATCTCAGGTTGTCTGAATAAAAAAAAGAAAAAAAAAGTTTTAGAAACCCTTCGTGCACTGCAAAAACTGGAGACTGCAAAAACTGGAGGCTGTAAGCAGGCATTTACATGCAAATAGGCACACTGTCAGGAAGCATCTTAGATAACGGGAATGTTTTGTAGGATCAGCATTACTAAAACCTGCAGCAGCCAACTATCCACTCCCATTTCCCAAGAGTCGCACAAGAAAACTCATAACAAGGGCAAGGTGAAAGAAAAAGATCACACTAGTGTCTGCTGGGACCAAGGAAGTGCAGTGAATGGTAGAATCATAGTGCAGGCTCCAACACAGCAGCCTGGGCTAGCAGGACACAAGAGCAACTCTGTGTTAAGAAATATCCCCCTCTTTGATCTGCTCCCTGTTTTCTTTGCACGTGCTGAGTCAGAGAAGGTGTTATAATCCATTACTTCTCATCCCTAGAAGAACAACTTACAGGACCATGATTATTATTGAAGCACCTGAGCCAAAAAGTGTTGAATTTTATGAAGTTGCAGTTCCGGAAATGCTTTTCAAGTTCTGTACATCCATCTCATTTATATGTTAAGCTATTGCACATTTAGTTCCTGCCCTGCCATCTGCATGGGTATGGTTTTCAAATTCCCTCTGCCTGCTACCCTAAGGAAATGCATGAAATAATTTTAAAATCCCATTGTAAAGCTTTTTTTTTTTTTTTTTTTCCAGAAATTTTTTGCTCAATTTTAAACAAAACCAAACAGAAATGTAGCTCTGAGGCAAAGTGTTTTATATTTGAAACAGAATCCATTAAGTGGTCATGATATAAAGTTGCATCTTCATCTCAAAAGCTTTTTAAGAGGACTCACTTATTTTCCAAATGAATTCGCCAGGACAGTTCTATCTAGGTCATTTCTAACAGCACCTAACAGTGTTGTATCTAGGCACCTTTAAAAAAAATAAAGCTAGGAGAGTTCGTTCATTTTTCTTACGTCTTAGGTAAATAGTTCTAAGGAGAATGAGCTCCTCTGACAAGTGTTTGGAAATCTTCGTTATTCTGACATTAACAGACTGCAAAACAAAACAAAACAAAACACTGGGACAGTTTTATTGCAGAAATCAAATTAACTCACTAGGAGACAGATTACACCTTTGGAAGAAAAACACTGATTGGGCCAGTGAGGCTAGCTTAAGGGAAGAGGCGAGCATAAGCTCCCACAGCAAGGGAGAGGGGAATTAAAGTGGAGCATGAATCTCCCGCTCAGCAAGCCCTCCTTACAAGAGCTACCAAAAGCTGGGCATGCCATGCAAGGCACAGCAGCTACAGCAACTCTGAATTTCCTCATCTGGAGGTTTTCACCTGATCCTTTCTGTTATTTCAGTGCAACTTTTAGTTATTAGTTTACTGAGTTTGGTAAGAGAGTCCTCTCTAAGGAAGACCAGCTGAGGACTGATCTTGAAAGACCCCTGGTTCCTGAAGAGGATAGGAGGTGAGCCGAATGCTTAATTCGCTTTGGAGTGAGACAATTTGGCAGGAAATCAATCACTGTGATATTCCAGGTGGGGAGAAGAACTTTTCTTGCTAAAGGGTGCAAGTCTATTTTGACATCCAGATGACATGTTCTGGAAATGCATCAAGCAGCAGACTCCTGCCCTAGGTGAGAAGACAAATTACAGCAAGTAATCTATAATATGTGCCATGAACAGTGAGAGGAACATTTTGTGAGCAGTTAATTGTATAGGATGATGTTACAGTGTAGAGGCAAGGGTACACTTCAGTTCTTCCAGCTCCCTAACAAACATGACAAAGATACTCCAGCAAGGAGACAGGAATGAAAGTAATTTCAAAAAATGTCATAAATAGCAAAAAAAAAAAAAAAAAAAAAAAAAAAAAAAAAAAAAAAAGCGCAGGGCAAAACACATCCAGCAGATTTTTTTTTTTTTATGTACTTTTAGAAAATAATAAATGAATTAAATTCATTTAACTTCATCTAGGGTCCGATTCCCCAGTCAGAAGCAGGACTGGGAGACAGAGTGAAAATTCTGTCCTGAGTTTCTCACGTTTCACTCATCAGGTGTGTAATTTATCTCCTAAATGTATTTCCAAATTTATGAGAAGCATTCACTCATTACTGTCAAAAATGAAGGAATAAAACCTTCTGTCTACTCCCTGTTGAATGTTAGATCCCTTTATGTTAGAAAAAAATATATATTTTCTTTGTCCCACTATTTATTTTATCTAAATTCTAGAAAAGTCTTTTGAAAACCACAACATCTGTTAATACAATATGCAATATGGAATGTCCCAATTCTGTGGCAAAAAAAAAAAAAGAGCAGTGCCTCGTGACCTGGCTCTCAGGGGGACTTTCGGGCAGAACCCAGGACGGAGCTGAGACCCCGTCCCTGCACAAACTCATCCGTCTGCCAGGGACAGCTGCCCCAGCCCACTGAACTCCCAGCTCCACAGGAGCTGGGATCCAGACATTTCTGCCTGTCGCAGAGGCAAAATATGGCCATTGGCTACTTGACAGCAGTTGTAAAAGCTAAAAAATATACTTCAGATCACTTGTGATTACCTACAGGGAAAGACTTTTAGTAGGAGCTGATTTATGAGAGTCTCAACTCAGCTGTACTTGAGTTTCAATGAAACTCGGCAAGGCAGCTCTAGGCAGCTTCACTTGGTTGCGTGCACATGACTCTATCTCAGTTCTCAGTATTGAAGAGAAATTAAACCATAAACCAGTTTAAACTGCTCTTCTTTAAAAATACATTTTCATCATTTCACATTAATTTTCATATTCTAAGTTCTTTGTCCTCCCCATCCATCTGAACCATTTGCCTTGTTTCTTTAAGCATCTCTGTCCCTAGTGGAAAAACAAAGCTTTCTGAAGATCATGAGTCTGACTGCTCCTCTGTTATGCAGGAGAAAACCTCCGAAATTATTCAGTAAACACAAGAAGTCTCTTTAACGTGAAGATTATGCTGAATTCTGTTAATGATTCTTCAGGATGAGAATAATTTATCTGACAAAACAAGCTTCGTGATGTGAAGAGCTTGAAAGCCGTTCTCTTTTCAGATGACAGGACTATTCCTGAGGAACATGTGGAAGCTCAAAATCCCTGCGGCAGCCTGCTGTGACGGCAGAGCCACGGCAGCAGCCCAGCTGCCCCTGCTCTCGACCACAGGGCAGAGATGGTCCTTACTTGTTGTCCATGCTGCTATGGCTTACATATTACCAACAAGGTACTCAAAGCTCTACACGCAGGCAAATTGCAAAGGCATTGTCAGTGCCTGCATAAGACGATACCGGCTCGACAGCCTGAGGTATTTCCATCCTGTGCCAGCATCACCCATTTAGGGTTGAGTGCCAGAAACATGCACTAAAGGAGAACCAAGACAGCTGCGTTACCCTAAATTTGGTTATCTGACGAGTGGCTAAACAAACACAAGGAAAACCCACTTCTATATGAGCATAAATGATAGCATCTGTTGTTAAAAATCATACAGTACTAGCAACCTTTTCTTTTCTTTGTACTTCAGGGCAGTAAGTCACCCAGACTCCCATTTCTCCTCAGAGATTTGCAAAGGACAGAAGGAGAGGAACGCAACTCAGCAACTCTCATGATTATATAAGGAATCACTTATTCATAGTTAAAATAAGTGATACATTTTGCTGGGTGGTGCATGCTAACCATAGCTAATTTCAGATGCACATAGCTTTTCAACAGAAAAAGAGCCATATGGCACTTTGTAACTGAGCAAAGTCTCCTCAATCAGCATGATTTCCTTTCAACCCTGTCTTCCTTATGGTGCCACATCACAGAATCGCTGAGGTGGGCAGGGACCCCTGGAAATCACCACGTCCAGCCCCCTGCTCCGGCAGGGTCACCTAGAGCAGGCTGCTCAGCGCTGTGCGCACTCAGGCTTTGACTATCCCCAAGGCCACGCAAAGCCAAAACCCCCATGACATTGCCCTGCTTCATGGCCCAGCTGCGCCAGCCACCGACACGGCACCCGGCCCGCGTCTCTGGCCGCAGTGGGACAGACGGGAGCAGGCACCAGGGACAACCGCGTGATTTCAAGAGCCCGTGTCAGAAAGTGGAACCTGACCCAATTTATTAAAAGGATCTTTGTCTCTTGCTGCCCTCTGCTGTCCCAAGCACGGCTGAAGGCAGAGCGCTGCAAGGAGGCCGCCCGCGGCCGCGCGCCAAAGCAAACCGCTGGCTGTCCGCAGGAAAACCTGCCGCGGGGAAAAGCACGTGCGCCGAAACCCAGCCGCACGGGCGGGAGAAGAGCCTCCGGGATCCGCACAGCCAGGCACGCCGCAGCAACCGTGAAGGCTTTCCTGCGCGGGGATTTACCCGAGCCACGCGTGAGCGGGACCTGTGTGCCGCCGCAGGCAACACCACGTCCGGGCTGGTCCTGCACAGCCATCTGGAGAGCCAGGAAGGACCACACAGGAGCCGGGGGGCCTGGAGGCCCTTGGCAGCTTATATTAAATCCTACACTGCAATAGTAACGGTTTCAACTTTCTTTTTTTTCTTTTTTTTTTTTCTTTACAGAGCAAATCTAACTGAACCCAAGAAATACAGGTGAATCCAACAAGTTTGAGCCGTATTCCTCTCGCCTTCCGCAGTTATAATCAAAGGCAATCTGACAACTGTGCTCCTTCAGCATGCTGGACCTCTTGGGTCAGCCACCGCTTTCTAAAACCACACCCTTTCTACAGCAACCCAACTCCGTGGCCAGAGCAAAGCTGTGTCTTCAGGACAATTTCTCAATAATCCTTTTCAAGCGCATCAACTCTTGATCACCTCCTGATGGTGCTGTTTGGCCTCGCGCCCGGATGGTGCCGCCGAGGCCACATTGCCCAAGCGCTTGGCAGCACCAGCTGGGCACGGAGGCCACTGTGGAGGCCACCTCGGAGCCACCACAGGCAGCAGCTCCCCCTGAGGCCTCCTCTCGCTTCTCCTCTTGCTTCAGAAGCGTCTTCCTCACCCATCTTCAATGAGCATGGCTAAGTGCCTCATGTGAAGAACTGCAGTGCTCCACCACACACTTGGAGTTTCCCTAGATGCTCATTTGGAAACACGCAGTGTCATGTGAGTTACGAAGCACTGCTCAGCCAACCTCTCCTAGGGATTAAACCCTAAGCTTCGTGCAAATGCAGCTCTAACACTGGTTTATTCTCATTTGTGTATTATTGCATCTGGGTTCTCCTAGACAAAAAAAAAAAAAGCTAGACTAGAGCAACATAATGCCCAGGAGGCATTTACAAGACCATCCCTAGAAGACTTCACACTGTTTCTCCTCTATTACTCATCCTAACTGCACTCAGCATTCCTTACCACTAGAACAAGCAAACATTAGAGCAGCACCCAAAAAAACCCCAATACTTAAAACACTCTCAAGGCCAGATGATAAATCACCAACTCTTGCATGTCAATCGATGAAGTTGTTCTTTTTTTCCCCAAAATGTCTGCTTTTAAGAAACAAGAGCAGGTAATATAAATTGTATTGAGCAGTTTAGTGGGAGGAAAGATTTTATGTAACACTGAAGAGCAGAGCAGGTCTCTTGACAGTTGGTTTTCAGACTTCCTCAGAAACGGTGGGAATTTTACAAGGAGAAAAGAATAACCGCAAGAAAGCTAACCTTGCCCTGGAGCGTTAGCTAGATGCCACCAAAAAGCACTTTCAGTGTTGGACTTCAATTTTCAAAGAGCTTTAGGAAAGCTGCTCTGGTCTTTGGGCTCTGCAGATTTCACCTACTTCCATGACAAGGGCAGATGGAGAGATCCGGAGCCAAGGATTTGGCACTTGGGTTGTGAGCTCAGAGTGGGAAACTTCAACAACTATAAAGATAGTTTAAAGTTACCGTGATAAAATGCCCCTTGAAGGGAGACTGGGGAAGCAAAGGGAGCAACATGAGACAGGCGAGAGCTGAGACTGGAAAAGACAGCTGAAGAAGTTTGAGGAGATTTTAAGACCAGTGTGCCCCAACTGTCCTCCAGGCCCTGGGATGGTATCCCAGCTTCCCAAATCTCCGTTTCTCTTCAGCAAGCAAGCACCATGGCCCTGCTTGGCAAGAGAAGCATTCCTGTCCCCTATAGATTTTCACCTCTACCACCACAGAAAGCCAAGCAGGTAAATGTTCCGTTTTCATGCTGCACTCCCACTCGCATGCAGACGAGGAGGCATGGCAGGCCTCCAGCCACCCGAATAAAACACACTTGCTCACTGATTCATCTGCCAGCCGTTGGAAGCACCGAATGGGGCAGGGATGCTGGGGAAAAGGAAATTGTGCACCTTGTGTCATAAGGCATGCAGTACTTATGAGGAGTGAGCTGGTGCTGCGTATATAAAATGCTTTTGCCTAGCTTTAGAAAGTATGATTTTGCAACCAGCATGATTATCCTTTCTTATAGCTCATTTAGAAAGCAATAAATATATGGTACTAGCCCAGACACAAGAGAAGATTGGAATCAGAGCTCTAGTGATTTCAGGTCTGAAAGGAAGGGAAGTAGATGAAATTTCCTCCAAATCTTCAGTATTCCAAACTCAAATGTGAGTAATATAAAACAGAAAATGTAAGTGTAGTGGTAGACAGACCTGCCCTTGGAGATTAGACTTTTCATTATGTCTGCATAATGGTTTGCACAAAGCAGACCTAGCCTTCAAGCACAGCTACCATACAAACAAATAATAAACATATGAAGAATAAACACTACCTTAACACGCTACTTACTGCCAGTATATTTTACATGTGGTCTCATTCTTCCATCTATGTTCCTATTCGTTTTGGGGTTTGTTGTGTTTCTTTTTCTCAGGCATAAGGGAACCTATACAAAAATATGCTCCAGCCAAGCATTTGCAAACAAATATTGCAAACAGAGCAATAGTTTTGGGCAGAGTCATTCACATTTGCACATGAATCACTCAGATCACTATCTGGCTGAATATTCCCTGTGAATGAGGGTAAGCTGTTCTGCAGAATTTATTTTTAGCCAGCTCTTCTTGGCATATGCACCTCTACAAAATAAGAATGAGGTTAGCCAAGGCTGCTAGAAGGATAATAAAACAGATACAGAATGCAAATGATTTAGCGGGTCATTTAGTTTAACATGCTGATTTTTTTAATGCACACTGAAGGCCACTTCAGTTGGCATTTCTAGCACTACGTTTTCTTGGGCTGCTTCATACCCATTGTATCCATTATTTCGCACAAGGGCCTTTTGGCCCAGAAATCATACAGGTTTTACTGTCACTATTTATATACGCAAACCTACAAAGCATAATTCATGCTGAATCCAGTGAGACAGTGCTTGTAGATTCAAGTTTCATGCATTTCATATTGTGTTGCAAAAAGAGAAGGGAAAGATTTTGGAGTGGAAAGGAATGAGGAGGGAGAATTGGTTCCTCTTTTTTTCCATGTTATGGAGCAGATAAGAATCTAACCATTTAAGAAAAAAGCAAATCCTCAGGGCAAAATATCAAGCTGTCTTGCAACACCTTGGAGTGTATTTGGAAGAGTTTCTAAAAACAAATACTAAAGGCTTAAGTGGTCCCATTGTTTGTTTTTCTTGAAATGGTAAAAAAAAAAAATAGACAAAGCTGTTGCATAAATACATAACTGCATTGCATAGTACGGATGAAAACATCATGCTATTAGGAAAACAGGATATTTTCTTCTATAAAATATTTTTCCTTTTTTCCACAATTGAGGGTCAGCGGGTCCCTGCCAGCTCAGGGAAGGAGAGGTCAGCACGGTGCTACCTGCATACTTCATCCGCAATGATGCTATGTAATGAAAAAAATGAGCAGAAATACTTCCTGGAAGAAGTTTTTCATTTAACATAAGCTGCAACAGTTTTGCTTATATACAGATTTCCGTTATCATGTTTCATTCTGACATACTATTCACAACCTTCCCAAATTTCCTTTTGGGGAATGATCCTTTTCATCACCGGTCCCATGCCAGGGAAGAACTGTTCACAGTATGTGGGAATTGTTGGCAAATTCTCTTCAACTATTTCTGAGGTAAAAAAGTGTTAAACACTGAGTTTTGCTATCACTGATGAAAGTAAATGCCTTTAGAATGATAGGGAGAAGCTATTTTGATGACACATTGAAATAGATCCCTGGCACTCCTATCAAAGCACATTACTGGCCAGAAATCAGCTCCTGGATCTTGCACGCACTAGTATAAAACTGGAATTCCTCTAGATTCACACCGGGGTTACTGAGATCAGCATCTGGCCTCAGAGATTTAAACCATTACATTTGCTGGATACTGTTGATACTGGCTACAGTTTGGTTTAATTTAATGTAAAAAGATACTGTTTCCACAGCTGGAGAATGAACTCTAGACAAAGCAGAGACGATGTTATAGTTGCTCTCCATATGACAGTGGAAATCAGTTGTAATGCTGTTCTGGAGGTGAAAATCCACTTTTCATGGAGTTTTGGCTCTGAGGCTGGGCCTTCCACGTTCTCTGTTTCAAAACCACGCAGAGCCAACAAAAGTGCCAACATCCTTCAACGTCACCCCGATGGGCAATTAAGAGAACGGTGGATTTTAAAGTTACCGCAGAGAATTCCGGGATGGAGAAAACCAGACAAGGCTCTGGGACTGCTGGAAAAGTCTGGGCCTTCAGGGGGTAATGGGGAAACGCAGGCCCCCAACCGCCTTGTTCCATCTCAGGATCTGATAGAGGGAAACCATTTTATCAATTGAAAAATTAATTGCTGACTAACGAGAGAGAGCAAGGTCAAGAGCTATTTGTCTTCATTTCCTTTCCATAGCTTTCGTGCTCATTAGCTCGACTCTAAATCTTCCTTCCCGCTCAGATTTGTTTACAGCAGCGGAGAGCCAGTAAAACGCCGGAGCAGCATACCAAGAAACGGGCCTGCCAAGAGCACTCACACACTAACGCACACATTTTTAGTGATGTGTTTGTTTGGCCAGGTCTTTAACTCTTGGGTTTTGTCCCACAAGACAGTGGAAATGCTGAAGATGTGTCAGATCTCAACATATAGCCAAAGACCTGGGTTCTGCAATGGGTTTTATCAAGACAGAAACTTGATGGACGGTGTTTTCCTCTTCTCTTTTCATGTATCCATTTGCTTTCCATGTCATTGTTTAACAGAAAGGAGAAATAAACTAATTTGCACTGGAAGTATCAGACACCTTCTGCTTGTGACCCTGGATGTTCCTTCACTCTTCCATAAACAGATTTCTGAAAGGTGATTTTTATGCAGGTTTTTAAATGGCTATGGACAATTAGAAAAAAAGACAGCAGTAACCCTAAGCCATCTCACCTGGTCTTCACCTGCAGATACCATTGCTACCTATCCATCAAATCCATGTATATCCTTAATCTTTCCGTGGGCACCTAACCCAGAACCAACTCTTGTTGTGGCTGCAGGCGGCTGTGGAGCCAAGGGCTTGCAGAACTGCCGAGGAAGGAAAGCAAAGTGAAGGATAAGCCAAGGCAGCGGCAGCCAAGCCTGGCTACAAAAAAATGTTGAAAATACTTCATTAATTTGATTTCCAGCAGAGTTCCGACCAAAATTTCTGCCAGTTGTCCCTATACCCAGACCTTCTCACCATCGCTCATCCTGCAGTGCAGATATCCAGCAACGAGGATTCATCATATGAATGACACTATTAAAAAAATGTACCTTATTTCTAGCATAATTTTGCCTGGTTTTGGATTCATCTCATTATGCTGTTGAAAATCGACTCACCTATTGTCACAAAAATAATTTCCTCACGTAAGTACTTTTGAAGACCACAACGAAAATCTGTGGGTTTTTTCTTTTTCTTTAATTTCTCACTATAAGGAAAATTTTTAGACTGCATAATTTTGGCAGTTTCCTTCCCAAGAGTTTCCCATTTATCAATGTTCTTTTCTAAAAGCGTGGGCTCCAGCAAGCCTGCACTGGAGCACAGACTTGCATCTGACTGTCACCCTGTTTATACGTGAGGAATCCTCCCAAGGTGGGATTTCAAAGGAGAGATTTTCAAATATTCATCTGTCACTAAGTTTTGTTTTGTTCTTTCTAATGGGAAATGAGATTCTCATGTAAGCAAATGGGTGTCACAATTGCTTTGGTCTCACACAAAGAGACCTAAAAGCCTGCTGGAACTTTGTTCCTTTCCACAATGCCCATTCAGACTTAAAAAGCTTTCAGGCCTGCGGATGAGGAGCAATATATCAGAATTATTTGCCCAGGAAACCCATAATTAGGCGAAAAAATATGACTTTGCAAAGAATGAAAAAGCAGGGTAATGCTCAAATTGATGAAGTACTTCAAACGTCTAAGCCACAACAGCTTTGGAGAAGAGTATGGAGTTTATCACTACATGAAGCATAGAGACTGTAGCCAAAATAAGGTGAGAGGGAGGAACTTGGTTCTCTGGTACAGCCACCGTGCTAGAATTCAATGCTGCTGTGTAGTAATCCAATTTGTCATTATTTTCATTCACACTGGAGGTGAAAGCTCTCGTAATGTTTCCCTTAAAAACATCACTTGTAAGAAACAGTTAAGTTCATTAAGCCCAGACCAGATAGCTGAAACCACTCCAGCTTTCCTTCCAACCACCAGCACATGTTACTGTCCAAAACAGAGGCACCGGCAGGACACATGGGTGGGAGGGTTATAGTGGCCATTGTTTTGTGACCAGTTGGGTGTCTATGAAAGAGACACAAAAAGATCAAAGGAAATGGTGGCAGGGCAAAAGCCAACAACACAGACATAGTGAGGGCTAGGAATGTGCCTCCAAGAAAAGCTAAGAAAAAGAGAAAAAGGGGTTTTATCTTAAGTACTTAATGGAAAATAGACTTGAGTTGTAAATAGAGGCCATGCCTTTTCTGTGATTCTTGCTGTATGAAGAAAAAGACTTTGTACTTTCTTTGCTCTTAAATGACACTGTAACAGAGAAACCTCATTTCAGAAAGCATTAATTTCTCTTTCTAGCTGGAACAATCCTTATGACCCAGGATTTTTGGTCAGACATTTATCCATCTTATGTAAGCTCAGGTACAGTCACCTAGGAAGGCGCTGGCATTGCTGTTTACCCCTAAGGCATCCGTGACAACATTTCTGGTATGACTATTGGTATAACGGTGTGATTGGTGCATGAATCAACATTGCAGGGCAAAGAACTGGCACAGACATTTCTGCGGACTTCTTTTGCATGTTGTGCTCATCTTGCTTTTGCTATAGTAGGGCCAGAGGAATTGGAGGTGCCTTCAGGTCTGTGCAAGGGCCCAGCCCACTTGCTGGAATTCTGACAGTCTGACTTTCTGTAGCAAATGGGAAAAGGTGGTCTCTCCCTTTATGGGAAACCCTTAGGAAAGCTGATTAACTCAGGAAAAATGTCTATTTCCTCATTTACATACCCATTGCTCTGCTGAAAGCCCATGGAGCAGAGCTAGTTAGAAGAGAAGCTGGTGGTGTTGGCGCGTGGTGAGACGTTCGTACGCAGGCCACACTGCACGAATGCATGAAATAAGCAGCTCCCTCTGAGTTTTGCTTTATCCTTGCTATTCAACAGCACTTCCTTCTGCCGTATTCTCTGTACACCGCTCAGAACCAGCTCTGCAGACAGGGTCCATTTCCATTTCCTCTGTCAGGGCACAGCTTCTTCCTAAATCACTGCATGGCATGATTTTAAAGCAAGGGGATTTGGCAGCATCCCTATACACGGAAAGCTGGTGGGTCCCAGGAAGATTAAGGCCTAGCATAAATAAGCTGGACATGATCTTAAACTCTGAATTTGGAAATACTGCTTTCTGCTTGGAGCACAGCGCGCTCCCACTGACTTCAGCTGCAGCTGTGAGAGCTCAGCACGCCCGCGAGTCCTGCACCAAGAATAAAAGTAATGCAAAAGTAATGCAAAATTATTGACAGCTGCTGAAGAGATTGGCTCGAGTGACTCAGCTATCAGCACGTGGGAACCATGTGACAGAAAGAGGGACAGTATCTGATTCTCCAGGGTAAAACATGGCTCCCCTTGCCATATGTTCTTCTCCCCAAACTCTGTCTCATTTTCTGTACTGCTTCCCGTTTCTGGAACAAATGAAGTGGGAAAGGGTCCTATGGTGCCATTAACTGTATAACAGTGGTCATTTCCCAGAACTTTCCACCCTGCTCCCAGAGTAACATCCATAGCCCCGCCACGTAAGGCAATCTGCACACAGGCAAGCAGTAGCAAACTTTGCAGGTTTAATAATATTTTCTCCAGTTGGCATGTATTTAGCTTGTTTTTTCAGAAAGGTTAAAAAAATGCCCTTGTGTGGCGTTCTGCTGCCATTCGCCAGGGTCACCGGGGAGTAACTGGATGCTTTAAAGCCACTGCACAGGTCTCTGCCATTTGGCTGATGGCATGACAGGTGATACTGGTAGGTAGTCCCCAGAGACCGCTGCCGGGTTGCTGGGACACCCACCCTGAGCATGTGGGTCATGCTCCACTGGGCTCCTCTCAATTCTCGCAGTCTCGCTGAGTCCCTGTCCTCATCCCTTCACCCAGGCAATCCATTTCTCTCCCTACAGATATTGTCACCTTGACAGATCTGCATGTCCTCAAGCCTCAGCCTGGACTCTAATTTGAACTGTATCACTCTCCTCTGGACGGCGGCTCCTTCCCTATGCATCTGCTGGATTCAATTTCTACATCATTTGGGAGGCAGCAAAGGGATCAAGACAGAAAGCCCCCCAGAACGATTTCTGCTGCATTTCTCCGTTCTCTACGTTACGGCATTCTGCATACTTGAAAACCCTCAGCAACCTCCCTTGCCCATCCCTCCCCTGGACCAAACGAGGCCAGTCACTCGGCCTTCTCTCATGTTTGCTGGTGCTCTGCTTATTCCTCTCGCTCTTCTCTGCAGCATACCCCTCCCCAAAGCAAGCACGAAGCCCCCATAGCACCAGGACTGGGGGCTCCAGCTTTCTCCTTAGAAAGTCAAAGCACCTTTAACCAGTCACTGAGACCATAATTTGGTTCAGCTTGGGCAGATTCTCATGGCAAAAGCAAAAGATGTCTTCTGATAGACAAGACAACCTGAGTTGTTTACTTCCAAAGTCTCCTTTCAAAATAAGATGGTCACTAGAACTGCTTTTAACAAACTTGAGAAATAACCCTTGTCAGCAAAAGATTCTCTTTTGCCCCTTGCTTCATTCTTAGCAAGATTTAGTAGCTTTGCAAAAAAAAAAAAAAAAAAGTCCAGAAGAAAAATAGACCCCTGGAGACAGCAGACCCCTGACATTGGACTGCCTAGTGCTTCACAAAATTGTAAGCAACTGAAAAACAGGGAATGTGTCAAGGAGACAAGAATGGGTCTATCTACAATATGAATAAAAGTCAGTTGTAAAATTCCTTGCATTATGTCTCCAGCTGCTTTAACACTCCATAGTGATAGTTATGCTAATATGAGTCATTCAAAAAGGTTTTGTTTTTTTTTTTAAAAAAAAAAAAAAGAGATAAAGCACTGAATATCATATTACAATTCTCACCCAAGGGTATTCCTAATTTCCCCCTAACACTGGAGTATTGCCGCCTGTAAATACAATGTTCCACTTCACCTTCCGCCACAGCTCTGAAACATGAGCTGAACATGCAAAAGAGAAAGGCACCTCTGTGAAGTATCCCCTTATGAAAACACCCAATAATTTCACTTCCATGAGCTGCAAAAAAAGAGAGGAAGGACAAGCAGTGACAGGTACTTCTACATCCTCATGAAAGATTAATCCCCAGCTTTTTCAAGGGTTTCTGGCCCTGCATATAGTTTTTGCTTGTTCAGATCCATGGGGGTTAAGGCATTTTTATGAAGAGAGATGCATAGGAGCACTTGCCCTGCAAAGGGGACAGGGAATATATGTTGAATGCCATGTGCTCAACCATCCCTAAATCCTAATGGCTTCAACTAGTCTTTACCTGGGAGTGTTCTGCACAAAGCTGTCAATTTTGGGCAAGCTGGTAGGTTTTCGTCTGCTACTTGTGACCAACACACAATGTCGGAGTCGCCTGGTCGCAGACACTGCACTCCCCCTTCTGCCCCCATCCCTTGTGCTGTTTTGCTTTTGATATTTCTTTTCTTTCAGGCTGAGGAGAAACTGGGTAAGAGATGTTTGCTTTGGGAAAAGAAGAAAGAGGACTACTCTGGTACTGCAAAAAAAAAAAAAATAATAATAATAATAACAATGACATAGGTTTCAACAAAGAGCCACTTTAAAGAAACTACAGAGCTCCACAAAGGTTCTTTTTTTCAGAAAACAAAGTTGCTGGAAACAGCTGGAGACTATAACTTGGAAAATCGAGAAAGTAAGATGAATAAAATTTCCTGTTTTCCTCTCCTACCCTAACCTGCAGGGGACAGAGCCCAGGGGTTGCCCCTTTGGCCTCCTTTCAAAACAGATGTTGGATTCCCACAGGGTTCAGGTCTGAATTTTTTTGTAAGCAAAAAATACCTTTTTATAAAAATAGCCTTTTACCCTCTCAAAAAATACCCCAAATAAATTCTTTTGTACTCTGGGATGTTCAATTCAGCTGCAGCTTGCCATACCTCAGTAAACAGAGAAGATCCTGCCATCAAACACTGCTTTAAATCTGTTTAGTACAAAATCTGGTATTAGTAAACCGTATTCTTTAAGGCCGATAAACACATTAGCTTTCAACCGCCTGCCTCAGCAGGGCTTTCTCACTTCAGCATCTTGCAGTTAGCTCCTGTTAGCTACTTGCCAGTGTTCAACTGTCATGGACTGGGGCTCACAAAAGCTCTTGCTGCAGGTGACGGGACTTCATTCTGCAGCACTTCCCAGTTTCGTGCAGAGCAGAATTAAAAGACAGGGTGGAATAAAGCCGTCTTGGGTGCTGTCTCAGCACATTTCACTACTATAAAAGCAGTGAAAACATTGCTAAACCCCATCTAAAATTGCAATGTAGAGATCTGTAAAACTGAACAGAACCAAAGAATCTCAGTTCTGTCCCTAGCAACGTTGTTGACTTTTGAAATCCTGATCAAGTGACTCTGTTTCCACCCCGCTTCCCTGTTTCCTGCTCCTGGGAGGGGGAACTGCTAACCTTTTGTAGCATACTTTGAGATTGGTGCCAGAAAGCTTTTGTTTTGTCTCAAACAGGGAACGTGTGCCTAAAGACGGCAGGAAAACTGTGGTTCATAAGATGGGAATCCCTTCTCTCAGTCCTGAGACGTTGGCTGCTCGGTTCTTCCTGCAGAAAGCTGAAACCACAAAATACCACAGACGGGCTGCATTGGGATGGCCACACGTTTTAGTCACTCAGTAAAATCTCTTCATTCTTGATGTTTTATTAATTTCGAATGCTGGGAACATCCCAAATACAGATGTTTCAGGACCTCTAATATACTCTGTGATAACAATATTTTTGTTGTTTTTTTTTTTTTTTCTCATGTCTCTATCATCTATACCTCAACTGCTATACCCTGTTACTGAGTTCCTGCTTCAGCAATTAGTGCATTTAATATACATCATCCCAACACTCCATTTCACATGTAAAGCCAGGCATATATTTACAGTAAAAAGCAGCTATGATAGACTGATATTAAAATAGAATAAAAATCTACCATGATCCAAAAAAAAGATTTTGTCCAGATGCAATATTTCAAAGTAACTGTATATAATCTTACATTTATGCATTTTTCAATACCTTCCTTGGGAGACACCTGGTGCTCAAGAAACATGCTGTTTAGATCTTCTAGTGTACAAAACATTTCTTTAAATTACATCTGGAATTTGAAACAAAGTTGTATTTCACGTATGCTGCAAAACATGCAAGAGTGACAGCAGCTCCAAGAAGCTCAGTGGCCAGGGTGGCAACCAGAAGTACCAACCACATCTGAGTATTGAATATATAGAGCAAGGGCATCACCTGTATCCACATACTGCACTGGGCAAGAGGTAAAATCAACACGAACAGAAGACCCATTCCTCATTTTTGTCAGGATCCACTGGATAAACTTGATTTTCTTTCTTGTTAGCAGAAATACCTTCTTCAACTCCTAGAATCCAAGTTCCCTTACATACCTATATCTAAAAGCCTACATTTGTTATTTGGACCCTGGAGTCCAGAGGAGGTTTTAATTGTGGCCCAAAGCCAGGAAAATATTATCTTTATTTCATTCATATATTCTGCTCACTACTTTTCCCTTTACTTGCAGAGCTCAGTTGGCCTTACCTTTGCAACTGGCTGGGTCTTATTGATGTTCAGCTGCCAGAAATCACCAAGCATACCAGTTTGTTTTCTAAATCAGAGAGTATTTTAAGAATAAACCTCTCGTTATGTGGTTCATTGTGATGTGCACTGAGAGGAAGGAGAGAAATGGCAAAACACAGAGCCTCTCACCTTTATGCCTTTAATCCCCTTTCCTTCCCTATAGCGGATTAAAGGATCTGCTCTTTGCCAGCTTCTGCAGGACTGAACAGGGGACTGCTGGCTGGGAGAGCTCAAGGATGCTGTCCTCGGGCACGTCAGCAGGAGATGCTCTTGGTGACAGCGCTCGTGTCACATCGGCAGGGTCTCCTCCAGCCACAGCAGGAGCTAACGCGGAAGCAGCCGGGGCCTCCGGAAAGGCTGATGTGTGACACATCTACCTACTGCAGTGCATTCACTTACACCTAGGATGGATTTTGTTCTAATTTAAGCCCATCCGTGTATCTCTGAGCAAGGAAGTTGAACAGTTTATCACCTATTGTCATTCCAGGAAGATGTGGATGAGGGTCTGACTGCTTAGGAAGTTGATTTCTTTGGTAAATCAAATTAGGGAAAATCTCATCATGTCGCCACGTGTTCACTTCTCCTAAGCCATCACTGAGGGAGTGGTTTTATGGGAAGCTCCCTTTCAGACAACACACAACACGGTTGTTCTCTGGGTGAAAGCTATAAACAAGTCAAAGGTTCACAACTCTGGTCTATTTTTTTGCTTGCAGAACAAACAGGATCGTATAACCCTAAGAAAAGACACAGGCTTATAAGGCTATACTGAAAGCTTCCTCTGTGTCTGTCACAGCAGGACTGTAAATGCACTGAGCTCAATGAAAAGATACTCATCAACTTCAGCAGGCATCATTGTAGACCTGTATATTTTTACTAGATGCAGAGGTACTTTTATGTTATCGAACAATATTTTCCCGTTGTTTCAGGGGCAAAAGATACTGCTGAACTCAAGGAGACACAGTTTGATGGAAGGGAGCTACACTGCAAAAGAAGCTGAGCTGTTTCATCTTGACTAAGGATGTTTAGCTGGTGATTAAGAGTCACTACTCTTGGTTTTGCTAGGAGGGAAGTGCTCAAACTTCAATGGGATTTGGGCACAGAAGATTACAGTCACTTGAACGCTGAGTCAAAATGCAATATAGCCAGAAAAAAAAAGTTAGAAACAATCTGCTGAATTTTCCTTCAGATAACTTAAGAATCCTAGATTAAAAATCAGAGAATAAAACATTTAATGATGACAGAGACTTTGACATGATAGGCATCTTGATACATGGTAGGAGGTTTAAGAACAGAAGAATATTTAAAAAACGATCACCAGCCTGTGCAGGGAGAATTTATTTCCTCAAAAAGACGTGACAAAAATACAAATGTACCAGTACTTTCATGTTCTAACCCTTCCTATCAAGGAAACAGTGTGTTTCTACCACCCACGACAAGCTGGTTCACCCAGGGGGTTGTGACAGGCCTCCTCAGAGACTGAGGGTCTCTGGCAGACCCTGGTCGTGTTTCAGTGGGCTGGTGCTTGAACTGTGACCAGCCACAGGCACTGTGAAGCATGGAGCTGTGGAGCTCCAGGGATTCTGTGCTGTAGCTCAGGAAAAAGGGGATTTGCAGGATGGTGAGAAAGAGGGGGCTTCACTGCAGGAAAAAAATAGGAAACCCCTGACATAAATATTTGGCTTCTGTTGAGAGACAGGCTAAAAAAAATGTGGATAAAGAGTTAAAAGCTTCCAGAGGCTCCAAAAAGCAGAGCCTTACAAAGAGGTACAGGATAAGGAGGCTGCCAAGACTCCAGAATGGGTTAAGGCAGCAATGGATGTGTAGAGCTTAGCATGTTTCAGTTCAAGGCCTAGGTGGAGATGTCTGCTCACCACATGAAACCTCATTTTGATTGTGACTGAAATTCAGGAACACCAGTTTAAGGGGTTTAACTGACAAGGCTTAGTGCTATCACCAAAACCAGGGGCCTCTGTAATGTTTTCTGAGTCTTTCTGCAAAACCGAGTCTGAGCTATTTCATCAGAAAATTTTCCCTTTTGTTTGCAAATTGAACAACTGCATGCTGCTATAGCTAGAGATGGATTTGTGCAACTAAATTCATAATAAGCAGATGATTGTATCCCAGCCAAAAACAAAAAGGAAAGAAAAAAGACAAACAAAAAACAATGTGAGAAGAACACTCCCTATTTTTAAAAAATTCAGCTGATGTGTGTTGCCTTTCTTCCTAGACATCATGTAGCTAAGCTTTTGGAAATTGTCAGTGCAAAAAAGCTCTGCTTCCAGCATTAGTCACCTCCACCCGCCAGCACACAAATCCCACTCAGCTGCTTGCTGAGCCCTCCGAAAAGGGGCAGGGTCTGCAGCTGGATTCTTGAAAGAGCCTTGATGGTGTCTCCTTTTCAGGCCCTGTTTTGTCCAAGTACAAAAGGATTTACTAGCAAATATCTTGGAGAGGAAGTATCCATTTCACGCCTGCAGATCCAAACTCAAAGACCACATTTGGCATCACAGTTAGGTGGAAAAATACAGAATTACAATGGGCAGACAAAGGTAATGATGTGAGCACTAATCACCTCATTTGGCTGCAGTTCATTCATATACTTCTGACTAGCCACTTCCTTCCTTGGAGCATTATGAACAGGAGATTTGCATGCCTCTGGAGTTCAGAGTGGCACATAAGTGATATAGTTTATAGTCGTACCTTTACTTAGGTAGCTTGACACGTTGTGATAATACCAAGTAGACTTGACTCTACAAGGTTTATAGCTTTCTAACCCAAAATGCAAGCCTGATTCCCTGTTTATATATGTCTGCAAAATAAGCAGATTTGCTCAAGAAAAAAAAAAAA
>VZSV01000017.1:6317400-6339389 GCA_013398735.1 Nothocercus julius
TGTCTAAGTGTTACTGGTTTGGCCTGAAATCATTGCTTTTCATGACATTATCTGCAATTTGAAATCTGAATTGCTTAATCAGCACCAATTGTTTAATCAGTGGCCTTTCTCAAAATTAAAACTGTCATAAAATACTGAAGTAACTTGAGGCTTAAAACTCAAGCAGGTAGATGTACAAGAATATTCAGAGTCTGAAAGAAATATCCAAACCCTGAGACTCAGACCCGTGTTGCATTTGAAGCTTTATTACAAAATCAATACAAGAGATGGAGTATGTCTAATAATGGTAAAGCATGCCAGCAATGTTATTGCGGTCTCACTCACCATGGTGCAAATGCAGTCGGGTAATAACTGTAGTTACTGACCATTTATGTCAGAATCAGGAGGCAGAAACATTGCAATTCTGGGTCAATTCTCTGTCTGAATTACAGCCGTGAAAGGAGACCTCCTAAGTGAAAGGAAATATTTTGTCCTTTTTTTTTTTTTTTTTAAAAAGGCAAAATCCCCTTAAATTCATCTAGTTTTCTCCTAGCAGGATATTACATTGTAGACAGGATTTATGATACATAAGCATTTCTCCGCATTCTGCCACTAGGACCTGATCCAATGATATAAACCGTTTGTAAAACAAGCAGGACGTGACTTTTCTGCCATAACACATATCATATAAAATCATGTCTTGAATATTTATATAGTTCACGACTAATATGCCAATAATGTGCTTCATCGCTGTTCTTTTCTTCACTAGATTCCTAAGACCGTAACACCACTTCTGATGATTAATTTGCAACTTCACTCCAGCAAGAGTCATGCTGTTCACAGTTTTCACTTGGCTTAAACCAGGCGTCAGGAAACGGTTTTCCCTCTTTCCCATTGTCCCTGGGTAAGATATACATTGCAGAAGGAAACCCTGCACCAGCTGCACAGTGCATTTAAAACTCAGGAGAAAAAAAAAAAAAAGAAAAAAAAAAGAGTTTGAACAAGAACAACAACTTCTGCAATGAGAAAGCCCTTAGGATGCAGTCACTGTACAGGGTTTGCTATGCCCCAGCCCCACAACTGCTTCTTAACTCTGTATTACAAGAAAAATATACATAAACAAACCAAAGCAAACCAAAAACAAAGCTGTACTTTTCCCATGATTTATTCAACTGTTGTTCAAGGCCTTTTCCAGCTGGGAGGTGGCTGGCTGTGAAGTTTTGAACTCGGTGGGAGTGAGACGTGATACACTCTCTAAGACAAGCACCATCAATCATCTCAATCAGGCAGATACTCTTAGCTGATTAAAGACTTTGAAAGTTACATTTTCTGGGTTTCAGTGTTGCACCATATCTGATAAATGGCTCTGTGGTTTTGCTACCATACCAAACACTTTAAATATTTTCAATTTGGAGATATCACGCACATATCGATTGCACTTACCAGCTGCCAAGATTTGGTAAAACCAGCCAAAGACAAAAGGAGACAAAGCGTATTTCAAAATAAATTTGTGATTAATCAAGGTAAGTTGCCCAAAAGTCTAAGATCTGGAGCACAGTAAAATGCAAAAACTTCTGCCAAATCAGAAGCTGACATCCAACTGCAAATTTAATTCTAAGTTATAAATAATTATTTTAAGAAGTCATTTCTATGTATTATAGAAAATGATTTTCACATTGGCTTAGGCCTTGAAATGCTTGGTATCACCCCCATTTAAGCAGGAAATTCTCCTACTTGAAAATGACAGGTAATTAACAGTATTTTATCTCTATTGAACGAATGCAAAATATCTGCTACGCTCTGTGGAATTATAAGTGGACAACATCTTTATGACAAGATGTTTACAGTGTAAGAAGGCAGTCTCTCAGTCGATTTTCCAAGCAATACTGCTCTATTTGCTTATATTCCTATTATTAATAAGCAACCCATTGACCTCACCTCATCCCCGTAGCTTTGAGCCCACTAGTCTTTTAACCAAACAAAGCTTTTAGGAGGTTGGTGAGAGCTGGTGGCCACCCAGAGGACAGTCTCGCTAAAATCTCATCCACAGGACAAGGCTGTGAGGATCATCCCCAGCATAACCAAGGGCATCCACACGAAAGAAGGTGCTCAGGAGCAGCCTAACTTCCTAACAGCTGCAGCTGAATTTCATATTTCATAGATGACCAGAGAATGCCTAAAGTTTCTCCCCCTTATGGACTATCTCACATCTAAGGCAGCAGACTGAAGCTTTTCTGATCTCCTGCAGTGTCCTTGAAGCCTTGATTCAGACACTGGCACTGATGCAAATTCCTGCCAGAGCCTTAGCATAACCCACTAAACTCATGGTCAAACAGGAAGCACAAATCCTTTAAAAATCAAGATTCACTCAGATGATATGTATATCCAAACCACTTATAATAATCCATGATACCAAATCTGTCAGGAAGAAGTACATAGGAATAGGATGCATCAAAGAGACCCCTATGCCAGCACAAAGAACATTTTGCACAGGTTTGGGAATTCCTGGAAGACAAGGTGATGACGAATTTGCAAAGCACCAAACACAGGTGAGAACAAAGGCAGCACTGGGCAAAGAGAAATCCTAAAACCAGGATAGGAGAGGAGATGCCCTTCTTGGGATCAAGGGAAGAAGCAGCTGGACCTGACCTGGCAGGCAAGCTGGAGCCAGAGACCCACTGGGAGAGCAGCAGCCTGAGGGAGTGAACGCAGCATACATGAATACACACTATTCATGTATGTGCGTGTGGAGCAGAGGGGAAAGCAAGGCTGGACATGACGCGAGAAGCAGAACAAGGCAAATGGAGAGGGGAATTCTGGCAGAAATTAGTGCAAGCGTTCATGGGGAAAAGGGCCAAAAGTCTAAAATCAAAAACCATATTCATATTTATATAGTCATTTTTTGCAGGTCCAGACCACACTGATGGACAAAATGGACCAGACAGTGTTACCTAAACCAATATTACATGTGGCTTAGCAGGTTCTGTACAAACATCTGTTATTTGATGGCTGTATGGCAAATCCCCACGCCCCGAGTGGGCACTCGGCAAAGTCAGCACGATACTTGATGCATGGGGCCTGAGCTTGCTGCGGTGCATGAAGACTGACAAATTCACTGTGGAAACTTAGCATTTTCCTTCCAAATTCAACTTCTTAGTAACTATATATGTGGGAACATGTTGCTCTTTGTCTGTCTGAGCCTTCAGTTGAAGAGATAATGTGGCATTTCTGGATAAGATTCTTGATGCATTTTCTCTTACTTCAGAGGGGAAGTGATACAATCTAAGTTTCTCCAGCTAACTTCCAAAGATGTAGTTCAGTTAAAAAATGACTCCCCTTCCCCAGCCAAAAGAAAAAAAAAAAAAAGTGAGCAAGAGAATAATACAAAGTTTATATGTAAAGTTCCAGTTTTGCAGCCTCATTAGTGTTATCCAGTTGAATGGATTTTTCTTGTGCTCTAACAGTAGAAACCAGCAGCCTTCAGCTCTTTGGCAGGGCCACATGAGTGAGAGTACTCTGGCTGGTAACACTGTAATAGCAGGGTGAAGGAGACCTGCTCCTTCATGGCAAAGAGCTTCCCCTCACTCTAAGAAAGAAATGTACAGAAAGAAAAGTACATGAAAGAAATTTGCGCAGAAAATAAGATAGAAGTAGTAGATGTTTGTGGAAATAATTTAAACAGGTGTCAAAATTAGCATCCAAGGAAAAAAAACAGAAAGACAAGTGAAGAAAATATGCAATATGTGAATATTGTATATCTGTTTTCTGATAACGTATAGCCTCTATTAGGAGGCTATACATTAGAAGTCAGGAGTATTTATCTTCTTTTACTAGTTTCACTCACGCATAGTGCATCAATTTTCCTGATGTATGAATTTCAAATTGGTCAACCAACAGAAGCATTCTTTTACAATGTATTGAAAAAAGAAGCTTTTCTCTTTTTTTAAGCATGCTCTGCCTTTTTCATCACTTTTGCCCTTCAACTGTGCTTTCCAAATGAGTTCCAGAGTCACCACAGGCCAAATGAAAGTAGCGCGACTAGAGCTCTTCCCAAAGAAAGGAGCTGCAGACCAGATGTACATCGCACGCTCTCGCCAAAATCCACCCCCCAGTGGAGGCACTTACTGTTATTTCACATTTGTGCACTTCCCAGCCTGCTGCTCCAAATGGGAGAACCTCTGTAATGCCACCCTAACCCTTGTAAAATAAAGTAATAGTTACATTAAAGTTTTAAAGGAAAAGACAAACCTATTGCAGCCTTCAAAGCATGTCCAGCGCAACGAGTGATGTGATGCTCCCCCTTGCCAACATCAGGCAGGACAAACAGTTTGGGATGTATTCAGGGAATAACAGAAATTTGAGATTCTTCTCCTCAGCTCAAGATCTTCTCTTAATAAGGTGCCACATCCCTTCCTTCACTTTTTACACTTACAGACTTTCTCATGACAAACCTTGCTTTTTTGCTGACTGGAAAAAGAAAAATAAAAGAAAAATAACCCACATAGTGTTGCACTGCTGGACCTCAGTGGCAGCCGTATGTGACAGTGCCGCACTCGGAGCGAGGCCGAGGCGCAGGAACAAGGCAGGAGGACACAGGTAACTGCCCTGCTGGGTGCAGCACGTTGATAACGCTGGTGGGGGCACAAGAAACAGAGGCTGAAGGAAGTTTGGCAGCCAGTGGCTTGGCATCTGTAGCAGAGACACAGTGAGCAATAGCACAGCGGGGGCTCTGTGGTGGGTCTCAATCTGTTTATAATACAGCACTTTTGTTGGTGCTTACGCGACAGTACGATACCTTGCGCACCAGAGAGACCTTGTTTGTTTGCATAATTACACTGGCAAGAGGTTTTACTGTAGATACAGTTTTATCAAAATGCTGATGTACAGAAGAGCACAGCTTCCCAGGAGAGAAAAAAACAAAAACACCCCACAAACAGAAGGCAGCATAGGAGCATTTCATAGCTGCAAGTTAAATTGCATTTATCCAGTTGGCACTGAAATAGCAAAGTGTGAATCATCTCCATAATGATTTTTCAAAAAATTATTTATAATGTAAAGACTTGTTTGTACAGTTTCAGAAGCAGTTTCATTGTCTTGATTCCTATTTACCACCATATAAGATCTATTTAAATATGCTCCATTAACTTCCCTTCATAATTACTTTACAATGTCTTGGCCATAATTACCAGAAACACAATGTTCAGAAAGGGGTTGTTACTTCACCCAAGACTAAGAAGCTGTAAAAGGCCAGTTGCTATAGCAAACTTATATACCACTTAAAAGGACGGGATTTCCTCTTGGTACTGCCCAGGAGGTAAGCTACAAAAGCAGAAAAACTTGTAGGGAAAGGAATTGGACCCAGAGCTTCCAACTCTATGCCTGGTGGATGCAGCTGATCCCCAAACCTAAAAGGTTATGGAGGGTTTCTGAAAGTAAACACACCAACTTATAAACATGCCAACAAAAGCTTTACAAAACATACCCTCCCTTTTGGCTCTTTATACTGCACCAAAAATGGATCTGATTCTAGGTTACTCTTCCCTAAACCAGGAAGTTGTACCAGCTGATAAATCAGAGAAATGGGAGACATCTAGCTTGGAGATCTGTTAGAGAAAGAGGCATGAGCCTAGTGGTATTTCTAAAAACAAAACTGTTTTCAGAGACGTTTACAGACAACCTGAGAAATGAGGCTTCAGGCTGGGACCTTTTTCTTTCAGGGAGCGATGCCATGAGATAAACCAGCGAGGACAGTTAGAGGACTGCAACCACACCGGGCTTCCGAGCTGGGACAAGGCTGCAGGACAGTTCACCTCTTCCTCTTCTGCCTTTGGGGCTACTCAAGGTCCATCCTCAGCACAGATGAATCCCCTTCTACAATACAGAGCACTAAATCAAATTTGCAGAGCAGCCCCAAAGTGGGATTCTGCTTTCCAGCCCTGCAGGTGCAGCCATGGCCGGTTGGTGCATCCCGAGCCGATGCACCATCTCCATCCCACGTGAGGCCTTTCAGCTTGACTTTGCTTGCGGCGGCTGCTGAGGATGGACAGACGGACAGAGCAAGAGCAGAACACAAGGCAAGAGCTGGCAGAGCCAGCCCCAGGCAGGGAAACAGGAGTCCCTGGGCTGCCACTGCCACCTACAGCAGGCAAGATCTTCCAGTCCTCACCACCATCGCGGGGAGCTGATGGCAATTCTTCCCCTACCAGGAATTCCAGCACTTAATATGAGCCCATAGCAACCCCTGTGCTTCTGGCCAGTAAAACACTATTAAATCTAATAGGGGTTGGAAAGTCACAAAAATTAGGGAATGAAAGGGTGATAAAACCACATTCCAGACAGATCATCCCTTAGACAACATGAACTAAAAGAAAAACAAAGAGAGACTTCAATGCAGTCCAGCAACTGATCTGAAACAGAACATGCTTTCCATTCTCTTTTCCAAAGAGATTCCCTCTTTTTACCTAACACACATTAGCTTTGGATATCTGAACTAATTCATGTCAAAGCCAGGACACAGCCTAATGCCATATCCTGGCTGCAGTTCTTTTTGAACAATAGTGAGACTTTTTATTGCCTAACATTGATGTACATCTCAGCACCTGTTGCATGCGCATATTCTAAGGGTTTATGACTTTACTGTTTTATTGGAAATTTCCTGCTCTTTCTTTATTGAAAGCAGATAGCTGTGATTTTTCACACTCATTTTAAAAATACATGCAACGGTTGCCACATTTTAGCACTTCATATGCAAGTAGTCTCAGCTTCCTGCCTAAAAATCATCCTATAGCTTTTATCAGCTTGAAATCCCATTTATAAGTGTAAAATTCAAGGTTGCATTCAGTCCAGTATGGCTGGATGCCTTTTCCTGCTGAAGTTTGAAAAGATACATTCTCCGGAGATTTTCAATTTGAAAAATTTTGGTACATTTTTCCTGATCATTTTCTCTTCATAACTCAATGCTTATGGAAAGAAAACAAGTTTAAGGACCCAAATTTGATAACATTGAACAGAAATACCACCCTAGAATTGATCAAGATAATCACTATTTTAGTTAAAAAAAGTGGTGATTTGTTTTCACTTTAAGATGAACTGACACTGAATTAGCATAATGCAATTTTAAAATGCTAAAGTAGAAGAAAAAGTATTTCAGAAAAATGAAGGCATCTTTAATAGAAGGAGCTGAGTAGATTCAGATTCTTGTTTAAAAATGGAAGACCTACTTTTCTGAAATGTATCACAGGCTTGTTGACAGGTTCCAGGGGCCTATGGGCAGTAAATCACCAATCTGAGCAGAAACTAAAGAGAACAAGACAGAAATTCAAGCACATAAATTTGTAAGTGACTTCAGGTGTCCATCCAGGGTAGCCCAGAAAAGTAAGAAGTGAAGAAAAGTAAGAAGTGAAGACCACCAGTGATAGGTGAGCACAGCAGCAGCAGTGCCAGTCTTGGCATCCCCAACTGGATGGTGGATGTCCCGCCAAGACTGCCTGCCCTATTGGGACAACCTCACACGGCGACATCGCCAAGGACTTGTTTTGGTTTAACCAAAAATAGAGGCTTCCGAAATAGTCAGGATGCCTGCACAGGAAGGGCCAGCAGCTTCCACGGCCTCTCCTTGCCCAGCTCTGGCTCCGCAGGGCAGAGCTCCTGCAGGGAAGACTGAGCTTCTGGATGGAGCCAGGAAAATCAGATCCATGCACACCATTCCAGTTCCCATTTGCAGGAAGAAACACATTTGTTTCCCCTGACTTTGCCACCCGCCCCTTCTTCCACATGAAGGGAAAGAGAAAACTTGTGGGTCCATGGATGTGGTTTTTATTCTTAAGCTGTTTTTTGTCTCTAATTCCCTTGTTTCCTTTTCAGAAAGAACATGTTCCCCACCTTACTTAATGCTGAAAACCATAGGAAAACTCCCCTTTCAGACAATACTTTTGGCTACAATACATGTATTTTGTAATTACATTTGTTTTAAATACTGTCCAGCTTACGCAGTTCTAGCCTGGAGTCCTCTTCCCCAGATTTAGCTCTGAATCAAGTGATGATTTATTTTCTGGTTGTTATTTAAGTGCATATAGACACAACCTTCAAAAGAGCCTCTCTTGCCATTATTCAGGACATTCTACGATCAGCCATAAGAAACTAATCGAAGCGAGTAAATGACGTCAGCTGGCTACAATATATTTTTCCCAAAACTTTAAAGCAATGCTCTGCAGCTGTATGCAAGGAACCTTTCTAGGGGGAATTGATGTCTTCTAGGGTTTTGCATTTTGGAGGAACATGTGTGCAGGGACCTCACCAGCTGTCTATTGAAAAGCATTTTGCTCTTAAAACAAAACCATATGTCAGGCCCAGGTAAGGAAAGCATTTGAGAAAAAGAAAAATATCTCCAGAAGTGATGCTGAAAGCTGTCAGACAGCTAGCCCTGCCCCAAAGGGGGCAGCAGCCCACAAGGGTCCCCGCAGAGCCCCAGCAAGGCAGGGAGCCCTGCAAAAGGGAGTCCTGCAAAAGGCCCTGCAGAATTGAGCTGCAATTAGCAGTTTGGCAGCAGGTCTGCTTTGGCTAAACAAGCCCCCCTGGACTTTTAAAGTAACACGCAGGCTGACATTGGCGCCAGGCGCAGGGTCTGCTCCCGCTCTGCTGCGGCCCGTTAACCCGGAGCCCGGAGCGAGGGCAGGTGGTGGGCAAGGGGGGCCGAGATGCAGACGTTAAGGTATGAAAGAGCTCCTCATGGCAAGGGAGCACCAAAGAAATGGGAGAGGAGGCGTCTTTCCCAGCCCAAAACTTAGTGGGTTGGAGTGGCGAGATGCTGGCATAGCCCTCGCAAGGGCAAGGCTGCGCGGGGAGCCTGAGCAGGCAGCACTTGCTTGCACAAAAGAAACAGCAGTGCGCTGGCGTCCTAAGCCCGTGTTTTTGGAGGGCAGGAGGAATGAATCCGTGTTGCGATCAATTTGCAAAATAGTTTGCAGAGACTCGTCTGTTCCACCAAGCCTGCTTTCCATCGCAGTGTGCGCCTATGAAAGCCACATACAGACAGACCCTGTGCTGTGTAGCAACTGTGCGCTTTACTCACTTCTACAGCAGTAAATACAATCATTCTCAGCAGTTAATTATTAATTGTTAGCCCAGCCACACAGTCCCTGAAATCTCCTAGTTCACAGGAGCAATTAACAAAAGCAAAAGATTGGTGTAGTACTGCCAGTCACAGCAACAGTAAGAAAAATAACTTGGCTCCTGTACCTTTCTGAATACTTACAGAATACCACTAGTATTACAATAATAATAATATCTAAATATTGCTTTTCATCTTGACATTAAACAGCAACATGAAGGTGCCTCTGGAAGGAATATAACTTAATTCATTTTGCTCTGCTGAAGTCATATCTGAATGGTATTAAGACTAGGCAGCTCCCACTTGTGCACACACCCCAGCCTCTCTGCACAGAGTCTCCCAAACTTTTTTTTTTTTTTCCTGGATGGTTTGTTTGGAGCTAGTTCCAACCTTTACAGCACCAGCTTCAGGCCAAATCTCTACCCTCTTCCTAACTTTCCAGGCTCTTCTGCTCTTTGTGCCTCCTTCACGTTGCCCTCATCTCTGCTGCTTCCCCTCCAAGTCCTTCCGCTGCAAAGGACAGGTAGGTCTCCACGGTCAGTCATGTCCAGCCACACTACACCTCAAACAGGAGACTTGGTCCATCTGGCACCATCCCTGTAGCCAGAGCCCAGAGCACAGGGAGCCCATCCAGCACAGGAAGCTGGGAGATGCTCCATCACACCAGAGATTTCAGTCACTAAATTCTAACAAGTTTGTACTGAGCAAGAATAATTTGCAATTTTGCAATTGTTTATAACTTGGCAAAGCATGAGTGGATTTTCCCCGAAGGGCCAAAAAGCCCATCCCTAACATAAAGGCAGTACTCATGCCAAACCAAAAGCCCCTACTGCAAAGCTTCTAGGCACTTGAACTTCCCAGGAAAAAGGTCACCCAACCTCTTTTAGCCTTGGAAACCAATTCATTGTTTACCCTTAGTCTTGTTCTCATAAACAGCAGAACCACTCTGACTGGCATTTTCAGAAAGAAAAAAGCAGCCCAAGGCACGGAAAGTTTGTCTAAATAAAGTTTTGGAAAGGTTGTAGAGAATGAAAAGCAGTCTTAGTGTGGGAAAGGGGGGAAGTTTCAGATTAGCAGCATGGTGTCACAGAAGAGCTGCCATGGCACAAGCAGCACTTGCACTTCCAACACAGCCTGCAGACTAATGAGCTAAAGACCCTTCTGCCTCCAGACGTCCACAGAGTTTCAGGGCCATAATATAATCTATAATATGTTCCTGCAAAGCCTGCAGTAATTCACTTGTCATAATACATCAAGGGCCTGGGCCAATAAAAATGGGCTTGTGTTTCATCTTACCTTCTGATCTCTGAAGTTATGCTGAAAACAAAACAAATTGAAATACATTTTTCTGGAATCTATTTCTGGTTTATCATTACAATGATCTACACTGGCCTGTAAGAAGCATGTGATCTACATGGAACAAGCTTTAGCGTTAGCCAGAAGACCACTTTCACCATGTGAAAGGATAAAAAGAGATGAGGACAGTTCCAAGAGGAGCAGGAAGGAGACGTGGACCTCCAAGAATTAAGAGGGTTTTAAACAAAACTGTTTACAGGAGAAGAATCCAACAGCAGTACTGTCCTCTCTTTCCTCAAAGGAGACAGACTGGTGAACTCATTCTCCTCTTCCCAGAAATAATCTGATCTTATATTTAATTACAGTAACATGAAAAACAGATCACGTCACAGGAAAGCTTCCTTCACACATAAAAAAGGCACTTGTAAAAAACCTTTAAAGAAAACAAGTTGGCATATCTGTTCACATTTTCATATCTTGGCAGCAAGGGAAAGAAGAAACCTATATATGATCCTTTGTTCTTGCTTATGGTGTTAGTTGCCTTTTGCAGTGCATTTCTGAAATGCAACACATCTCAGTCTCACTGGCTTTTGAAAATGGCATATAAAATCTCTTTACAAAACTACTTTAAGACTTGCATTGTAACAGACCCTGATGAGCAAGTAACCGTGCAGGAGAAGCATCCCGCAAGGCTGACACCTGCACACATCTATGACAGCGTGGCACTGGGCAGCACACAGCCTGCCTACAGCAGCAAGGAAGCTTTTCATGCATTTTCAAGCCTGGCAGGCTTGAGTTGTTACCTAAGGGAGGTTTTTGCAGCTCCTAAGAGCACCTGGGAAGTCACATTCATGTTGAGCATTCAGAAGAATATATTGTGCAGCCTCTTCAGGAAAGGGGATAGGCATGGCCAGCAGTTTGAAGTGCTCCTCTTCTGCAGCTACATCATCATCTCTTCTGTGTTCAGATTCAGCCACACCAACTGATGAACTTCCCCCCCCCCCCAAAAACAACAGCTAATTTACTATCCATATAGGGAGCCCAGTCACAACTGGGACATTTAAACGAAGTCCTACTAACACAGGCGTCTAATCTTTCACAAAAAGTTTGCCTCTTCTTCTCAGCAGTTTCTTTGAAATATGATGACTGAGAAAGATCTGAGGAAGGAATATTTTGAATATTATCAGGAATTGTTAATTCTATTTTAGGTCCCAATATAATGCAAAGATATTGGACAAGGGAAGTTTGCAACATTATCATCATTGATTTCCTTTATGTCCTGCAAGAGATCTTTACACATGCCCTTCCTGTTCCAGTTTTGCTAATAGCTTATATAATTAAATCCTATAGGTAAATTGTTAAGGGCATGCTGTGCTAGTAGAATTTAGTACAAATGCTAAAAGATATCGCTAAGTCTTACATATCAAAAAACATAAAATATATTTACCTGATATATCTGCTAATAAAACTTAATGAGAGGCACTTTTCTATGCACAAGAGACCTAAAGGCTGAAATTTGGAACGGTGACATAGCTGCAAAATAAGCTGAAGGGAGAACCTGGCATTCACGCTCAAGGCAGACTTCTGGTTCCATCGGTTACTGCTCTTTTTGCAGCCACAGCAGATTTTCTCTCTCCAGTACCTCCAGGGACTGTTTAGATTTTCAACACCGGAATAGCTACTGGCAGCATTATTTTCCTGGTCTGATTTTGCAAGTATTTTTTTAAAAAAAGACATCCTTCTAATTAGCATCTTTAAAGGGAGATGGGAAGTGGATCCATGAACTTTGCACTATTTCTTCATCTTTCATATTTACACTCAGCAAGACAACCAGTGCTAAGGGACCTCTGCTCACTCACTGACTATTGTACATTTACAGCAGCTGAGGATACAGATGAGAGCAAGTTTACTGCAAAACAAGATATGCATGGTGAATGGACACCCAGTTCCGGCTTTAGATTTGGGCATGGCTGTTGTTTCAATATCTCTTTCTTGAATGACCAAAAACTGTTTTGGTTATCTTTTGTCTTTAAGACTTTGAGGTCTCTTCCTTAGTTTGGAAGATGCTCAATATTTCAAGCGGGGCTCTCATCTTGAAAGATTTCGTCCCTATTGACATCTGACTAGTAGCATTTACTCAGCATACACAAATTCTGGTCTGGGGACTAAAGAATTCAAAAGACATTTTTATTGCTCTTCATTTGTATTATCCCTGAGACAAAAAAATGTCAACGAGAACTCAGTTTGTAACTCAGGAGCTGGAATATATTTTTTTCTAGATATCCTTTCTTATCAAGTGCTGTTCAGACAGAATATCAGGTAAGTCTTCCTCTGACTGCCCAAACTTTCTTCTGGATAATATTACCTGAAGCAGTTCTTAAATGTTTGAAAGTTTGCTGACAGAAGCTGTGCTGAGGACAATGGAAGTATCTAAATTCCATGTATAAGCTCCAAAACTATTAATTCAGTTACATTCTTAATCTAAAAGCCCATGGAAAATAGGCTTTAATGATCTGATTTGTAAGGTTAAGGTCAGATAGACGTTCAGGGCACATGTCCCCAGAGAACTTGTTCCCAAACCAGTCTGCAGTAGAAGCTTTTTTGCAGGCTTTGAAGCCTTCTCATTTACATCATATAGAAGATCTCCTGGTACATTTACTATATATTACATGGCATATATACATATATATATGTAAAATGGAAAGGAGGCTTCCACATTGTGGGTTTTAGGTGTCTAAGCTGGACAAAAATCCAAAACACATAAGGTCTGGATCTACATATAGCAGGTAGGAGGCATCTCCAGGGGGCAATTCTGAGCACCTCTATTACACACTTAAAATTTGATTTCAAATTCCCTTTCCAAAGAGCCCCTGCATAAAACCACATTTATAAATGTATTGTAGCAAAACCACTGCAGGATTTCTCATTAGAAAAAAACATACAACACTGGGAAGAAATCTTTCAGCTAAATGTTATGACAGAGGGACCACTACAACATTTCTATTAAAATTGCATTAGAACAGTAATAGTAGGCAAGAAACAAAAGAACCTATGAATGATCCAAGCAGTCACTGAAGATTACCAGTGATGTTTGGTTTTGTACAGCAGTTTTAGGTAGGAAAGACAGAGACTAGCAAGAAATGAAAGGAATTGGAAGGCTGCAATTTCTAACACTTTCTGCAGAAAAGAGAATCCATGGGAGCTGGGCTTAGAGGATGCACCTCAGAGTTGCACTGACAGCAGGTAACTCCCATTTCATTTTGCTATGACGCACAGGTTAACAACTTTCATGCCTGGCAGTAGAACAGCAAATAATTCAGTGGCTTTTTTTAGTTATCTGAAAGCTGCGTGCTGCAACAAATACATGTAGTAAGACAGTATGTCTACTTTTTTCTTTTTTCTGTGAGACTAGATATAATACAGTACATGAAGAAAAAAATATTTGAGACAGAAGCTTAAAAACAGCTCTTCTGCCTTAAAAGCCAACTACAAATGTCATTGCATGAGTCAATATTTCAGTGTAAATACCATGCAGTGACTCACAGGAGGACTTCACAGGAAAGCATCAAACACGAGATGACCCGGAGGGTGCCTGTGCCCTAACCTCAGCTGGATGGAAAGGAAGCCCAAGGAGGAGTCACTGAGGAATTAACCCCAAGATGATGCCTGAAATTGAGACCCAGTGAGAATCGCCCATCTCCAGACACAATTTGGGAAAGTAATTCATTCTCCTACAATAAACTGCAGGCAGGCACTGTCCCCCCTGTGGGGCAGCAGGTCCCTGCAAAACACTGCTTCCAAATGTCATGTCCATTTAGGATGCAAAATCAGCTGTTTTATAGGACTATCAACAATACTATACCCTTTCACCAAGGATAAAAGTCCACAGCATCTATTGTTTTCTACTCATAATTAGATCACAAGACTACTGGATTTTAAAATTTCTATCTTAAATCCTTAGCTCAGGAGTCACACTGTGTCTAAGAACCCCTGTTTCTGTGAGAAGGGCTAATCTCTACCTTCATAGTAAAGATTCCTCTTTTCAAAATCTCAGAAATGGAAAGCAGATTATAACAAGCTTTTAAAAGATACTCTGAATTGATGTGGTGACTTATGTTTGCAATATGAAATCTGAAATTCCTTTGAAATACTACAATTATGTTTAAAGAATACTTCCATTTCTCTTTCATGTGTGAATATTATTCTTACTGTTTGTTAACACCAATATTGGTTGGAAATACATACTTGCTTTTTAAAACAGCTTGTACTCAACAATATTTCCCTTCTTTCTAGTCCTGCTGCTGGAAAATATGTAGTAATTCATGGATAAAAAATCATTTACACAAATTCAAGACAGTAAATTGGATGTCTCTCCACTCTTATTCCTCAGACACTTTCCTTCTGGCTTAACACCCCTCTAATTTTCCTGGCAACACTCCTGCCAAGGATCATAACCTGATTCTTAAATACTGAATACTGCACAAGTCCCTAATAAGAATTAGGCTTTTTAAAATGTGGAAATGCTTCAGAAATCTTCACAGTTGACAATTGGTATACCTCCCTGCTACCCACCCACCCCCCTTTTGGAAGGTTTTTCACCCAAAAGGAGGTACATGCATTAGCATATAAAATTAATACACTGAATGTGAACTTTTGTCATGTTTCCAAGAAGAATTGTAATGCCTGTAGGCTATAACAGATACATATATTTATGCACAAAGCAGCGACCTGCCTTAATCCACATTCAACAGAGCACATAAGCATAGTTTTGACAACGCATTTGTTTATAGAATTACAGCCAGCTATACAAACCAAACTCTGCAGCTGCATCAGCAGAGCAGCCGAACAGTAGCCATATAGGACAGATTGTGCTCTTATGACTAAATTGTTGTAGCAATCAAGACAGTTTTAGGTGAAAAATCTAGATATACCTCACTGTAATTTAAGGGAGATTTTAGGCATTACTGCAGTAGCCCAGGTTCTTCATAACAGAGGTTTTCAGCTTGCACCATTTAAACCCTGGCGCATCCTGAGTTCAGGATGTTCCTAATTAGAGAAACATCATCTCTAATATTTATTGCACATATACAAGCATCCTAACGGCAGTGGCTTTCATTTGTGCTGAAACAGGACAAACCCGCCCGCCTTCCACCAAATTTCCACTAGAATTGCCTAAAACCTAGACATGAGCTTTATACAAAATAAAACCACAGTGCTCTAGAAAAGAGTTCACTGATAAGACTAAGAGAAATTGCTGTTTTCCAGGGTGACATAACTCTTAAAAAGGAGATTTCCATTTTCCTCTGGGGAAAACCAAAAACAAGAGGAGAATTGGTCTCAATAGCATATTTGCTATTTCACACACACCAAAATAAGCTCAAATGTGTAATTGCTTTCCTTGGGACTGCCCAAAGTGCCCTGCAAGCACAGAGTGGAAAAAGTCCCTCATCTGTATCATGCTCTCCAGCTGAATCATGCAGCTTTTCTGACATCTAGTGGCACATAACTGTGGGTCTCTCCTCACAGCTTAATGCACGATTAGAATCAAGCTACAGCCTCGTAGACACTTCTGGCAAGAAGAGGTCTTTAAAAGTGAGACCTTTGTCATTCCCCATGTTTCCTTCTGGGAAAAACAAACAAACAAACAAGCCCACACATCTGACACATACTGACAGCCCTTGGGGCTCAGCACCAAATCCAGAGGAGGTAAGGAGTCATTCTACAAGCTCTAAGCGCCCCTTTTTCCCTCTCCCCATACACTGTCTCCAAGATGGCCTGCAGGCTTCCCCCATCCTTTAAGAGCAGCTGCAGCCAGTCACCCCTAGCACCCCACTTAAGAGCTTGTGCTATTGCTCTGGAGAACTTTCTCAGCTGCTGGATGATTAAGCAGAAGACACCAGTCCCTCCCCAGACAGTCTCAGTGCAACCCCCAGGTCTTTCAAATAAAGTGTGAGTGTTGCAAAAAAGTCAAGTGGATTTTCCTTTCCCTTGGAAGTACATCTTAGGCAGCAGCTGGTTAATTTTAAAAAGCAGAGTTAATTAGTCCTTGGGTTCTTAAAGCTCAGCAAATGGCCAGGCTTAAAAATATTAAGTACTGAAATGTAGCCCACTTAAACTGTTTGGGTTAATGCACTGTGTCAGTACAAGTTGCAAGGGACTGTGGAAATGACCACATAGGATTTTAAATCTTAAGAATTGCTGTGTTCCACATGTTCCTCACAGTTTGGACTTGAAGGCTCTTCACTGAATTAAAGGAAAAGCTGAAACCACTTTCAATCACATGGCTAAAATTCATAAAAATTATCACATTACTAAAACATGAGGGAAGCATCATTAAAATCTGCAGGAATCACTGAGTTGGGAGGGAATGCTTGTGTGGGGCATGCTTGCTTCTTGGCCTCACAAGGTATTAGTAGCCACAAAAGCATCTCAGCCACATGGTTTGTGCTTCTGACTCAGTACTGACCTGCTCTCTGAAATGTTTTAATTTCTAAGGATCTTAAAGTCAGACAAGCTGTACTTCTGCAATATGAACAGACAGTCAAGAGTTATCTCTTCCGTTAAGGGAATGCTGTAGCTAGAGGAAGACTGAAAGACAGGAGTGACTGTGAGACCAAATGCTCTCAGAAAAATGGCCCTTATTACCTACGTTACTGCCAAGTAGAGAGATAAATGGTGCCTCTGAATTCCCCCATCTAACCAGAGGAAACCACAGCCTAGCTTTACACAACACTTGCATCTCCACATGCCTCCATCCCACACTTCTCAACGATCTTGGCAGAGAACGATCTCTGCCCTAGTGCTCATGCTTTTCCTTCCCCCTCCTTTCTACCAGTTCCACACTGTTGAGTTTTAGGTTTTCTTTCCTTTGCAGAACAGAATGGAGGAGCACAGTGCTCTATTACCTCTCAGTTACTACCCCAAACCAAGTCTTTTTAGGCAGAGTTAAGGAGCAATACACAAGCAGTCCCCCTCTAGTCAAACTTGTTGATGCAAAGTATTTCCAAGGTGTAAAGTTAGAAATAAAGACTCATCCTTTGAAGAACCCTCCTTAATATCTCCCATTTCTGTTGCTGCCTCATGGTTTTGCACATAAGTAGTATTTTTCTTTGTTTTGAGCATATGAATACATGATAGCTACCTATTTGTTTTGTTTTGGTTTTCCTAAATTAATATTGTTTGCACTATTACTTCTTTAGTCTTCAATTTGAAAACTTTCTGGTCATGTGAAACCACAGAGCACCTGACAGACTCCCAACAGTATTTAGAAAGATTTTTTCAGAACAGCAATATTGATGTGAGGCCAGAAACAGGACAGAGCACAAAAAAATTGCCTACTTTGTAAAGAGGTGATGATTTAAAGGCTCCATTTTGGCATTTGCAAAGCCCAGGAGAGTTCAGATCAGTATCCCAACCTCTAGCAAGATGTACAGATGGTGCAGAGAGAATTAAAGCTTAAGAATTCAGACAGTACTGTGAACATTAAATATAGAACATACAGTACTTTATAATGTGTACGAGAAGAAATCTGCCTCCAAAAGAAATCTGTCAGCTTGACAAAGATGTATGGTCTCTATCACATAAACGTCTGGAGCAGTGCTTAAGCGCAGGACACGAGTGCTGCAGTTAGACCGAGGAGAACATTCTGTTTGACTTCTCACACAGGGCTCGATTCTGCTCTGCCTTGTGTCAGTGCAAGGCAGACTCATTTCCCTGAAGCCATTGGTATTAAAGAGCGATTTTCAAAATCCAAACCACAATGTTCCACTTAAAAAAAAAAAAAAAAAAAAAAACACACAACAACTGCCAGCCCCACAGCCCCTCTTTTACAACATCTTCTCTATGAAAATCACTTGGGCTTAAATATCTTGATGAGTGACTATAAAACTCCTTCCACAGTACTGCTATCCCGATCCTTGGCAGCAAGTGGTTGCTTTACACTCAAAGTTGTGGCTAAAGTACCTTAAATACAAATAAAAAAAATAAGAATTATTCTCTCCTCACTGCAGGAAGAATACTCATTATTTCTGTGGTCTTTCATGAGTGTACTAGAATTACATTCACTGAAGTCACTTATAAAAGGATTGACAGGTGAGCACCACAGTGTGGTGTAAAGCAAGGAGGCATAGGTGAAAGAATGAGTTTTTTTTTTTTCCTCCACTAAACTGTATATCCCAGCAAATGGAGGAGGTCCTTCCAAGCTCTGGATACTTAGCTCCACATGTGCCATTTGCTTGGCCCTAGCCTAAATCAGCATCTTTATCAGTTAGCCACATGAGAAAGAAAGAAAAGAAGCCCACCTAACTGCTAAAACCACAGTGCCAAAAAGTATGCCTAACATTAACTTTGTAACTTCAAAATGACAACTGTTTGAAATGGACAGGAAATTTAAACACTTTTTCCAAGCACTTTTTTTTTTTTAGTATCCTACTGAGAACAATTTAGCCTCAAACATTGGAAAATACATGCTTTATTACAAACTGGGAATTCTCTGCATGATGAGTTGCTTTTGCACACATTAACTGAGACTTCATAACTCCCAAAACAGCAATTCTGTTAAGCAGGCACCTGCACTGCAACATCTCCAAACTTTACCAAAGCAAATCATGTTTATATGTCCAGTATTGACAGTTAGCTGAAACATAGCTTGTGCAATTATCAATTCCACTTAGCGCTGATCCCATTTTTAAAGGCTCAGATATTATTTAAAAGTCACTGTTTCCACCATAGTTCTGTAGGAAACCATCAGCTGCAAGGTAGGAGTCAAGTCTTGCATTATCACTTATGAAGCCAATCTGTTTTACATTTTAGTGAGTTCTGCAAACACTGGCCAGACATCAAGAAGTGAACCCCAGCCCCTCTAAGATAATTAAATGTGGTTACATATTTATCATTTTGGACCTCATCTTGTAACATGGTACTGTTTGCAGTGGGTCTGCCCTGGAGTAATAGTTCCGGTGTGGTGTAAATAAAATTACACATTTAACTTGGGTTGCACCTGTTTACACTGGGGCTAAAATCTTCCTAATGGTCCCTGTTTATTTACAGGCAACAGGATAAGCCAGGATAAAGATAATACATATCTCAATGCTACAGTTACATTATAATAAATGTATTTAGCAGGATACAGAAAAATCAAAAATGTTGACAGCAATGCATGGGGGGAAAAAAGGTACCTTCCTTGCACATCAAAGACGGCTTCACAGTGTGAATTAGCTAGTCTTTATTCTAGTGAAATCAGTTTATGATTCTCACTGAAAGTGAACAAGAGTCTTGGCACTTCCAACATCTGCCCTTGCCCCATCTCTGTAACTCCGTTGATATAAATAGGGGTAGATGGCAACTCAAAACATGCTATATTCTTTCAAAATATGTCGCTTGCTGGAGCGTATCATATCTATCTGAAAGGCATCTTGCTGTCCTTCCCACGTGAGCACACTCACACACTCCCAGTCAAGCCAATAAAATGTGCTCATGCTCTTCACTGCTCATCAGCAGCAACCCTAAAGCCTACTACCACCCCAGTTTAAACATAACCTTATTAATAAGTCATCTATGGTCCACTCTCACCAGATTGAGGACATGGTAACTATGACAGGATATCCAGCATGACTGAGCAGCAGTAAGGGGCAAGACCTGTTTTTCAGAAGGGCAACACCACAAAGTCCTTCTTGTTCAACACTAAGTTCTGAAGGCATCTCAGACAATTGCAAACAGATTGTTTTCTATCCTCAGTCTTGTTTTCAGTCTGCCATATCCCCTGGTAATTAATCCTTGTTTTACTTTTCAAAAAAGCACAGATGAATGCTAGAATGGGCTCTGGATTAAATATTACCTAATGCTGGTCAAGGCTAGGAGAATTACCTGCTGGAAATTATCTGGAAGGGTCCTAATAAATACCACAAGGTTTCTGCTGAACAGACATTTTTAGCCAGTCTAGAGAGATACTACCTTGGATCAGGATTAATTGCATGGATTTCATAAGGTGCACCAGATGTCAGGGTCAGCTAGTCCTCTTGCTGCTCCAGGAATACTGCCAAAAGTGTTGGCTGGCAATATTCCAAGCATCTGACTTCATACAGCAGCAGGATAACAGTCAACAGTTGTCCTACAAAGGTTGTAATTTCAATCCTGACTTTTAATGGTGAGAACTATAGATAAACAGGAAACAGAACAGGCTTTTTGTGGTCAAAGGCACAAAAAGCACAAAGAGCACTCACCTACCAAAATTAATTTGGACATAGCAAATAATTAAGGTCCTTCTGCTGAGGTGCAGTGGCATAAACACTGGCCATGATGCAAAACAGACTGGAAAGGCAGGGAGGTGTTTTAATTATTCCCAATCAGAGATAAATTAGTGCTTTTGACTATCTTTGGTCTCCCTGGAGACTGAACTTTGGAAATCTCAATATAAATTAATGTATCCCTTTAACTACAGCTCTCCTACTGCCTGAGGTCACCTGTCATCAAGCTAGTAGGTCACCTCATGCTCTTTTCTATCTATCAGAAGCGATCACTAGATCTTCCTATCGAGAACTAGAATACAAAGGCCACAAGGCCAAAGCAGATGGGCTTTGCTGTTTGACCAAGCAGGGGCTGCCCAAGCTGAAGGGCAAGAAAATCTGATCACCCAAAGACCTCAAGAGGTCCCACAGGCTACGACTGACCTCAACAATCCTGCTGTGGGGCTGAACAGAAAGGCAGCATCCAGGGAGAAGCCTCAAAAGCTTCCTAGCAAACAGTATGGGGCAATACAAAGGCAGAGCGAACATATAACGAGCACAAAAGCAGGTGGAACAACTGATTTATTATGAAAACAGAAGTTTGCTTTAGTTTCCTTTTCCACACACACACACACACACACACACACACACACACACACACAAAAGTTTTCTTTTCATGTTTGTAGCTCAAAAGCAAATGGTTTAGATCTGGAGTTGCAGCCCAAGTTTTATTGCTGAAGTTTCTGGAGGGGGACACCAATGCCATCAGATGAGTCTTTTCTTCTGTCAAGCTAAGGCTGCTTGTAATAGGGAGGGTTTGCTTAGTGTCATGCTTTAAAGGGCAAAAATGGCTTAAATAAGGCAGAAAAGGATGACTGGGCTAGGTATATAAAACTGAAGGACACCAAGCAGCAGCCAGTACAGGCTTAGGGAAGCAACCAACCAACACATTTTCACCATCATACAGCAGCAGCCTCCAAGATAGCTTCATATAATAAGGTATGGAGGCCTACCAGAAAGACAGACCAGAAGGAAAGGATGCAGAGGGCTCGGGATAGTGCTGATAAACCTCTCCTGCAATGGATTAAAGCATTTTGCCTTAGATTAAAAACAGTGCAAAGTGTAACAACAGACCACATCCGCCACCACCATGTACACAGCTGTGAGAGCTGGACCTTAGCTAGACAGGAGCTCTGGCCAGCCGAGACAGTGTTTCACCCAGATCTCCCAATATTTTTAATCCATCTATTCTCAGATAATTTGTCTTTAGTGCTCCTGGCTGGTTTATGCCTGGAGAGCTTCAACCATCTCTAAGTTTGTCATTAGAAAATTTTCTATAGGTAAAGGGGGATAAAATGCCTGGAGAAGAACAGAGCTGCCTT